>CM060958.1:22482310-22882310 GCA_030765055.1 Mantis religiosa
AAGAAGAAGAAGAAGAAGAAGAAGAAGAAGAAGAAGAAGAAGAAGAAGAAGAAGAAGAAGAAGAAGAAGAAGAAGAAGAAGAAGAAGAAGAAGAAGAAGAAGAAGAAGAAGAAGAAGAAGAAGAAGAAGAAGAAGAAGAAGAAGAAGAAGAAGAAGAAGAAGAAGAAGAAGAAGAAGAAGAAGAAGAAAACAATTAACAAAGTCAGTATTTGGACAAAAAGATGGTAAATGAAACTAAATGAAATAAAATCAGTCCATATAAATTTCACAAACAGAAAAAGTGCCAACTGACTCAATGGACAAACTATTCTCTACGAAAAAGAGGTAAAATATTTAGGTCTGTTACTATGGGTAAGCTTAACTGGAAATCGCATGTAAAAAGGAAGTGAACTAGATCTAAGATTTAGAAAACTTTATTGGCTACTGGGACGTTACTCAGAATTAAGTCAATACCACAAATTGTTGATTTATAAACAAGTGCTGAAACCTGTATGGATGTACGGCATACCCTTAAGGTGTTGCACAAAGAAAACGAATGTCAAAACCATTCAGAAATGTGTAGTGTTTAACGGCCACTTTTACTACATACGGCACCGCAGGCGGTGGCACTGATGATACATGAGATGAAGATGGAGCACCGGTGGAATGAGATGACGGGGGAAACCGGAGAAAACCCGCCCCAGAGCCGTGTTGTCCACCACAAATCTCACTTTGCGGTCGCCTGGGATCGCACCCGGGCCGCCTTGGTGAGAGCCAAGCGGTCTAACCACTGAGCCACGGCGCGGCCATGAAACCATTCACAGATTTCAGAATAAGATACTAAGTGCTATAGTAAAGACACCTTGGTATGTACGCAATAACAATATCCACAGGGACTTGAATATGTAGAATTTGTCAATGAAGAAGTTAAAGCTGCTGCAGTTAAGGACGAAAGACGGTTACATGCACATAAAAACACAGAGTTACTGCGTATGTTAGCAAACAGCAACACAGTACGAACACTGAAAAGAGCCAACCCCTTGGACTAATGCCCGATTTCACCAACAAATGTTAAGACTTAACACGAGTTTAGCAATTGTTAAAACAAAAATTGCATTTCGCCAACAAGTGTTAGCGTAACACTCGTGTTAAATCTCATGTTGAACTAACAAGCCAAATTTCTAATGTTAAGTCCTTAACAATTGTAAATAGTCAAGATGGCGAGCATGAACTCAGCTGTTGATGTCGATTTGCTATATTTAAGACCGTCTAAATGGCATTAGTAATAGAGTACGGCCTATGAGCAGAAATGATTTTGAGGAAATATCCGAAGAAAATTGTTTTACGGAGGTATAGACTGTCGAAACATGTTGCTATGAAGGTTACTGCGGAAGTACAAGAGAGGTTAGAACATGCATCGAAAGGAATATGCCGATCTCGCCTTAGCTTCAAGTATTAGTAACCTTGCGATTTTATAATTCACAGAATTATGTGGATAATACACTGTCCACCTGCCGTCTTGAAACGTTTAAGGCACTTGTTCTTCGTACCTCGTTTTAAATTTACGTAATACTGACAAGTTATTTGGTGCTTGTAGTAGTGACACATGCATTTGAATTAAATTCGTTTCCGATATTTTCCCCGCGACATCTTTCTCTTTTACATTCACTGCATCCGTGCTGTTATTTTCGACGATATCCTTACACTTCGTCACCATTTCAATTAACAATTCTTTCTCCGTCGATGAGAAATTTGTCTCACAGCTTTATTTATGATTTTGTTCATCCGCCATTTGTGCAGACGAAAATGAAAACAAAAGCGCATTGGAGTACGTTCAGAAAATCATCCATAGCCTTCTATAGCTGTGATATTTACAAGTTTCTTGGCGTTAACACAGGTTTGTTAACATTTTAAGAAAACAGGTTGGTGAAATGCAAGAAATTTAACATTAGTTTTAGCGCTGTTACAATTGTTACGTTCCATTTGTTAACGTCGATTTTAACATCTGTTGGTGATATCGGGCATAAATGTTTTGAAACCAACGTGATATAGCTGATGTAATAGAATTACTCATAGGAGTAATATCTATTAAATGTGATAATATACCTAGACTAAACTATTAGATAAGTGTAGTTATAGTTATTGAGAGAAAAACAAAGAGATATAGAGCACTGCTTCCCAAAGTGGTTTTCTTAATGAAACGGCTGGGTACATAGAATTCAGAGTTATCAGACATTCACGTTTCAGGGTATGGAAAATCCCCGGATACCACCTACGCCTACCACCTACGCTACAGACACAAGCAGGTGTCCGCTGACGCAATTTCCGCATTGCCTCTTCGGGCCAGTAAACTCTGAAGGCATTGCAACGTGACAACATGTACCTCAATCTTTCTACCAACAACGTATAAAATCTCGTTCAGAATAATCCTTCTTTAAGGTTTTAAATTCTAAACCATAAATAATGTAGCTCTCGTTAAACAATATCTTTATGGTTTTCATTTGTTTTCTTGTTTTAACTATTTCTCGGATACGCGTTGCTTTTGATTTCACCTTTCTTTTACATTTTTTGAAATATTATACAAGTTTTATACAATGTATGCATGTGAGTTTCTGCTATGTACAGTAAGTCACAACAAAACTGTATTCTGTATTCCTTATACCTTACTGTGCCATTTAACAGTTCCTAGCATTTTAGCTTGCTTTAGAATCATTTTCGGGTGACTTTAAATTACATTTTCTTGCAGAAAAATGTTTCAGAGATTACAAATATTATTTTACTAAAACGTAATCCAACTAGTTTGAAAATCACCTAGAAATAAATCATTGAGACTATGGAATTAAAGTAATCCTAATAATTATCTTTTAATTTTTATTTATTTCTATAATAGATCATTACAATTTAAAAAAAGCTGAAATGTGTTCTTAAAATTACATTAATAAATACTAAAAATGGTATAAATACTGGTAGGAATAGATATAAAAGTCAACTAAATAAAACATTTTAGTATTCCAAGATTTTGTAAAAACGCGTACTCTTGCCTTTAGTCGTTTAAAATGTCATGTTCTATGTTCACCGTCTAAAGTTGTGGTGGGGATATTACTAAACCTTTCAGCATTTAAAATTTTTATTACACAAAGCACTTTTTGTGTAATTTAAAAGCAAGGAAGACAAATCAAGTACATATAATCTGCTTAGACTTTATTTAGTATCGCTCTCAAAAGAAGCGTTTTCTATACAGCTACAGTTTCCAGAGGCTGCAGTTATAATCAACGATTCTATGGATAACAATATAAGATAGAAATCAGTCTTATATATCAATTAATATGTCTGTATATGTTTTACAGAGGTGCCGATGAACAAGGTACAAGTGGGGGCAGCACCATCACCTAACCTGAAGACTGTGCGCTCTAAGATCGGTTCCCTGGACAACGCCAGTTATAAACCAGGCGGTGGCAAAGTGAAGATCGAGCATCGCAAACTAGACTTCAGCAAGACGCAGCCAAAGATCGCAGCCAAGAATGAGACATACGTTCCTGGTGGTGGTGACAAGAAGGTAAGTCTTTGGACCAATTCTCACTCAAATATGTTGTCCAAATCTCACAGTTCCCTTACTTTGCCATTATTCTTTAACTAAAATTACATTTTTGCGCTTGCTTCACTGAGTGTTCTTACAACCTGTCTGAAGAATGAATGCAGACGGCCAAAAGTGGAAGCTTGCGTAAACACAAACAGATAAGTAGTACTATGTCACCATTCCTGTACCGTTCGGCAGTACAGCAGTTGAGTCTCTTACAGTGGAAGGGTTCGATTCAAATCAAACTGTAAATACCCCGCTCTAAGTCATACGCTCACAAAGTAAGACATAAATATTCAATGTGTAGCAGTTTTGTAAAGAAAAGATGTGTGTAGGTCCACTTATTAAGTTAAATAATGCTACAGCAACGGCAATGAACGAACTGTACATAATATGGTGAAAGAGGTACAGAATTCAAAGCGTATGGGAGAAAAACTTCCAACATCACCCACATCTAAAAGGGTGCGAACTTGAGTTCCTGAGTAAAGTAATGAATGCTGTTAAAGAAAATGTCACTTTTGAAGTAGGACATATTCTGCAGAGTGCTTAAAGGCATATCGATTACGCAAGAAAAAAATACGTCATGTTACGTGCGCTATGCTGATGTTTTGATAGACTACTGTACTATATTCCCGCCTTCTGTGAGCTCTCTAAACAGAACCATGCTATACCACCCATATCACCAATCAACTGCACTCATGCCCGCCTCGGTAGCGTAGATGGTGGCATGTCTGCCTCAGGTTCAAGAGGTCCCGAGTTCGAATCTCGGTCAGGGTGAGTTACCTGGATAAGGTTTTTCCGGGGTTTTCCCTTATCCTTCAAGACGAATGTCGGGTAGCTCTAAGCTCCATGGACCCTGGACACATTTCAGCATCATTTCACCCATTTCATTCATCGTCCGATATGACTTAAGGTTGGAGTACGTAAAATTACAACAACAACAAACAAACAAAACTGCACTCATACGTCAGACAGGTTATAGGTACGTAAACACAGGAATACAAAAAGTAGTGAATGAACCAAAATTACTGTGTAAGAAGGAATGCACCTACTTTTGCATAAATGGAGATAGAAAAGATGGTAAGAAGTGTTGTTTGTAAAAATAAAATACCACGTGATTTATGCAGAACTCACTCATTTTTCTGTTCCAGCTCGAAATTTATTTACCTAATGGGCAGTTTTAACGTCAAATTAAACATGCCAAACTGCCGATTTGCTGTAATGATATGTGCACATGTTTATTAATTTATTAAATGTTTATTAACCCTTTATATTTTTTCTTTTGTCTTATTGGTGGGCAGCAGTTTCTGAAACTAGAGTACATGTTAAATCAACGTTTTTTTCAAAACTGGATTACGAATTCGTTTACAGCACTCGAAGGCTATGCCAGAGAGAATTTGGAGTTCATAATCTCCCCCCCCCCCCCCACCAAAAAAGCACAATAGTGAAACGGTAAACACTGGAGCTCTGGAAAACGCAAACATCGTCATCTAGGCTGGTCACGTATGTTGTTGACGTAAAGGCACGACTGGAGAGCTCACCCCGAACTGGTTAAGACTTTTATCGCAGGTTTCGGGGTACAACTGAATGTGTCACAGAGGTACGAAAGGTACGTAGAAACAATAAGACCAAAATAAGAAATAAGGAATAAACATCTGCGCATCTCGTTACAGCGAATCGAAATTCCTGTTCCTCTTGCTTAATTTCGTGTTAAAACCTGCTCATGTAGTGAATTTAGAACCTAATAATTAAACAAATGTATCACTTGTACTTATATAACTCTTATTTTAATTGTCACATAAAGTTAAAAGTTGTTAAAATTAATTTAACCATATTCGATATAATCAATGTTATTGGAAAGTCGTTCATTCATCCTTCCCAGGCAAAGAGAATAGAATATTAAAGCGATCACATAGAGGTAAACATTTAAAAGATTCTGACAATCGCTGAAAACGTACTATATTCCACTATCCACATTGTACTTGCAAGAAAATCGCAATAAGACAATCTCTGCAAGTATTTATCTCGATTAAATTAAAGTAGATAAAAGAATAAGCATTTGTAATAATAGTTTATGTGTGAGCAGATAAAATCACATGACTGCAACATATCGCATTAGTTTTATTATTTTCGTAATTTTTCTGCCTATATGCCACTATACAAGGAGACTTTGTTACTTTCCTAGCTGAGTGATTCTCTTGTCAATTCTATATTCATTATACCTACGTATTTTTACCAATCAAGATAGCACCAAGTTAAGTATACAACTTGAACTGAAGTCACGGGATCAATCCCCGTCAAGCGATCCCTCTGGTTCAGATTTTCCCTCGTCACTTAGACAAAACTGGTGTGATTATTTTCATTTCATCACTTCCTTTTTATAATTTACCTTCATTCCATTTCCTTGTCATCTTTCAGGACCATCGCGACTGGACATTGAAGATCTGGTTTCAAGCCAGATCAGGGCTGGGCCGTCTACTGGCAATGGAGTGTTTTGTAAGGAAAGATAATATACGGCAGGAAGATGAGGATGGAGTTATATATAAGCCATCTGATGTGTTATTATACGAGGCATGTTTTTTAAGTCAGTACCGTTTTGGAATTAAAAAAAAGACGTGCATAGATATCGCAATAATTTTATTTTTACATGAAAGTCTGTACCTTAATCTACTTTTCTACATAATTTCCGTGAATATTGAGGCACTTGTCTTAACGTGGCACCTGTTTTTGAATAGGCTCCTCATAAAATTCTGCCGCCTGACGTGTTAACCACTGTATCACAACTGTTTTGACTTCGTCATCGTCTTGAAGACGCTGACCGCCCAGATGTTTCTTCAAGTGCAGGAACAAATGGTAGTTGCTGGGCGCCAGATCAGGGCTGTATGAAGAATCATCTAGAGTTTCCCATTGAAAGGATTTGATGAGATCTTTGGTCCGATTAGCCACATGTGGACGGGTATTGTCATGCAGCAAAACGATATCCTTACTCAACTTGCCACGTCTTTTGTTATGGATTGCACGGCGCAGATTGTTCAATGTCTCACAATAAGACGCTGCATTGATTGTCTCATTACGAGGCAGAAACTCCACTAGCAATACTCCTTTTCTGTCCCAAAAAACTGTGCACATGATTTTCCGGGCAGAAATTGTTTGCTTAAACTTCACTTTTGTGGGTGATGATCATTGTCACTATTCCATGGATTGTTGTTTCGATTCTGGTGTGACGTAGGCCATCCATGTTTCGTCACCAGTAACAATTTGGTCTAAAAAATCTTCACCTTCATTGTGGTACCGCTCAAGGAAAGTCAATGCACTACCTAAACGTTGGGTTTTGTGCAAATCCGTCAACATTTTCGGAACCTAACGTGAACACAATTTCCGGTACTTAAAGTTCTCGGTCACAATGTGATACAAAACACTACGAGAATATTGAGGAAAATAGTGGCACAATGATGAAATTGTAAAGCGTCTGTTTTCTCTCACCTTTTCGTCCACTTTCTGCAGCAAATCTTCAGTAACGACCGAAGGACGCCCACTCTGATCTTCATCGTGCACATTTGTGCGGCCATCTTTAAATGCTCTCACTCATTTCCTTACCATTCCATCACTCATAATGTTTTGTCCGTAAACTTCACAGATCTCACGATGAATATCGATCGGTTTTACGCCTTTAGCACTAAGAAATCGTATAACAGCCCGTACTTCACAATCGGTGGGACTCACGATTGTCGGAGGGATCTTAAACACTCAGTAACCAACGTATACAATGAAGAATGAGACTGTAATGGCGTCAGTGCGTAGACAAAAGATGTACGTAAGCAGCGCACATGCGCGGAACGCCGACCGTAGCGCTGCGGCGGCGGAATCGCAAAACGGTACTCACTTAAAAAACATGCCTCGCATGTGCCTAGAAGCAGCCTCAGACGTTTGTAGCGCTCTCCAGAATCAATGTCGTACTCATCTAGACCGCGGATGAGGGAGTTGAAGTTGTGGGAGAGGTTTTGATAGAAGGAACGTGAAAGGTTATGGATGTAGTCTGTTATTGTGGGGATACGTAGGTCTCGTCGGATAACTAGATTGGGGATGTACCAAGGGGAGTCTGTGGCAATGAGGAGGAATCGGGATTGTAGAATTTCAAGGTGGTGTAGGTGAGACTTGGCTGCTACTCCCCATATTTCACTGGCGTATGTGATGGCTGGTCGGAGTACTTGCTTATACAGGAGCAGTTTTGTAGGCAAGAGACATCACCGATCGTCGGTTATAGAGAGGATAGAGCATACCCATTCTTTTGTTAACTTTATTAGCCACACGTGTAATGTGGTCTCTCCACGTCAATTTTATGTCGAGTAGAACACCAAGATACCTAACGTAAATTTCCCAATGGGCGTCCTCACCAGCTAGGCGAATTGGTAGAAGATCCGCTCTTAGTCTTCGAGAGGAGATGGCCTGCCTCTTCTGTGGTTGGACGCGTAGGCGCCAACGCTTGAACCAGGTAGTGAGGAGGTCCGCATATTGTTGAATCCTGCGAGCACAGAGATTGAGCTCTGATGATGTGGAGGTGACAGCTGTATCGTCACCAAATAGCTGTTGGTGTATAGCAGGAAGAGAGTGGGTGCCAGGACAATACCATGGGGAACGCCAGCTCTGATGGGATGGGATGAGGATAAGATAACGTCGTGGGAGACAGCTGACAGGTTCTGTCAGTGAGGTAGGAGTGAATAAGATATATTAAGTAGGAAGGGGTTTGGTAGGTGATGAGACGGGAAAGTAAGCCTTCAAGCCATACACCGTTGAATGCTCTGATGTTGTCTAGGAGTAGTGCTGAAATACATTTCAAGTGTGTTAACTCGTGTTGTACTGTTGTGCCGACAGATGGTGTGGGTGCTTGCTCGCCTGTTCTCGTTGCTGGGCATTATTGCATTGTCTAGTAGCACGCCGTGAGGAAGATTTTTCAGTATTTGTTAGAAACTTCTACGCGCATTTGTGGCCTATCTTTCTGCGTTCCTCTGAATCCTTCATCCTTGCTTTCCTAGGAGGTGTTTACCAAATAAATGTATGTATGTGTAGGACGCAGTAGGTGGAGTTTTTCCCCCTTGTATACCCTTTATCAGTTTATCCTTTAAATAAATATGTGATGTGGCTGACGTTCTTGAGTGCTGTCACACCCTTCCCTTCAACACCCTCAGGTACATTGTGTATCAGTAGTGTAAATAGTATACCTGTAAAGTGATAATATTGTGAAGACGTGGAAATGAGCAAATGTAAACACTCCGTGTTCGCAGATCACTCAAGTGAAACTGCAGTGGAATGCCAAACCAAAAGTTGGATCTCTGGAGAATGCAACACACAAACCTGGAGGAGGAGATAAGAAGATCGAGACCGTCAAGCTGGACTTCAAGGACAAAGCCAAGCCCAAAATAGGATCTAAGGATAATGTGAAACATGTCCCTGGTGGTGGAAGCGTCAAGGTAAGAGAGCTTGTCTTTAATAGTTCTATTTTCTTTGCAACATACCTATCAATCAAATATTTCAATTACCTTAATGCACAGTAAGATCTTCCTTTATAAATTCCTTCAAGAACTGAATTGGACAGTACAGCCAGAAAGCGCCTGGCCATATAGACTACTTGCAAATCTTGTATCTCCGAATATAATGAGCACAGAATATAACTGCTGTTATTTCAACGTTTAAGTTACATCGGGAAATATATTATCCATTGCTGATAACGCTTTATCGTGAAGCAATGAGCTCGCTAGCTTAGCATGTGAATTCTGTAAAAGCGATCTAATCTAACGTAGCATCAGGGAAATCTCGTCTATAAATCAGTATTCACAAAGTTGTGAAATTCTCAAAAATTGCAAATTTTGTACAGAAATACATATGAATAATTTTAAGATGACATCTAATATATATTTGTGCAGAAACCAAGATAATTTAAGTGCTAACGAATATAAGAGTACAGTTATATCTAAAATCACCTTTCTGTCCTTAAAAAAGAAATGAAGTCTTTTGCAATTTCTACTTGAAAACTTTCAGCAAGGTGTCTTAAAATTATATCAAGTAAAAGAAAACTCTGAAAAGTTTCAGAAAAATAATTGCACACCTTTAGAAGTAGTTGAAATTAAAAACGAAATACAGGAAATGCATGCTCTTTAAATGATTTTTCAAATCATATTTCCAAATCGTATGAAAAAAGTGTGTAAGACAGATTTTCTCGGACTCAAAAGTGTTGGAAACTCTGTTACAAGGAATTTTCCTTGACATTATCGTTAAAAACGAGAAAGGAAATATTTTTCTCAGGAACATTCCAAACAATGATCAGAAAGTTGGAAATGTGTCATAGAATGTGCTTAGGAAGTACAGAATTTCCAAATTTTACAGATTGATTGTACTTAATCCACAAAGAATCTTACATAATTTAACGTAGTAATGATTGTTAACGCATTTAATAACACCCTTGTTATACGATGCCGAGGTGGTATAATTATATTTGGGAAATAAATTCCTACAAATCTTTACCATTTTTTGAGGAATGAGGAATAAGCCTCCATTCTCTTGATGGGATGGGAACCACAAACCTTCCTTTACAAGTCCATGTTTTAACATCTCGGTCATTGTCACAGTAAAATCACACGTGAACAATGCTGAACTTAATTCCTAAAAAAAAAAAAAAAAAATGCTTCCTTGCAAACGAGACGTCTAGAGGTGGGAGAAAAGCAATGCATCCGTCATTTTGAAACGGCCCGTGACTACAAATAGATAACCATAGGTCCAGTTACTATATAGTTCCAAAATAAGAGTCCTCCAACTTTTTCAACGAAGCCAGATGTAAATGTAAAGCTCAGATCGTAGAGGATAGGCTACGTTAAAATTCAATAGTGGTGTATGTTGTGACACATCGATGTGGACCATCGGTTTTGCTTCCTTTCCAGAATTCTTACGCCCTAGAAAGTCCATCTTTCTCCCAAGAGTTTGAACTCGGGACCCAGGGAAGCCACGGAGGATGACGGATTGTGGCCATATTTTCATATACGGTACAGCATACACTAACATTTTGTGTATTTCGCTCGTTAAAAATCTAGTAGATTGACAGAGCACCATTAATAAATATTCTAAATTGCGAGTTTCCTTTTAAAAGATGCCATATGTTAACCAAAATATTACGTCTAATGAGTTTGTTTATTTTGCTTCTTCTCTATGTTCATTTCAAACTTTCCAATATTCGCCATAAAATTCATCCTAAGTCGTAAATTGTGGTTTAATTAATTAAAGATATATATAACCAACCTATTAATTATTTTACAAAATATTCAAAATTTATATTACAATCCTTTTAAATACACTTTCCTGCTATAATCTATACAGAACTTCGGTTTTATGCAGGCTTCGTGTATATAAATATAAAATACAAAAATGTACTCTTTTATCTTTAAAACATTTGTTTCGTGATTTCAAAGAAATGTAACACTTCATCGTCCATCTGTAAATCATAACTATTTATTCAATTTAGGCATAACCTATGTATTAAGTGGTCCTCAGGTATTATAACTAATTATGTTGCTGTCATATAAGGTATTATGCCAAAATGACTCTAAAAGGTTTGTCTTTACAGCAAGATTAACATTTGAATTGCATCACTGCTTTACACTGCATACAAAAATTCGATCATTAACATTCTAAATCAAAATTATTTAAAGGACTTCATATCTGGCATATTTGGCTCATTACAATACGATTCTTAATTATGTTTCAATAGGAAACGTTAGAGCGTATTTTAATATGACTTAATGTGCTCAATATAACATATCTATGTCATACCGACTAATACTCTAACATATATCAGAAATCTCAAAACAATAAATACTGCACTATTTCATGTTTAATTCTTAAATATAAAATTATTTTGGAATGATAATACGAGAGCCGTTTGATAAGTCTGGTAAATTTCTATGAAAGGATAGAAATTTTTGTTGCAACTTTGTGGGTGGTAAGCTTGATTATTCAAAAGATTGTACAAAAAATTTGAATGTGCTACAATGTACATCTCATTACTGACAGTCATCTGAACTGGTCAGTGTGATAGCTGCGATGGAAAAGAAATCAAATTTTCGTGCTGTTATTAAACATTTTCATTTGAAGAACTGGGCTGCCCAAGTCAAAACTGAATTGGATGAAGCTCACGCTGACTCTCCAATAAACATTGAAGATGACCACCAATTGATCTACGGCAGCGGCGGCTGGTGGGTTAAATTATTGGTGGTGCACAAATGAAAAACAAAATACAGAGTAGTAATGACTCACCTATTTATACAGATTCTCTGCTCTACTCTCCTTAGACCTGGCGAATCTATCGATAACTTTTGCGTTGAAGTTGCTGATCTTCATAACAAAATCTCTCTCAATTGAAAGCATTGCTAATGCTGACAATCGGTCCTGTGACATTGTGTTCCTAAGGAAAGTTTTCATTCTTTTTAAAGTTGAGAAACAGCATTCTGCTTCATAGTTAACAGTACTCGGAGGAGTTTGACATATTCGGTGAATGTAGTACATAAATTGTTTTCCTTATTGAAGTCCATCAAGCACTAAGCGCCGGACATTGCACGAAATTCCTCTCGACTGTAAATTACAGTCAGTTCTCTACGAATTTTTGTTCCAATGATAAAAGGATAAAACCTTATTGTTTCTCTAAGGGAATCCTCTGAAAATGTCTTAGAAATTTTCTTGATGAAACAAAGTTGAGGCTACCAGATGCCCCGTGAAGCTAAATCTGTCCTTTGCTTCTCTAACAATGTCACATACTTCAAGAGCTTCTCTTCTTTTCACATCATGATCTTCTATTCTTCTCCTCTTAATTGCAGTTTCTTCGTGTTACTCGATATCCACGCTATTTCTTACCTTTTGCACTTCCCTTTTAAATGCGTTTAGCTGGGCGATGGCAAACGTTGCATTGCAGTCTCGTTTCTGCAGCTGATTGTACAAAATGTCTACATGTGGCATGATCTTGTAGAAGAAAGACAGCCAGAATACAAAATTATAATCTTTCCAAGTGGCCATAAACCCAGAAGCCTGAACAAGTGTGGCGTTGTTGTTTAACAGAGCTCTCTTCTGAATAACCTCCATGCATTTAATTAAATTCTCCCTGTGTTCGAAAAGCAGAGCACACAGAAGCTAAGCCTGAAGGTCACGCTATAGCCGTTGCTAAGAGTAGGAGGAGCTAGGTTTATAAACCTCCATTTAAGCAATGTATAAGAAGCCCCTTCCATCTCTTCACCTTCCCGCAACCCCCTCAGAGAGCCTATATTTGGACGAAATCTTAGGTTAACTCTTCACTGCAAACCTGCGGCTCCTACAGCTAATCACTGTTTATTTCGACTTCTGCGGTCATGGGCAGCTATAGACGATAAGGGTAGTTGAAACATGTTTTTATATAAAACAATGCAAACAAGTACAGCATTAATGTGCAAAATCCACTTGTTGTATATTCAGAATCAGTGGGTGTAGCGCAAACCTGCAACCTTATGGAGGAACCGCCCCTGATCTACGGGTTACAATAAGATATATAGTGCAAACAATTGCACCACTGAGAGTTGTTCCTTTGAAGTCTAGATGCATTTTCCAACCAAGGACAGTGCCTGTTTCTGCAGCTTCCCATAGCTTTATGCAGTGATATCCATCTGAATTAATTTGGCTGCTTATTGCGTGAGTTAACGTGTCGATATGTCTACGCTGGCGGCGAACACGCCTTGTGTATCGAGGCATGTTTACTAGCAGAATGACGCAATCGAGTGAAGACCAATAAACATTGAAGACCATATACTTTTGGATCAATCAATTTAAACGTGGTCGTAGAAGTACAGAAGATGAATCGCGCTCTGGTCGCCCAACTGAGGTCACACAAAGGACACTTGAAAATATCCACGATCTGGTTATGCAAGACCGCCGAGTCAAGATTCGTGAGATTTATGAGGCTGTAGGCATCTCAACTGAGTGAGTGCATGAAAAATTGACAATGAAGAAGCTGTGTGCAAGTTGGGTGCTGAGATTGCTCTGTCGACCAAAAGAGCATCCGGAAGAACACTTATACCGAGTGTCTGGTGATGTTTAATCGCAATCCGAAAGATTTTTGCACCAATTTGTGATCGTGGATGAAACTTGGATTCATCATTGTGTACCATAGTCAAAACAGCAGTCAAAACAATGGAAAAGGGATGGTGGAAGTGCACCAAAGAAGGCAAGGACCATTTTGTTAGCTGCTAAGTTGATGGCCACTGGTTTTTGGAATTCTCAAGGCATAATCTTCATACACTACTTGAAAAATGACAGAAGCAGAACTGGAGCCTATTATACTCCATCATTGGATCGTTGTTACATGAGTTGACTGAAAAGAGACCGAGATTAAAATACAAAAATGTGTTGTTTTTTTTTTTCAATAGAATAATGCACCATCGCACACATGAGCAATCTCAATGGCCAAAGTGCATGAGTTGGACTTTGAATTGGTTCTTCATCCACCTTATTTACCATACTTAGCTCAAGTGACTTCTTTCTGTTTACAAAGTTGAAAATTTGGCTTCGTGGTAAGAAATGTTCATCAAATGAAGAATTGATGGTCACCGTAAAGTATTTTACATACCTTGACGGAACCTAGTTTTCCGATGGCATGAAAAAGCGTGAACATCGCTGGACAAAGTGTATAGCCATCAATGGAGACTGTGTCGAGAAATAAGCAGAGATGTTAAGAAAAAAATTATATTATTGGTTTTTTACTAGACTTATCAAACGATCCCCGTATGTTCAAAAGTAATAGAAACACTGAAGCAGACAAATTTAAGGATATTCAGTGTATGCACAATACAACCATGTCATAAATTCAGGTAAACAATTGGAAGTCGTATACTGGGTTTAAACTACAAAGGTCTAATATTTAGAATGTGAATGCAATGAAGTGTTTTGTGTCAGTTTATTGCTCCAGGGCTTTTCTTGGGGATAAAGAGCACACAGCACCAATGGAGGCGCAGGTCGCCATACAAGACTTACTGTATCTTACAGCAATCTCTCGGAGGAAGGGAAGAATTGCAAATGGCAATCAGATCGGGAAAGCGGCGCCTTCTAAGCAAAGACGGCTTCACATATCATTCCAGATTGTGTCTGCTTTTAAAAGCATCCCAACCACAATCCAATCAACTCAGTAAACGTTATAAAGAGAAAAATTAGCAATGCAGTAACCTCATTGCCTAGTCGTTCACTCCTGAATTATAATAAGGAATTAAATGAAAGAAGAGTCACAGAAAGAAGTATATATGTAATTTACCTCAGTATTCGCTTAAATACTTGCAAAATTCACAAAAACAGCCACTATTACAATGGTGACCTCCCGAACGAGCTCGTCACACCTGATCAGCTCGTGCGTTGATGTAAATCTTCTTTAAAACAGCATTCCTCTACACTAGGTATGTAAATGTTTCAAAATGTAGTCAAATTAATGCGTGAACTAACAATCTAATTTTACATGTTTGTGATTTAGTGAAACAACATAACAAGAATATAACACTTGGCCTCCCCCTTGTCTATGCATTTTGTGTGTGTTAGTGGCTTTTGCTAACTTTAACATTGTATTGCATTCATGGCATTTTAACGTGACGCGTATCAGTTTTGACACACAAAAATTATTTTATTAATACCTTTACTACTTAGCAGCTTTGTTTCAACTGTTAAGCATAAAAAATAATCGATCGTTCGCAAAAACTAAATTTAAAGTACATTGAGAACTGATATTACGTAGTATGGCCCTTATATCAAAATCTTGCATAAACGTAATCATTTAAAGGAAAATAAATATGCCAAAAGTGAGCAATATTTGATGCTGGGCACCTAGGAGTAGAGCCCATGTCCAGGAATAAATTATTTGGCCGCTATATGCTCAAAATTTGGCGAAGCTTCGCATGCAACAATAGTTGCGTTCCAAATTCTAACAAGCATTAGAATTTGTCTAGCCAAAGAACATTTAAGAGAGTTCCTAGACACTCCAGCTTTGGTTGTAATTACATATTTGTTTTGCTGAATTGATTTTTCACCGCTCTTATTTAAAAGTTATTTCCAGCTGCGAATAAAGAAAGCAAAATGCATATTTACCTACTTTTAGTCCTTCAAAATTAAACCGGAAATAGTTTATATGACTTTTATTTAATTTTAGGTGAAGTCATTTGGAAATAAAGATACAAAATAATTTGTATAAAATATATATTTGCCATTAAATGAAGTAAATTAAGGTCAAATGAATTAAAACAGGATGCATCAAAGCTTAATTAAAAACGATTAAAGTTTCAAATAACCTGTCGTCATAAATAACTTTCTTTGCTTCTTTTTCTCTGTTCCTAATATGTATTTTGACTAAACTTCATGAGTGTGTGCACTATTTTCAGGTGATAACACTATAAATTTCAATCAATTTAATTTCAGTTGTAATAGTAAACTAATTTTTGTGAGGGTGAATATCTTACTTCTCAAGAAAATCAAATCTCATATAAAATGTTCCAAATGATTAAAAATATAACCTATTTTAACATTTCAAACCGTGTATACAAGGGCACATCAAATATAAACGGTAATTTTAATATAACGTGCTGTTGTTAATAATTTTGAGAAGAAACTTTGTCAGAATGTTGGTGGGGTATCTGGAGTACTGCGTCAGTACGTCATGAGTAAGAGGTGCACACGTCTGTTGGGCAAACCATCATCATCAGATTTCTTGCTAAAAAGGGCACCAAACCTTCAGAAAATTTGAGACAGCTCCGTGTACAGTTTGGGGAAGAAACACTTTCGAATACTGGAGTGCATGAGTGGGCTAAAATTTTTGTGGCGGGAAGAGAAGCTGTAGAAAATGAACCACATAGGAGGAGATCGCGGACAAGCATTACTGCAGACAACATTGTTGCCATAAAATTATCCGAAACTGTTTTTTTCTCCTAGGAATAAGTTACGGAAGTGGCTACCGTGCTAGGGGTTCCGGGTTCGATTCCCGTATGTGGGGATAGGGATTTTTCTACGACCAAGATAATTCCTCATCTTCCCCAGAGTCTGGAAGTATGAATGAGTGCGAATGTGTGTGTGTGATGTAATGATTAAAAACCAAAGATTACGAGTTAACACCTTCGGTATGTTCCAAAGAAGAACGGCCGCCGATATGACTATAGTACTTAAAGGCGGGGTATAAATGGAACAAGCAAAAAAGAAAAAAGTTACGGAAGTGTTCAAACCATCATCCGAGATGAGCTCCATTACAGTAAATTGTCTGTAAGGTAGATTCCTCCTCCGTCAACCAGGAACAGGAAACGTTACAGCAGGAAGTTTGTCAGAGACACCTGCATCGCTACAAGGAGGAGGGAGAAGATCTCTTGAAACGCATTATGATTTGTGATAAAACATGGGCCCATCATTACACCCCAGAGTCAAAGCCAGCATGGAGTGGCGGCAAGGAGACGAAGCAGGTCAGGTCAAGGTCAGAACACA
Source organism: Mantis religiosa (assembly GCA_030765055.1). NCBI lineage: Eukaryota > Metazoa > Arthropoda > Insecta > Mantodea > Mantidae > Mantis > Mantis religiosa. The sequence goes on from CM060958.1 coordinate 22,499,376, forward strand.
CCCATCTGATGAAAGAGTGCTTGCAACCATTTTTGTTACTCCGCAGGCGTTTTGCTGGTGGATTTTCTTTACGAAGGACAATTAATGCAGTCTATTACTGTCACATTCTGGATGAAGCAAAAGCTGCATATCGAAACAAGCGACGCCGACAACCGATCCGAAACGCCATTCTTCTCCATGACAATGTGAGGCCACACACTGCCACTTTAATGCGGGAAGAACTGGAGAAAATGAATTGGACAGCTCTGGAACACACCCCTTAGAGTCCAGACTTATCGCGCTCCGACTACCTTGTTTGGACCACTCAAACAGGACCTAGGAGAACAGCGCTTTGATGATGACGCAAGTGGAGAAGAGTTCGTGCTCATAGGGCTCCGCGGGCGTCCTTCTTTTCTCTATAAGAATAGCATCAAAACTTGTCAATCCAATGGAGAAAATGTGTATCGAAGGCAAGACACTATGTGGAAAAGTAATCTGTATATGAGCATTTCTGTTTGTTGATAAAATAAATTTTAAAAAATAATTCTCTTTTATACTTGATCCACCCTTGTATAGGTATATGATTCCTCAAGTGTAGTTCTCCACAATCAAAGATTACATTTTGCATAAAGAATGGCAATATTTTTTAAAAATGTGTCTAATATTAAGTTATTAAAACCCTAACTCCACAATTATAGTTTATGTCGAGGAAAACCATTTGGAGCTCTTTATCCACTTCCAAAGAAAGTATATTGAAATATGGAAATAAGTTCAAAAATTTGCATAACGAGCAGAATTTTGAAGTGAGAAAATGTAATAGAATAAGATTATCACAAAATCATAACTTAAAATTTCAAGCACGTGCGCATTTAAATGTCACATTTCTATAGTTACCGAGAAGGTAACATTTAAATGCAATCGTGTCTCTACAGCAATTGGAGGTTTATATTTTTTTCGAAATTTTGTCCAGGAATCTAGATCTGAAGGTTTTAACTATCCAAATCTTCATCACTTGAGCCCCATTTTGTATTTTTTTTTTTTTTTTTTTTTTTTGAAAATTACTTTATTGGAAAGTGAAATATTTAGGATCGTCAAAATTGTTTGCAATAATTATAATAAACTAATCTGTGATACCGAGAGTATGGCTCAAGCGGTAACCGCTATGGTCTTTATTCGGAGATGCCTTGTTCAAACCCTACTTGTGTTTTCTCATGGTTACCATAGTAAATACCATATTGGATCCTTAACGCCATAATCCAAACATTCACTTTGTTTTAATACAACAGTAAAACAAAAATAGCTGGTAATTGTGAACATCTATCAAAATACAATTAAAGATTGGACGATAACCTGATACCCTGTGACGTCACACTAATGTACCTAACATCAATGCCTCTCTAAATACATATCCACCAACATTACTGCATATGAAGGTGGTTCCACAGACCACTATACTAGGGGTTATATTTACCTCTAACCTAACAGAAATGATTTCTCTTAATTGGACCCGGAGGCTCAACGCGCTACGTTTTAACTTACATGAAGATTGCTCTCGAAATCTAACGTTGTTGCAACGCGTCTGGTACATTCATACTTATGCATTGAGTAAACTGTGCTATGTAGCGCAGATTCTGCCGCCTCCTAAACAGTTCGCCCAACGTTTTGAGACTCTGCTTGGATACTTCCTGTGGACGGGGAAAGCATATCGAGTTGCTCGCCAGCAATTGCGTCTTCCTCTAAAGAAATGTGGTTGTGGTCTAGTGGATATTGACAACAAGTGTATGGTGCTGTTGGGAAAGAGAGAATTGTCCTCGTTACTTGGCAGTGAGTCTCCGATTGACAAGAAGTTTTGGTATGACCAGTTACATACCGTGGAGAGACCGACACGGGAATTTCAACGTTTGGTCGGCAAGCTTCGTGCTCATGAAAATTCCGGGGAGCCACTGGAGAAGTTTCTGACTACCAAGAACCTCTATCGTCACTTGATGAAGCCAGGTATTCAACGACCTAATGTGGAAACAAAATATAGGGGTGACTGGAAATGCGTTTGGGTCAATGAAATCAACTGTAACCTTCCGTCGATATGGAGAGAAACAGTTTATGAAGTGGTTAATGAAACGGTTCCAACTGCAGAAAATATGTGGCGTCACGGGAGAGTGAATTCGAAGATCTGTGGCGTATGTGTGGAAGATGAAACACTTGAACGTCGCTTGTACTACTGTCAGCCGGCTGACTTGATTTGGACCTCCATCCGAGACACATTACATAAACTTCGTCCAGAAGAATACTTACGTTCGGTACCACAGCTTGTATAACTGGAGTTTCGTTTCAAAGACACGAAATTTCACAATTTTGCAGTGTGGTTGGTTGCTGGTACACTACATTGGCTGCTGAAAGTACGGCGAGGAGACACTGTGTTAGGAAAGCACCTACGTATATTTTTGAACGAGCAGAGATGTACCTATATCCGGAAGAAAACCTTGCGTTCTCTGGAGCCATACATTTATCACTTGGAACAAATGCAGATCTAATAACCATCTAAGCAAATAGAACCCTTCATTTGTCTCACAATACAAGCCAATAAAACAAGAAATTTTCTAAACACATAACCTGTACCCATTCCCGTCTTAAATATATATATATATATAATAAATAAAAAATAAAAAGTAAAAAGAATAGAAAGAAGTAAAAGAAAAATATATAAACATAAAAAATTTAAAAAAAACAAATAAAATAACAAACTTAGAATATACTTGTTCAATAGTCTTTCTTTCCATAGAGATATTTAAAATTATTACTTAAGACACTAATATAAATAGTTAAGTAAAAAAAAAGAAGAAAATGAAAGCAAAACGTCTACAAGTTTGGTATTAAACAAATACGTTCCCCCTCACGTTGCCTAATACTAGGGTTCTGTGAACACGTGAGAAGTAAGATAGAACAGGGTGAAGGTGCATTCCGATAATATCCTAATGGATCCGTCGCACTTTGGCCGTGTGCTTAAAGCGATGTAAAATAAAATAGAACAAATACAATTATATTGTTTGGAATTTCTAGAAATAAGCAATTTAAGCATCTAGTAACTGCCTTAATTTTGTCACTGAGGCTCCTAATTAAGATACTTCTGGTAGGCTTATATTTATATAAGATTTAAGTCCCAAGAAACTCTGCACTCATGTAATCATTCCAGTATTTCGTTACAATACAAAGTTATAAGTATGTATATAAGACATAGGAATTATCCCAGTTTTCACATTCGAGTAGGGTATAACACCATCTAGATATCTCCCGGCCAATCAGATCCAACTGTACAAAATAGTTTTTGTGATACACGTGGGAGATTCCTCTTCGAACACAATTATAATAATTAGCGTAACAGATACATAATGATGGTGATGATAGACGTGAATTCCTTTAACGTGATCAGTAATTAAAATAAATATTTAACTGCAACGCTCCTAACAGTGCGCAGAGGATTTGTGCGTGCATGGCGGAAGATGGGAGAGAGAAAAGAAGAGCATACTGTTGCCAATTGACAATAAATGAAGCACTAAACTTGATTCGAAAAGAGAGAACCTTACTTTAGATTAGGCGTAAATACACGGGGGATGCACACTTAAGTGAATGAAATGTGGTCCATTACTATATATCGTAAGGTCTTCACCTTCAGGTAACCAAGCTTTGACTCCATTCATATGTCTAGTCCCAAAAACAACTTAGACACAAATAAACGATGTTACAATGAAAGGAAGGGGTGACTCCGATACCGCCTCTTATGCCCCTATTTCACCAACAGATATTAAAATCGACTTTAACAAATGTAACGTAACAATTGTCACAGCGCTAACAAAGCTGTTAAATTTCTTGCATTTCACCAACCTGTTTTCTGAAAATGTTAACAAACCTGTGTAAACACCAAGAAACTTGTAAATATCTCAGCTATAGAAGGCTATGGATGAGTCGTATTATTTTCTGAATGTACTGCGATGTGCTTTTGTTTTCATTTTCGTATGTACTACAAGCTGAAAAATGGCGGATGAACAAAATCGTAGACAAAAGCCGTGAGACAAATTTCTCATCGATGGAGAAAGAATTGTTAATTGAATTGGAGACGAAGTGTAAGGTTATTGTAGAAAATAACAGGACGGATGCAATGAATGTAAAAGAGAAAGACGTCACGGGGAAAATATTGGAAACGAATTTAATTAAAATGCATGTGTCACTACTAGAAGCACCAAACAACTTGTCAGTATTACGTAAATTTAAAACGAGGTGCGAAGAAGGACAAGTGACTTGAACGTTTCAAGACGGGAAGTGGACAATGTATTATCCACATAATTCAGTGAATTATAAAATCGGAAAGTTATTAAAACTCGAAGCAAAGGCGAGATCGGCATATTCCTTTCGATGCATGTTCTAGCTCATTATTACGTAAATTTAAAACGAGGTGCGAAGAAGGACAAGTGACTTGAACGTTTCAAGACGGGAGGTGAACAATGTATTATCCACATAATTCAGTGAATTATAAAATCGGAGAGTTATTAATACTTGAAGTAAAGGCGAGATCGGCATATTCCTTTCGATGCACATTCTAACTCATTATTACATAAATTTAAAACGAGGTGCGAAGAAGGACAAGTAACTTGAACGTTTCAAGACGGGAAATGGACAATGTATTATCCACATAATTCAGTGAATTATAAGGTCGCAAAGTTATTAATACTTGAAGCAAAGGCGAGATCGGCATATTCCTTTCGATGCATGTTCTAACCTCTCTTGTACTTCCGCAGTAACCTTCATAGCAACTTGTTTCGACAGTCTATACCTCTGTAGAAAATTTTCTTTGGATAGCTCATGAAAATCATTTCTCCTCATAGGCCGTACTCTATTGCGAATGTCATTTAGACGTTCTTAAATATAGAAAAGCGACATCAACAGCTGAGTTCATGCTCGCCATCTAGAGTATTTACAATTGTTAAGGACTTAACATCAGAAATTTGGCTTGTTAGTTTAACAAGAGATTTTACACGAGTGTTACGCTAACACTAGTTGGCGAAATGCAAATTTTGTTTTAACAATTGCTAAACTCGTGTTAAGTCTTAACATCTGTTGGTGAAATCGGGCATTAGGGTTCCACTACGCCCCTTGCACTAGAAAATGCTAAACCAATAAGATATAATTGAACCTTCTAGAACAAGCAGTGAATTATTATTTGCATGTGTCGTTAAACTGGACAGTGCGACATTTGTATAAGAGCTTTCATCAGCGTCGTGGTGATAAAGCTTAAGTGCACTCTGCCATCAAAGGGCACAGTAGGTTGCGTAGAAATATGTTTAAGTGCATTAAATAAAAACATATAAAAAGTTATTTTTATTATTTCTACAATATTTTATTTTCGCATGCAAATTCAACGAAGCATTTTTCTTCTGATCCTCCGCTAGTAAGATAATTATCCTGTAACTTCATCCATCTCAAGATAAAGCATTCTACTAACCCAGCAGTTCAAGGAACAAAAGAGGTTACCTTGGTAAAGGACAGTACCAACACAAACAGTTGCGTTCCATTATGGGACATCAGTATACTTGGCTCTTATTTTGGAACTATATTTTGAACCTGGGACGTTCTGAACAGTTCCTCTGTCGCAATGACCACCTCTAGACAGCAGTGACGATCTCATGGGCTAAGTAAAGGTATGATTCCCTAGCAGTTGAGGCTGGCTAGACATCTAGAGCATGCGCAGTAGAGTTTTCATACTCGCGCCGCTATCTGACGTGACGTTTTGAGCCGAGGCATTCCAAACAGCACGCCATTGCAGACACATGCACTAGTCAATGCATAGTTGCGTGTTCATTCAGAGAATCGTTCAGTCGCCTTAGGCCCTGGAATAAACTGACACGAGTTTGGACATATTTTTAGGTTTAAGTTGGCGAGTATTAATTTCATTGTTTCTACGTCATACCATTACCTTTTCTATTGCTTTTCTACACAAATAATGATGTCTGCTTGGTTACAAAACGCATGACTTTTTAAGAACATAAACAGCTGCCTCTCAATATTTTAACTATTAACTATTCTCAAAATAATGCAACATGTGTACAAGAAAAGCAGCTAAAATCACTGTTTTAAGTTTGAACTTAATTTTGCACTAACAGTTTTACTGTAGTATGTAGATGTTTTTATGTATGACATGGAATGTTTTTTAACTTTCCTCTTTTTTGTGTATTAGTGTTAGTATTGTGTTTGGTCATGCTGGTTTATTTTTTCTGTATGCCAACCACGTTTTGATTTTGTTTTGATTGTTTAGACCACACCTAGTTCACAGGAGGGAACATCTACCAGTGACGTAAGTATTACGTAAGATAATGGAAGTAGAGGTGGTGAGTCGCACATGGCCTCCTGGAAGTATCTACCACACTCTGTTATCCACGACAAAACTCAATGTAATAGACATGACATGCTGTTGTTGGCACCATATTGGAATAGTTTTTTGTTTACATTGTCAACCGCAGTAGTTGTCAAAGTGGATATATTACCTACCGTTCTTCCTGGTTTAATGTGAGTAAAGTACTTTTGTGATAAATATTCGTTATGGTGTACCTGTGGCGTTTTACTTTCCAGATGTTTTGTTTTGATAAGGATACGAGAGATTTTTTCTCTATTAATATAGTGATTTTATCGAAGGTAAAAGGAATCCACAATTTACATAGAGATAATATACATTTCCTAAAAGCACATCTATATATGGCATCATGTTTTACACCACATACTTTTTATCTTCCACCGCTTTGTGCCATAATGTGGACACCACAATAAACAAGGTAGCTGTACACAATTAGCTCGCTGCGCTATCTGTGAAGAACGAAAAACGCCTTTTCATTTCTCTCTCCTCATTTTCTGTGATGTAAGCGTCTAAGAACGTCACTTCACTAGCTGCATTTGCTAAATGTTCATCGTGTTCATCTAGTTGATAGCGAATGCCATGGGCGAGGCTGACAAGGGTTGCTGTCATTATCACTTTAGCATCACAGCTCAGCTTTCAGCTCAGAGAAAGGAAGACTCGTTTATAAATGCGTCAAAACATGTATATACACTTTGAACCATTATACATAATTTATGTTTAGTTATACAATTGCTGAAAATGGAAAGCTTAAGGTCCATTATGAGACATAAGTGCCCTTTCTGATGCAAATATGATCAGAGTTCAAACTGGCTGCCTTTCAGGATCAATACGCTTCCGTAAATCGTACCAACGTGTCCAATGGGATTCCTGTGCACACTGCTTGAACCTCTTTTCAAAGTGTACCTAGATTACGTCATTCAGTTTGTGTACCTCATCTTTTACTGTGCCCCATAAGAAGAAATCCAGCAGCGTAAGGTCTGGAGAGCGGGGAGGAAACTCGATTGGCCTCCTGCGTCCTATCCACTGGCCTGGCAAACTTTGATCCAGGTCAAAGTATAAACTTGAAAGAAGCGTAGGGACAGTGAAGCACAAATTAGTACAAAAGTGAATCGAGAAGATATTGACACATTGCTTCACTCACACTGTTTATTCACAGGACATGTTTCAAGAGCTCTTGCTCCTATCATCAGCTGATACTCGACTAGTGCAAGTTGTAGTGGTTTCCTCTTTCTCCGTTTTGTCAATAGATGGCGTGATGTACATAACTCTTGCACCTCAAAATAGGTTTAATATCAGAAATTTGTTAAAAGGCCCGCCCAAAAATTCAATCACTACCAAAGAAAAACCAGGAATCTATGAGATCAAATGTGAAACTTGCCCTAAAATTTATATAGGAAAAACAAGAAGAAATATTAACATCAGAACTAAAGAACATCTAAGAAACATTAAAAATGGTGAAAGAGAAAAATCAGCAGTGGCTTTTCATTTTTTGAATACTAGACATGACATCAACTTGGAAACATCTCTAATAAAATATGTTAATCACCCCATAGACCTTTCCGTATGGGAAAAAATCTTCATCAACAAAAATCGTCATAGAGTCATGAATTTTGAAACTCCACCACCGGACATCTTTGAAATATATCACGCCATCTATTGACAATACGAGAAAGAAGAAACCACTACAACTTGCATTAGTCGAGTATCAGCTTAATGATAGGAGCAAGAGCTCTTGAAACATGTCCTGTGAATAAACAGTGTGAGTGAAGCAATGTGTCAATATATTCTCGATTCACTTTTGATCCAGGTAATGCTCGTGCTACGCGATGATAGCGCGCGGCGACATAGTGTTGGGAATAAAACTCGTCCTTACCATACAATGCATAAATGGCAGGGAGTAGGAATGAGCAAACATTATTCGGTACTTGAGATCTCAAACGTTACTTCCTTTCCACTTTCTTTGCTTTTCCACTAATTGGATTGAGTAGCTAGATAGACAATTTTGCTGCCACCTGTTGAAGAAAGACAACATTACTTTCTCCCTGAACTTGAACCTTGTAGCACAGGAAATACAGTTTCTACGACGGTTCAAAGTGTGTATACATTTTTGAAGCACCCTGTATTTGACTGGTCGTTGCACTTAAGTGATTGTAGTATCCTTCCTTTATAAGTATATTTATTGAAAATATGTAAACGTGAAAACTTAAGTGATGAAATGAAATCATGCTTTAAAGCTGCGTGTAACAATTCAACACTATATTCTTTATATTACATCTCAGATGATTAGAACCTCAGTTGGGCATGTGCTTTTGTGTTAATTATAGTTATGAAATTGTTTTCTCTCTTTCTGTCTACCTCTCTGTTACCCGCCTTCTCTGTATTCAAAATAAATTAACTAAAATAGACACTTTTTCAGTGTGCCCCACCCATATGGAAAAAAGCTACCACAAAGTCAGTTAATCTGCTGAACCGTGTATGAAGCATTTTTGTCATGCCTACCTACATTTTAGACTAACACGTTTATAATGTTCATAGTATTTTATTCAGCCTTCTTTTGAAAATCTAACAGTCACACACACACACACACACACACACACACACACACACACACACACACACACACACACACACACACACACAAACACCTACAATTCAAATGTTCTTCTTTGCTTCGCTCTGGCCCATTATATAACTTTGCTAAAACAATTGATAAACGTTTAGTATATATGTATATGAATAGTCTTCCTAAGCACTCATCTGTCATGTAGACTGTATAATCAATGAACGTGTTTATTTTTCCACAGGTACAAAATAACAATTAATTCACAAAAGTACTTCTTTAATCTCATTAGAATGACTCTAGAAATGTCAACACAACAATTACAGTAATGGGTAACTTTCCAACAATGCAAGAATGTCGCTGTTCCTAGACATATCTTTACTTGGTGAAATACTGTAGAGATGATGTGCTTTCATTATTTGGTTTAATTGAAAACTCCATATGTAACGTTATGTATAAGCTTTTTGCTTAAGAACATGATATTAATAATTTCAATAATGATGTAATTCCTAACGTGGCAAGGCACTGTGGCTTCCCCAGATTAATTATTTAATAATTATAAAGTATGTTTATTTCACCAATAATTACTTAGTGTAGAATTTTTCGAAAGGTGTGTTATACCTGAGGCACCCCTGCTTATTAAAATTAGTTGCAAATGGTTAGAAAATATATAAATGTTATACATAGCATATATTTTGTGACTTTATTTTTATTTGTATATTTTACATTAATGACTGTGAAATTTCTGTGTTATAAATGTCGACAGAAATAAAAGCAATTTCTTATTTCAAAACATGGTTGAAAATAGTATTTTTATTTACTCAACTGATCTGTTCACACTTGGGGCTTCTGCTTTCATACCTAAACATGTTATTAGAAACCATAACGTAGTTTGATACTGAATAAGGTATAGAATTACACTCAGCTCAAAAGAAATGCCTTTGCTTACTTCATGGAAGAACAAACTTCAGCGTGAACATTTATAGGATAAAGTGCACTTGGTGTTTTTATTTAAGAGAGGCTTTATTAAAATAGGCATCCTAAACAGTGGTGATATGAATTTTCTCACTCTTTTCAAGATCTGGTTCCACGGACAAGTTCGAGATAAAAGCTTTATTACACGTATGTTCTAAATGCCATAGCTCTCGAGTTATAGCAATAAATATTCAGTAAATTAAAAATAAACGATGTTGTATCATAACTTTGTGCTATACACTTGCACGTATTCACATAACCGTGCAGGCTGGCCCAGCTATATACCTTAAGGTCAATTTGTCACTTTCCTCCCCTTCTTTAAGTGTCATTCACAGTTACATCACAGCACTAACATAACACAGGAAAAACAAAACAGTAGCAGTCGTTTGGGAACGTAAGAATTAGAGCCCTTAAATGTAAGGAAAAGTATTCCGAACATATCGCAAGCTTTAAATTGAATACCTACCAATAATACGCAATAAAACAGATTAATCCAATCCTGTAGAAATAAATTTGACACAAAATGGGCCAAACCAAATAAACAACAGGGTATGTACTGTCCACCAACGCAAAGTAAGTCCCTGAAAGGAATGTGCCATCCAGTGCCACCTTTACACAGCGGAATAACGACAGCGTATGTGTGTGACAAAGAATGCATGCTACACAAGGAGCAGAACCGCTAAAATAACATGCGTCCTATTCGCGCTGTACACTAAAACCGAGAAGATTTATTCACAAAAGTAGAAGCTGTCAGAATATTTTTGAATGGTCTGTAACTGTACTGACATGAGGTGTCATAAACCTGTCTAGGGATTATGTGGGAACCTTCTCCAACCCCCCCTGCGTATCAGGCCTCGGAGACTTTCTTTGCTGTGGTATACTGTACAGCACATCAGTAAAATCTTGCGTAAGCTATTTAAAATTGTGTCATGTGCAGAGATTTAAATGCACAAAAATTCCTCTGTAAATTAAACAAAACTTCGAAGTTTGGAAGGTCCTGTGTTAAGTACATGAACACTTCCATTAAACAACATGGACGCAAATTCTTGTACTTACTACCCATACTTTTCGTTGGTATATCCTGAGACATCTCGCCTACGCTTCACTCCAAGTTGACCTTTAGCTATTTAGCCCGGCCAGCCCGCCGCATGGGTATATAGCACAGCAGGCTGGCAAGTGTATAATGCAATATATTTACTTCATAACTAAACACAGCTAAAACTTGCAAACTATTGCACTTAAGACATTCGTGTGAAAAGGTTTTATCTCCAATTTGTTAGATGAGTAGAACAGAGTAGTGCATTTATTTTATCTTAAACATTTTACATAATGAGTGATAATGAAAGTTATGATATATATTGATGAATAAACGCCTGTTTCAAATTAGTGGTTTTGAGATTATCTTTTGATGAAAATAAACATTGAAAATTAACTTCAACAATAATAATGTATGTTAAACTCAACAACTTTGTTTACAGTACTGAATTTGTCATTAACACGTATTATTCATAATTTCCTTAACTAAATTTTAGAAATTATTTTAAATTGCATCTGTGTTTATTGTAGTCATTTTATATCCAAAAAAGTTTCAAAAATGTATATAATTATATTTCATTAGCTGTTCAACTTTATATATATACGAAATACAAACTAACACACTAAAATAGCAATAGGTTCCCATATATCGTATTAAACTACACTCTATATGAAAGAAGTGACGGAAACCCTTCAACTAAATGGAAAAAGAAATGTTCTTGTGAAGAAAATAGATTTTCATGACATAAATAATGAGGTACATTAAATAACTTTATAACATAGTTTCAAAACTATCATTACTTTGACCCTTTTACCCTTTCATAGTGTGTCCTGCACACGGCTAATGTGAAAGAACAATTAATTTCTATTTTTACTTTGTTCTTTTCTAATACTGTCTTCCCTTCTTGCTTTCACTCATTCATTTGAATTAAACTCGTCAAGAAAACACTAATGTGCTGCATACATGCAACTTTCTGTAGACATAAACATTCACATATATTTATTATATATTATAATAATCACATTAAACGTTACTTCTAGGGATGGGTCGATACCAGTTTTTCTCGATAATCGATTTTCGATATCGATACGCAATATTTTCACGATATTCGATACTTCGATACTCGATACCCTCATTTCCACTTCTTGTTTCAATACAAAATAGAATGTTGGGAGAACTCTGTAATGTCAATAAAGTTAAATAGGTGCACATATTTAATGAGATAAAACTTAAAACAATCAGTTCTCTTGTTTTTAAACTCTAAATTAGACATTTAAAACAAAACAGTCCACTTTTATACGTTTTTGCTCAAAAATACTTGCATTTTCACTCTTTCGGGGTCAAGTCTACTTCTTTTTCTGTCACATGAGTCCTGATGTGCAAAATAGTCTTTCAAACGAAACTGTTGCAGGTGTAATACACAAATATTTATCGGATAATTGTTTTAGTATTGTAAATTTTGAAATTTTTTTCCAGTAATTCAGTACATTAGAAAGAGGAGATACACAGTGATTTCTTATTGGGAACTGGTAACATCCCAACAATCCACAGTGAAATCTCAGACACAAACTTTCTAAACTCGATTATATAGCAGTATTTAACCCTTCTTCTGTGATCCTCCAATGAAAGCTGAACAACTTCAATACAAAGATATGAACACAAAACAGTGAGCATTTCTTTTGAGCGAAGTGTATAGAATAAACTCTAGAAATACAGGTCCTTGATTGTTCCTTTGTTTTCAAAGAGGAAAACTTAACCATTTTAAATTTTATCTGTAGAAACACTTAAAAAACATACCTACAGCAACCATAAACCATTACACCCATATAATACAGTGTGTTTGCCTTCCATTTCCTTAACCCAGTCCTACAGATATTCCCGGATGATTTATATTACAGGTTAACACAACAATGCCTTATTTATAACTTCATAGTAATACATTTCCTATGCTGTGTTTTAGGGTTTAACCTTATAATAACAAGTAACTTCACCTGTGGAAACACTGGTTTGTACAAAAGTTATATTAAGCCAATATTACATAGATTTATGAAATTATATTGTGTCATTTAATAAAATTCTAGAAGCAATACGTGTTTAATATCAGTGCCGAAAGGCACAAAATAACAATGTCAAAGTCTATTAGACAGTCATCTTTTCAATATAAGGGAAAATTCCCTATCAAACTGAATGAGGTGTACTTAGAACACGTAGACAAATCTTTATTCGTGGTAACAAGCTCGTGCAACGGAAAGAAGCAAAAAAACAGAATTTCAAGTAAGTCTTTCAGCTGACACACTCACCCTTAGATACTGTCACTTTGTGGGTTCGTAGAATTTAAAGTCCAATTTGCCGAAATTCTAAATGTTCTTTATTTCCGTAGAAATACACTTCGTAGCAGCAGAATTACATCACAATCTACAAGAGCGTTTTGATTACACCTGTTTACATCAGCTCTCGTAACAACACTTCACATCTGTTCACTGCTTACGACTACTCACGACTGTTCGCTGCTGACTCTTGGCAAGTCGTCGCCTTCTTAAATACCTCATTGATAAATTCTAGATGTTTCCGGAACAATAAAGAAACCGAATAATCTATCACCTTCCAGAAGCGTAACTCAATCTATGCCGGCAAGTCCTTTATCTCAGCTATCTTTATTTGCCGGCCCTTTGTGTACACTAGCCGCGCTATCGTAGATAACGGCTTCGCGACAATAGTAAGTAAATTTACTATAAATTATTTATAAACCGCTAATGCTACGAAATAATGCATTGGACACAATTTGTGAATTGTAATGAACTTTGCATTTTTCCTGTAGTAAGTTTAAGGTCTATTTATTAAGGTTTACTTATTATACCGGATGGCCCAAGTGCCCCGTCTTTCAGGTAAGCAGATATCTTCGTGCTTTAAAACAGTTGCAGAAGGCTACGAGTAAATTCCAATTAAGCGTACGGCAGTGGTGTGAGCGGATTTGGTTCTGCTCCGAACGACAAGAGGCTGTTCCCAGGATTGAACTAGCTCAACACACTGCCGTGCACTTAACTGGATTTCCCCGTTGCGTTCTGCAACTGTTTTAACGCACGCAGGGATATCTGCTTACCTGAAATACGGGGCAGTTGGGTCACTTCGTATAAATTTTTTTAGTTAATTGATGGAAATTAATCAGTTCTCCACACTAGCCATATATAGGCAAAGATATTTGATGGATAGAGTCAACATGAAAAATTCCGGCCATGACATTGAATTTTTCATGTTGACTCTATCCATCACTTCGTATAAAATTATACAAAACTCAATGGATTAAGTTCATACGTTATTTGCAGAAATTTCCAGTTATACATGTTATTAGGCCCTGCCAATATCTTAAACGTATAGTATTTTAGCTAAATTAGTTAGGGATATTCAAGTATATGAAAATAAGAATGTTTCATATAAAGGGTAGTTTGGAATCGAGGTTACCTTCAAAATGTTTGTGTCGGATCTCTGGAAAATGTCCAACATTTCGTTTTCTAAGCTATGTGTTCACTCACACATACAACTGGCTGTTTGTGTAAAGGATTTGAGGTTAGGAAGGGTTAAGGAATCCCAAAATATGTATTTCGGGTCAAACACCGATGTTAGATTTTTTATGGAAGTGAACATTTTCTGCTAGTTGAGTAAATATTTGTAATGGTAGAGAATGTAAAAATACTGCAATCTGTCTTTATCGAGAATGAATCCTGAACTTACATATTGGAAGGCAAGCACGTTACCATCAACACAAACTGAAATTTTGAAATTGCGTTTTATAATTATGTTTTTCAGTTTTCCTTTTTATAATTTGTAAGTTATTAAAATGATAAATCCTTAAGGTATTTTTCACATTTGACGGAAATGTGGCATGAATAGTTACAAGATTTTTTTGCGTTTAAAATTTATACAAAGAGTAATGAAGTTGAATCCATTTAGTAGCTTTAAGCATCTTAATAATGATCAGATTCTATAAAATGCTTGTATTAGAATTATTTTGACCTAGCTTAAGTATCCAGTGGTGCTAACCTATCCTACTTTGTACCCTGTTTATACTTGCGAATGTAGTAGAGTGCAACAGAATAGTGAATGATAAAATCAGACAAATAGTACGAAAGTGTGAAAGGCCTATTTTTGTGAACAAGCCTGTGGATGATGTGAACCTAAACAATAGAAGGAAAAGAAACAATATGAATTTCTGTGAACCCAGATGACTCGTCAATATGTGTTTTGTGAAAAGCTGTGAAAGTAATGCTTTTATGTCTCCGGCTCTTCTCAATAATTTTTTTATATTTCCAGTTGTTTATATTTAAAACAACGCGACGGTTTCAAATACACTTTTAAATTGTTTCTGGGTTTGGTGGAAGGAAAGCAATACCATTAGCTCTTTCTTTAATTGTAGTGGATATTAATTTACGTGAAACTAAATTTTCCTCACAATACCTACATAGCATCTTCTTCAGAAAACAAAATGTTACGCTATGTTTGATAACATTTATATAAAGATAACTTATACGATAGCAACTTTGGAAGTTTCCAAAGTTTTACTTTTTAAAACCATTTATGAAAGCTATTTATTTTAATTACTTTCACAATACCTTAGTTCAATTCAGATAAGAAATATCTTATTGATTTGACGTATTCTATCCAATATTATTGCCATCTCTCCCTGAATTTTATAAATTATTCTCTCACAAAAGAGTATTCCTCTATGTTTCATATTAATAGAGATTTCAGAAATCACTTCATTACTTGCAGATGTAACAGACATCTAAAATACTGAGGTGATAATCAAATTTTTATAAAGTTGCCTGAAATTCTATACTCCTCTCACGTCATCATTGTAAAGCACTTAAAATTTACAAAATATTCTTAAAATTCAAATCATTAAAAGAATGTTTTCGAGCTGGTAGTCTCACAATAAGAATTTCATACAAAACATTTATTTTATTGAGATGTAAGATGTTGTGACGTCTAATACGATCTACCAGTTATAAAAAAATTCAACCACAAGAGGTTTTCTTAGTAGGTGGATCCAAAGATAAACCAAAATGTGGTAAAGTACATTTTACTCCTTATTTGAACTTCACAAATCAAAATCTTGGAGACTTTTTGAGAAAATCTATAATAATTACAAATTATCTATTTAAAGCGTATAGAAGTTTCTTTTGGTATATTAAGAACAGCTGAATTAAACACGAAGTTTTTGTTGACTCGTGCTACACAGACACGCACAACTGCATTAGTTTACATAAATTCTATAAGCTTAAGTTCATAAGGTTTGAAAGTATTCAGTATGTAATTTTAGGACACTGCTCTTATGTATGTAGACGTCATAAACTCTGCAGACAATTTCCATGGGAGGTTAAGGGGGCATTCACCTATTTGAGCATATTACATGAATTATTTAGTTCGAATGTGCCTGCAGTTAAGTACCCTTGGATTTAGATACAATCCTACATATATTGACGGCAACATTTTCAGTTTTTAGGAATATTTTGTAATATTAAAAGTGTGGTTAATATGGGCAAAAATAGTTTCCCATAAAAAGACAGATTCGTCTGAGAGTAGTTTTATAATGCCTACTAATTTAAAAAATAATGGTATTGTTTCCTTCTTTTAAACAAACAAACGTTTATTCAATTGTTTTATCAAACATCAGTTGTTTTCCAAATAAACAAATGGAAATTGTCCTTTAAAACATCCTGAAGAAGCTAGATCAACGCTAATCTAATGTCTTATTCTGACAAATGCGATAAATTAAAGGTTTAGTTGGTATTTTAGGAGGTGGAAATATTAGAAAACGTAATAGTTAAAATAAGTTCTAACACTAATTTCTTTCGAGATATATAGACTCACAAATCGATAACAAAAGAGTATAGCAGTTTGAGCTCTGTGCTAATTTTCTCTCAGCTTTATCTAGAAATTGCAGAAGTATTAAACATAAAATGTAAGTTTCAAATTACGTTTTGCCTTAATATTTCAAGCTAAAAGCTCCAAAACGTCCGAGAGAAAATCGCAGAGGTACAACTAAAGGAAGTGAATAAACTTTACGTACATTAAAACGAGATTTTCCAGCAACTACAAAATAACATCTTAGAAATGTCCACGAATTTGTAGCTCATTGAGGTGAACTATTACTGCAAATAGTCTTATTGCTCGGGTTACAGCTGTAATAGGTAAAACGACTTATTTAGCACACACTGGAGCTAGACAATTAAGGGTCATGTTGGTGACAAAGTCAAATTGCTCCCAAACTGGTGCAGGACACCTAGTTTCGATGAGAATGCTGGGAATTATAAGGACCCATATTTCGAAAGATATTAATTTTAGTACTAATATCTATTTCTTTTAATGAATCTACCACCTCTTAAAATACTAAGGAAAACATCCTTTGTAAATGTCATAAAGGCTATAATGGTGCCAATCCAAAATGAACTGCTTATGTTGTAGTATATTTATATAGCAGTCCCTTGAGCAATGATTTACGTGTATTTGTTGTATTAATGGTCAATACCTTTATGTATCTATGTAACTCTGACACTGTGAATGCTAAACGCATTATTATTTATCCTCAACTGCAGAAATGTTCTACAGCAGAACCCCTAATACGCAATTATATTTATATTGCAAACTTTTCGACCGCTAGATAAGAAATAAAATGGCCCCCAAAAAGATTATGTTCCGCTCTAGTATTTCCAAACAAAATTTAGAGCAGCAAATTCGCCCCACCAAGCTAAATGTAACCTTGAAAGAATAAGGCTTACATTTTTTTTTTTGAACAAGTAGCAGCAAAATCTATTTATTAATAAAAAAAATCTGAGGATTATGTTATGGATAGCCTAATAATATAACTCCGTGCTTTTAAAATACTTTTTAATAAGAATATTTACTTTATTCTTTCTATTTATATCACCTATCTTCGAGTATAGACCCCATTAAATGTCCAACATTCCGTAAAATTGTATTAATATATTGCAAAATGTTAGATACAACTTATACTTCAGTAAAATGACTGTATTAATGCTTCTATTTAGCCCAAATTTAACATACGATTATTATGAGCATTAGAGTAAAATGTATTTCTTTTAAAATATCGTTCAGAAACTATCTTACATTTATTTTGACTCCTATACATATAAGTCGGACAAAAAAAAATGAAAAGAAAAGAACTTTATCTCTACTATATTTTCAACAATTTACGTACAAATCTATTACCTTTTGACCAATTTAGAAAGGACTGAAAGAAAATAAAAGACTACTACAGGTTTGAAATGAAATGAAATGTGTAGTGTTTAACGCCCGCTTTTACTACATACGGAGCCGCAGGCGATGACACTGATGATACATGAGATGAAGATGGAGCACCGGTGGAATGAGATGGCGGGGGAAACCGGAGGTCCCGGAGAAAACCCGCCCCAGCTCCATGTTGTCCACCAGAAATCTCACTTTGCGGTCGCCTGGGATCGAACCCGGACCACCTTGGTGAGAGCCAAGCGGTCTAACCACTGAGCCATGGTGCGGCCTACAGGTTTGAAGCCATGCCTGTCCATATTTCCAACTGCTTGCATATAACAAGCATCCAAAAAACACGGCTAGCTAAAAGATTTACAGGTGAGCCAAATTATCCTTGGTAAGACGACGCGCGAATATGAGTGTGACATAACCGTCTCGTTACGTTTAAAAAAAATAATTAAACAATGGGAACAGAGAACTAAAATCTGACAGTATGGTGGGCATTGGACATTCATCTGTTATTTGTAAATTTGCTGGTCCTGATGAGAAAGACAGTTCTAAAGCTTATCCTCCATTGTATGAAAAACAGACTTTGTGGAATCACCACCATAAAACATTGGTTATGTTTACACAGAAAATGAAGCTAGTCACATTGAAGCAACAAATATTACACAAATAAAAATATTTGTAACACAATCTCCACTTAACTTAAGAAGTTTATGTTAATAATTCCTTCTTCTTTATAAAAGACCAATTTCGAAGGCACATCTCCTTTGTCTTCAGTTTATTAAACAAACTCCGTTGTTAAGGAAATCTCGGTTACAATGTTATTTTCTTTTATTATGTTACGTTTCCAACATTACCAACATCTGAATACGAAACAAACCTAAAAAGAGAATCAATTGCCGGTATATCAAAATTCATTTGCACTAGATATCAACACATCTACCTTAACCTATACATTAAAGGGGAACTACCATGTTTATTTCCCATAACTTCATTATAAGTTGGCCTCAAGGAATCCTTTAATATAATACAGAAGAAAACCCCTTTCGATTTTGTATCTTAGGGCTTCGAAACAAATTCCACAATGCTCTTGCATAACTACCTATGCCGATGCTATCATTCTCACATATTCAAAACTTCTCTCAGAACCCGGTGAATGTTGTAGACAACTAAATTTTGCAGAAACTATTACCACATTAGAAATCTGTACCATCTGGACAAAACTTGTTATTATTAGACTTCTTTCTGCTAAAATTATAAATGTCTCACAACATTCAAAAATAGGTAAACCGTTTGGCATTTACGCTTTAAAACTTAACGAAAATTGCAGGTCCAATATGTCGTTTGAAGAATCTGCCTAAATTCCGTTCATGTACGCCTTTTGAGCTTTTATTTACAAGCCTTCGTAAGCTTATTAGGGGTTCTGCTGTGCTTAACTTTGTTACTTATGTTTCTGTAGCACATTGAACCTCAATTTTATGCAATACAGAACGATATTAAAATAGTGTAAATGTCTTGAAATAGCAATGCTTTATCTTACCAATTTACCCGTTTGCTCATAGAGACTTTCCTGTTATAAAAGATAAAAATGCTTACGTCTGAAATACTTGAAAATGCTGTAGAAAATGCCATGCCCTGTATCGAAGTGGTGTTACAAAGTTGCTGATACATATAATGCTTCTATCGGTACATAAAGCACTCACTTATAAGCAGACAGCACCAATGAAATTTGCACTTCATATTAAGATTCATCTCAGCTTAATGAATATAGACTTTGTAGGCTTAGCTTTTAGCTTCAGCTTGATAACTTACCTTACGCGACTGGTGGATTCGACGTTTCAGGTATTAGATCGAATGGTCACGCTCCTACCGAGACTAAGTCTAACATTGGCACGGCATGATAATGTTATGATTGTCATTATGTGCCTACGATGCGTGTGTTTATTGTATTACGTTTTGCTTCAACAGAGTCGTATGTAAACTGTCACCTAGAATTTACATAGAAATTTCCCGGTGTTACTATTCCTAACTTAAAATTTATACCTTTTTTTTAACTTACACTGTGTGGATCAATGTTATGGGAATAAAATACAGCCAGCTGATAGTTATATCTTAGAACAAATGGAAACAAGTCCCAGAAAATCGCTGTCTCGCATATTAATGTGTTTCTTGTGGTAGAATAATTGATTTATGCCCGATTTCACCAACAAATGTTAAGACTTAACACGAGTTTAGCAATAGTTAAAACAAAAATTGCATTTCACCGACAAGTGTTAGCGTAACACAAGTCTTAAATCTCATGTTAAACTAACAAGCCGAATTTCTGATGATTAGTCCTTAACAATTGTAAATAATCAAGATGGCGAGCATGAACTCAGCTGTTGGTGTTGATTTGCTATATTTAAGACCGTGTAAATGGCATTCATAATAGAGTATGGCCTATGAGGAGAAATTATTTTGAGGAACTATCCGAAGAAAACTGTTTTACGGAGGTATAGACTGTCGAAACATGTTGCTATGAAGGTTACTGCGGAAGTACAAGAGAGGTTAGAACATGCATAGAAAGGAATATGGCGATCTTGCCTTTGCTTCAAGTATCAATAACCTTGTGATTTTATAATTAATTGAATTATGTGGATAATACATTGTTCACCTCCCGTCTTGAAACGTTTAAGGCATTTGTTCTTCTTCGCACCTCGTTTTAAATTTACGTAATACTGACAAGTTATTTGGTGCTTGTAGTAGTGACACATGCATTTGAATTAAATTCGTTTCCAATATTTTCCCCGTGACATCTTTCTCTTTTACATTCACTGCATCCGTCCTCTTATTTTCCACGATATCCTTACACTTCGTCACCATTTCAATTAACAATTCTTTCTCCGTCGATGAGAAATTTGTCTCACGGCTTTATTTATGATTTTGTTCATCCGCCATTTGTGCAGACGAAAATGAAAACAAAAGCGCATCGGAGTACGTTCAGAAAATCATCCATAGCCTTCTTTCTATAGCTGTGATATTTACAAGTTTCTTGGCGTTAATACAGTTTTGTTAACATTTTAAGAAAACAGGTTGGTGAAATGCAAGAAATTTAACATTAGTTTTAGCGCTGTGAGAATTGTCACGTTACATTTGTTAAAGTCGATTTTAACATCTGTTGGTGAAATCGGGCATTAATCTCCAGGTCTAACGCGTGTGGCTATACTCTCTGTGAGGAATACTTAAATTAATGCAACAAATGTTCATACGCTCAACGAATTTAAAGACAATATATCCGGACATGCATTTTCAAATATTTAGGCTGCTGCAGAAATTCGTCAATAGGTGGCAGGGGAACTCTTTTTATCAAGAAAGGTAAACGTAACATATTCATATTGTTTCGCTTCGTTGCTTTTATCTAGAGAAAAAAATGACGGTATTCCACGTTATGTCTTAACCGCTATGGGTTTCAACAGAAACCCGGAATGTGATCACGTGATCCGAAGAAAGCGTGATTGAGGAGTACAGAAGAAAAAGTATACGAAGCATACAGTTCGAAGAACCGCGCACTATTAAATTCACAGTTTTGTAAACGCTGCGAAACAAGAAGCGGGATAATATTTAAAATTATTTTTGTTTCTCAAAAACCAAACATGCACTACTGGTCATCATTATATACCAAGTTATGCCTGATTTCACCAACAAATGTTAAAATCAACGTTAACAAATGTAACGTAACAATTGTTACAGAGTTAACAAAAGTGTTAAAATTCTTGCATTTCACCTACTCGGTTTTTGAAAATTATAACCAACATTTGTTAACGCCGAGAAACTTGTAAATATTACAAGTATTAATATGGATGAGTCGTATTATTTTCTGAACGTACTGGGATGCACTTTTATGTTTAATTTCGTTTACACACAGCTGAAGAAATGGCGGGTGAACAAAATCAAAAGAAAAGCCATGGAAATGTTTTACAACAACGGAGAAAGAATTGTTAGTTGAATTAATAATTAAACATAAGGATACTGTGGAAAATAAGAGGACGGATGCGTAAATGTGAAAGAGAAAGATGTGACATGGGAAAAGATTGGAAAATGAGTTTAATTCAAATGCAAATGTCAAAACGAGAAGTACGAAGTAATTTCGTAAGTATTACGTAAATTTAAATCGAGGTCCGAAGGACAGAAGTGACGAGTGACTTGAACGTTTCAAGACGGGAGTTAGACATTGTATTAGCCACATAATTCAGTGAATTACAAAATCGGAGAGTTGTTAATACTTGAATCAAAGGCGATAACGGCATATTCCTTTTGATACGTATTCTAACCTCTCTTTTACTTCCTCAGTAACCTTAATAACAACTTGTTTTGACAGTCTATACCTCCGTAGAATATCTTCTCATAGCTCCTCAAAATATTTTCTCCTCATAGGCCGTACTCTATTACGAATGCCATTTAGACAGTCTAAAGATAGCAAATCCACATCAAAAGCTGTGTTCACTCCCGCTATTTTTACAATTTTATAGCTGTTAACGACTTAACAACAGAAATATGGCTTTTTAGTTTAACAAGAGATTTAACATGAGTGTTAAGTTAACACTTGTTGGTGAAATGCGTTTTTTTTTATAATTATTGCTAAACAGACTAACAGCCGTGTTAGTCTTAACATACGTAGGTGAAATTGGGAATTAATATTGAAAATCATTTTGGATATTGCTGCTCCCGTCAGATGCCTGCAGTTTCTGAACCGAGCTTAGCATAAAAACCGTATGTTACGTCAGTTAAAAGTCCAGCAGCACTTAAATAACTCACTGTACGAGGATACTTGTAAGTCAATAAGTATATTAATGATTGATAGAGTCGACATGAAAAATTCAATGCAACGGCCGGGATTTGAACCACGGATATACTGGTTTCCATCCAGTTGCTCTTACCCATTGAGCTAACTTGACGGATTTGCTGTCATGGCATTAAATTCTCCATTTGACTCGTATATTTCCCCGGTAGGTCACTAGAGGCCCTCACATCCGAGATACACCGTTTGTGGCGACTTACTGTTGCAAGTACTTGAATACCAGGCTTCATCATTAAACTCTTATTATTTAAGTTAATTTATGGAAATTAATCATTTCTTCACACTAGCCGTAAACAGGCTAATATTTTGGATTAATAGAGTCGACATGAAAAATTCAATACCACGGCGGGGATATGAACCATGGATCTCCTGATTTCCGTTCAGTCGATCTTACACATTGAGCTACCATGGCCAATTTGCCGTCATGACATTAAATTCTCCAATTGACTCATATATTAACGATATTTCGTAACTTCCGGTTTAATTGAAGGTGCTTACAACTTTCTTATTTTAAATAGAAAATTATATTTCTTTTATAAATTTGGATAGTACTCTTCGGTAGATTTTCAACATAGATAATTCTGTGCAATTCTCTACTGTTAAAAAAACAAAACTGTAGAGTTAATGCAGTGTAACGTTTCTTACATTTCTATGGCTTCACTTTGTTTACGTCCTGAAATTGTATTTATTTGATTGTGAAAAGATTTATTTACCCTCGTTATATCTGACAGAGGTGCTCTGAAAGTTCATGGAACCGTTCAATTTTATAAGGATGTCGATTGTCACTTTCAGTGATTTTCATTAGATACTTTTCGATTTTCTTGCACAGTGAACACAACAACCAATGACGTATTTTCATCACAAGCACTTTTCTCGCTACCTCTTCCTGCCAAGTCCTTTTCCCCCCATATGGGTGCTTGTTAGAAACTTTCTGAAGGACACTGTTCAAATATGTAAACAAATTTGTGGTGTTCTACTTAAAATAAGAACATTGCAAAATCGTTAATATAAGTATTGCGTCCCCTATATATGATTATCTCATACACCGAGATTTGGTTAATGAGCCTTAAGCTTTAAAAATAATTTAGGGGTGCGGAAATTTTAGATATCCCACTATGGATTATACTCGTATATCTTACAAAAAACCAAAATACTACACGTATTACTCCCATCACATTTCTTGCAAACAAAATACACAATACACCACTCTACCCATTGCTCCATCATCACCTTTCCTATCACTCATCTCGACCTCGTACTATCCTCCATGTCTCTCGCCCTCACATCAGACATTGGGCTGATCATCCAGCCTGGTTCTGTATCAGATTCAAAGCTTCGGTTCCTTAGACCCGAGTTTAAGGGCTAGGGAACAAGAATCCCCCTACACTACTCTAAGTGATACTACTAGGGATAAGCTAAAGAAGAAGAAGAGGAAGAAGATGGAAATATCTCAAGAATAAAATATTTTAAAACAAATCGTTGGAGCTATTTTTAAGAAAATTCAAAGAAGAAAATATTTTCCACATATAAGATATTTTAAGGTTAAGAAATTTTTGAATATGTTCGTGTCTCATCCTTGGAAGTCACTGAATTTGAATGCAAAATTTGATATTTAAATGACATTTTCGTTTATTGAATTAAGCTACTCACAGAGTCAAAGTCATATACACACAGCTCAACTTCTAAATTGTTATTCAAGAGACTCAAATGAAATCCTGAAGTATAGTACTTCCTGATTTACTAGTTGTAAAACATGTCTGAAATATGAGGAGTTAAAAAGAGAACGTTCCGTATACATAACCTTAAATCCTGCCCTACATTACTACAGGAACCACCAGTATCATAATCATTTACACATCATTTGTTTACACTAGGTACCAATTCTACTTTTATATGTATAGAATATTCTTTCTTTGAGGGAGAGATTTACTTTTACTTTTGTCATACTTAACCAACACACCAACAGCACAACACCCAGCTACAGTGGCTGTTCGTCTTCGACCAGGTCTACCAACTGCAAGCAGTTATTGTTTACTGAGGTAAGGACTCCGAAATAAAGCACAATGCATGATGACATACAAGCAAATGTATGCTGGATGTTGCACTTCTGTGTTATGCTACCCTTCTACTGAAGAT
This sequence comes from Mantis religiosa, assembly GCA_030765055.1. NCBI lineage: Eukaryota > Metazoa > Arthropoda > Insecta > Mantodea > Mantidae > Mantis > Mantis religiosa. The sequence goes on from CM060958.1 coordinate 22,524,550, forward strand.
GAACCTTCAGCCAATTAAAATTCTCTTTATAGCACTTGGAATGCCTTTCTTTCTTGAATGAGCACTCTATCTCGATTCATATTTCATTCATGGGAATGCTGAATCAGCAATGTGTCTGATAAAAATGTTTTGGTTATTTAAGGTAAACATGCTTTTGGGATATTAACAGTAAATTTAGTTCTAAGTATTGCCCAAATGAAACTAAGATTTGTGTGTACGCGCCGTTGTTTGAACATTACTTAATTTAATTGGTGATAGACGTCTAGGTAATCTGAAAATCATGAGATACGATACGATCATGACCTATATTTGTATAAGGTAATTATCACTGTCCACCCAACACAAGAAGGCAAGGTAGAGGAATGTATAACATAATCACTTTTGCTGTCCGTATGATGTTTATGCTCGCCGTCTGGATATGATAAGAATGCTAGGTTCAAAGTGTTGTCACATAACTCACCCATGCATAATACCTATTACTGCAGTTACTGCAACGAGCGTTAGATCTGTCAGCATGGGTGACTCATTTGTACTCTCATACACTCATTTTGTAGTAAACAGATCCATTACCCGAGCAGATGAAGAGTTCAACTCCTCTATCTCTCTCTTCAGGCCCCGCCTGCCTTCTTATGATGGATAGACTATATAGACAAGTCAGCCAAGTGAGCCTCTTAGATCTTAATCGAAAAAAATAGCTTTTAATTTCAGCCCTTAGTCAGTTTTAGTTTTAATAATGTTTCATGGTACATAACCCATTTTGGAAACTGCGTGGTGATAACTGCAAAAGAAAATGGTTCTGTATGACAGTTCTATACTTTAATAAGAACTGCACAAGCTGATTCAAATAAATCAACCCAAACATAAGCGTTTCAAATGAACACTGTCATTCCTTGTCACGCCTATACATGTATGATCTGAATCTGAAAGATCTAGCATGGGTCTCTGATTAGAGAGAGAAAAACAATCGCCGCAATATAACAATTGAGAGTACATTGTTCACCATGGAATACTACATGAAACTGAATGAGTTTTTACTTTTGCTTTAGTGACTTCATAGTTTTAATCTAACGAACATGTATAGAGTACAATTGGCGAACATTGTTACCGGGGGCGGGGGGATCTGCGCAGATCTCTGGCAGACAGGAGAACTTTGGCCTGCGCTGGACAATATTGGAGACCGGTATCGTGGATATACAAGAAAAGAGAGGACAGAAGGAAGTTGGCAAAAAGAAGGGGAGTAGAAACGTATTAACAGATAAGACCTGACAGCGAAGAAATGGATAATGCTGTAGTACCAGCTCCCCAGAACTGGTACCAGTGACATCCAAGTCTGGAATTAAAGAGTATCGAGCTCACCAGTAGCCATAAAAAGAAAGATGAAAATGGTCATTTTGTATTGTGTTCGTCTAATTGAAAAGTTCTTAAAAGACCAGACAGGTTTTATACTAAGATTTACTTTTGGGTATACGATTTATTCACCAAAGAGCGAACTGAATGTATGCTGTTTCTGTATACTGAGAAAGTGTGTAAAATGTTATTCTGTACCTAGTTAGCAAGTTGAAATTTTCCGCCTCGTGACATCAGCAGCAGCTGTCCTTGAACACACATATTTCGTTTTCTGGACGGCAAACAACAAAAGCGGTGGAATGGAGCAACTCATCTTTTACTCTGAATTATCATATGTTTGACAATGAAAAGAATACTCCCGAGAGAGGCAATTTGCAAATACCAAGAAGCCATTGAAGAACTGTTTCGCAGCCATCTACAAATGTTATTCTCTCAGAATCAGATACAACACTGTTAAACCAGCATAACTACTTTTATGTAGCACAACACCAATATTTCATCATTTTCTTTTAGGTGTATAACATATTCAGTAAACCACGAGTCTCGGATTCATTTGGGCAAACCGAAATATTAATTTCCTACAGATGTGATTTGTTACTATAATGCAATTTGTAGGAGGTGAAATTTATGGTTTTTGCTGAAGTAAATCAAATTTTTCAAACAAATCTAAGTTTACTCTTCATACAGAATGTTAACATATATTGTGAAAGAGTAGAATAGGGTGAAATTTTAAAATGTGTGTTGATCACTCCAATTTTGAAGGACCAAAGTAATAGATACTGTTTCTTCTATAAATCTCTTTATAGGCACCATAGATGAAAGTAATATTGCTCGATAAAAGCTGTGATCCAATACGTATATGTGTATCAACTTATTTCACAGGTAGATATATGAATTTGATAAATGAAATATTTAGACTTGGTAGAGTGATTCAGAACCCCTCGACAAAATTTGTGGAATATAGGCTTCACAAGCAGGATCATTTTGTTAATGAATTAGTCAACACCTATCCTGTGAGGCTCTATTCCACGAGTTTCAAATCTATTTCACCACACAACACAGTTTATCATCCAAGTGTACATTGGGGGTCTTACAATGAGTGTCATGGAGAATGTGCTGATTGCGGTATTTGTAGTCTCAGGATGGCAGAACTCAGTAAGAGAACTTCTCAGCAACACCTACACACAGAGGTGGATAAAGAGAGGAGGACCTGTTTCATGGCCAGCGCAATAACCCAGCTTATGGCTGCCTAACTTCTTTCTTTGAGACCATTTGAAGAGTTTACTGTAAGTCATTTCAGTTGACACGGTGAAAAACTATTGTGCACATTCTTTGACAGCATGCTGGAGACGATTTTTTTTTCTTTAAGAAATTGTAGAAGAGCTTGGTATACAGGTTTGTGGCATAACTGTAATATGGTGTTGACGCTAGCGGGAAAAGGAACAGACTGCTGAAGTAGGCGGCGGAGGAAGGAAGAACGGTGGGCTCGGTAGCGAGAGCAACTGAACAGGAGATGATTGAGGTAAGCGGTTTTGTCTGGGTCATCAGGACATACAGGGGAATCGATGAGACGTAGTCGGTGTAGATGCGCAGGGTAACATCCATGTCCAAGTCGCATTCTAAAGATGGAGGTGAGATGTCGAAGTGCCATCCTGAAGCTGGAGAACCAAGGGGTCGTGGATAGATGCGTCTGAACGGCGGCGTAGTGTTTGCCTTTGATGGACTGCGAACGAATCCAGGCGTCATTCCAGCGACAATAGGCGTCACGATGAAGGACCGGGAAGAAATCCGTGTAGGGCAGTTGGATGCCTTGGAGGGTGCTTTGGGTGAGTTCCTCTTTTTTCAGGCGATCAGTGACTTCGTTGTGTCGAATTCCGACATGCCCTCTGATCCAAAGGAAGTGAATTTGATGTCCGGCTATGGTAGCATCTCGTAAAGATAACAGTGCATATCTCTCGTCCAGAGGGGAGATGAGAGTCTCTGCAGCACACTCTGCGCATCGGTTAAGACCAGCAGTTTGGGGAAGCCCTGAGAAATCCCATATTGTAAATCGTCACGAATGGCCAGAACCTCCGCAGTGTAGCTGGAAGCCTCCCTAGGTAGGCGGTATCGAGCCAGGGCATTAGTAGAAGGACAGACGTATGCGTAACCTACTCCATCAGCAGATTTAGAACCGTCGGTGTAAATCGTGGTGAAATCTGCCCATGTAACCAGCAAGAAATGAGAGAGGGCGACGTTCACGTCAGGGCTCCGAATGATGTGATCAGGAAGATAATGCACCGAAACATTCAGAAGTGTAAGTCATATGGATATTGAAACCCCGGAAGAGAGGGACTTTTCAAAATTAAGGGAAAAGCGTGGTAGATATACCGAAAACCCAGTAAGAGTAAGGGCAATCGTCGTACAGCTGGAAAATCCGCGTTGAGATAATTAGCAGCAAGATACTGCAACGTCCGCAATACTGGGTGGGCGTCCACGGAGAAAACTCGCAATAGAAAGCGCTGGGTTAAGAGCTGTCGACGGATCTCCAATGGTGGTTCTGAGGCCTCAACCAAAAGTGCATTCGTCGGTGTAGAAAGCATATGGAAACGATTTGACAGGCAATAGAATGACGGTGTCCTGAATGGAATTGGATAGAAGGTGAACACTTTAGAGGCCTTGTACGAAATACTCTTTCGCTTAATTTGTATTATACTTACAGCAATAAATAAGATCGTGTAACTTTTCGATCTTGCTGCTCAATCATTTGGCTTCCATACGTCAGCCTATATAAAACGATCCTATCTGTGAGACCTGAATTTGTTGGCGAGCTTCTGAGTCCTCCTCTATAAGAACTTGAAAACATTTTTATAGTGGTCTTAGTAATCAAATGTTACTTCGAACAATCAAACTTTAAGTTATTGTTTTTTTATTTATTTCTACAGAGCACTGCTTAAGTTACGGCAGGATATTTAATTTAACATGAAGTGTACAGAGATTAAGAATATATAAAGACTTAAGAATACTTAAACTATAATTTAAAAATCTATATCACAAAATTACAGGGGAAAAATGTTGGATACTTTGTGATATTCCGCCGCCGGTTTACCGGCGCGGAAACCACGCCCTGCCTCTAAGATGGCCCAACAAACATAGCTGTCACGATGCAATTTATACTTACTTAATGCAATATGGTGCATAGTTAAACTAGAAGTTATAATACAGTGGCATTAAACTGGATTAATTGCATGGTTAAAACTTGTGTAAATATACAGAAGTTGTTTTTTTGAAACTGCAATACGAATTTATGTAATCTTAATCATAAGTCTTAGACTGCAGTATTGAAAAATCGCCTTTATAAACGGAAAATCTTGATGTATTAATGCTTCTAATTATAATAAAATAAGGAATGGATTATTGTTTTATATTCTAATTTTTAAGTATATTTTATATCATCCTGCTGTTATATGTATATCATAAAGTATTTTTAAAATAATATTTGTTGCTTGTTGTTCAATAATAACTTGCTTGCAATGTTGTTACGTTTTTTATTCAACTTATTTATGGTAAATTAAAAATAAGAATCTATCAGTTACTTAAATGTATCCCTTGATGAAAATTTATTTTAATTTTCTTTTTAAAATATTATTTTATTTATGGAATATGGTTGTTTATAATAAATTATATTTCTTGCAACATTATTAATTTTTCTGAAAAAAAAATAATAGGAGTATAACTTATTTCCATTTGTTTCCTAATAATTGGTTGCATATTAAGTAGAACGCTAAATGCAAAACTATATTACACGTCAACTATTCTTATTACATCTTCATAAATATATCAGTATATTCAACGGTTGCAGAGTGAAACTTCGAAACATAATTTAAATTGCATTTTATAATAACAAGACGAGTTTCCCACTCAGTTAAATTTCAAGTCTTCAAACAGTATTGTCTTACGTCTGCTCACATTCATTTAAACATTGCTTTTGAATACTATTAATTTACCAGAAAAGTATACCTTTATTGGATCGTTATCCCACAAAGTTTATGCATTTTTTCCAAAACACATTAAAAATTCTTTCGAACATTTACTATCCAGCATCCTTCAGAGATAGATGCCTAATCAGCAAAGTAGTGAATATAGAAATTTTGTGCTACATACAAAATATAGATACTATCTCATAAGTATTGTTGTTTTTTAACAAACACAACTACTTGAGATGTGTCCTGACAAGCAATTAACTAATTTTCAAAGCAGAGCACTAGATTCTATGGGCTTGAGTCATCGTTCAGCGAGATTTATTATCCCACGACGGCACCAGTCTCAGATTTTTAATGCGAAGAAATCCGTGACACCCACTTGCACTGCTTTAATGTTGTCAAAATTTGTTACATGTAGAAAATGGGTTACGAATCGAAAATGATGATAATATGATGGTGCAAGATCAGGGCTGTATGCTGGGTGTGGTAGCAGTTCGATTCCTCAGAAAACTTGAACTTTTTCCATGGTTGTTCGATCAGTATGGGGTGATGCATTGTCCTGTTGCAGTACAACTCTGTTTCGGTTAACTAATGCAGGTATTTCCATGTCAAAATTTCATGAACTCGTTCCAGTTGTTGAGCTTAAAGATCCACATCAATCGTCTTCCCGTTTGGAACAAACTTCCAGTGAATCACTCCTTCAAAATTCCACCAGACACAGAACATTACTTTGGGACCGAAATGATTTTTTAAACGATGACTTTGCCAGTTTGGCGGGGATCAAGCCACTGTTTTGAAACATCAGGGTTTCGGTAATATATCGATTTTTCATCACAAGTGACAATTTTCCTAACAAACCTATCATCCACGTGATTAGGATAAGCTGACGTTCAGCCTGTTGAGGTGTCAGTTCGTGAGGTACAGATCTGCAGCTTCCTGACTTAGCTCCGACTTCTTTAGCACTTAACGCTGATAACACAGTACTATATTATTCTCATGTTAATCTCCAGCACGCACAAGTAGTACAGCTCTCTTTAGAAGGCCTAACTCATTGGTTCAGCACTTGGCGGATCTCATTGAACCCTAAGAAAACCGAAGCTAAAATCTTCACTCTTCGCCGATATACTCCGCTTCCTCCGTTGTGTCTCTACAGGAACAATGTCCCTTGACTCCCCACTACAACTCCCGTTAAATACCTTGGAGTGCTTTTGGACTCTCGACTGACCTGGCGTGCTCATATCGATCGTCTTATATCACTGGCCTCCGGGCGACTTTCAAAACTCTCACCTCTGTTGCATCACCGTTCCAGCCTCGGCCTACAGTCTTCATTATTACTCTACAAATCACTCGTTCGTGCGCTTATTACATATGCCTGCCAAGTGTGGGGGGCCGCACACACATGTCATCTGCGTCGTCTTCAGCTCATACAGAATCGCTTCATGCGCATCGCTACCAACGCTCCATGGTTCATCCGTAATCAGCAGCTCCATCACGAACTACGACTGTTACCTCTTCACGACTACATTCGCAGGATCGCCCGTCGTTTCTTTTCCACGCTGCAAGAAGTTCCAGGAGCTGTACATTATAACATCGGCGTCCGCACACGCCAGCCCTCACGCTTGAAGAGGAGACTACCACAGGACCTGCTTCTAAGTGATACATCTGACTCGAGTGATTCTAGTGCTTGATGTCTGTCTTACATCTTCAATATTGACATAATTTCTCAGAGAGTATTATTGGAGTTCTAACTTAATGTAGTTAGGGGGCGGCCTGTTAGCCTACCCCTGAGTGTTATTGTTCTTATTGTACTGTTACCTTCTTTTCACTCTGATCTGTAAAGCATTGTACTGCTGATCGATCAATAAAAATTATAAAAAAAAAAATATCTGCAGCTTCTCTATAATTTTCCCAGTGTCTTAATGTGGCGATGAATTGTATCTTTTGATACACCAAGTTCTTAAAGCCTATGGGTACTTTTTGGCGGATTTTCTCACAGAAGTTGACGTGTATCCTCCATATTCTGTACTTTAGGTCTTCCAGAACGTGATAAATGTAATATTTTCGTCTTCATTGTTGAATCGTTGGAACTAACGTTGTACCACATGCTCACTAACGACATCTTTTCCTTCCACTTCACATATTCTTCGAGATGTGACAGCGGATTTATAATCTTGTTTCCACTAGAGTTTTAGGAATATCAGTTCGAACTTTATTATCTATATTTTGTGATTGTTTATTAACAACTAAAGACATATATGCACGCAATACACGCAACCTATCCATGGCGTCCTGTAAATAGCATTCTCAAACCAAATAAACCCAGTAAAATTTTCCAAAACGCTAAATTAAAAAAAAAAAAAAACTACTTTACTTCTGAGACCATCTAATATAAATGAGGGTGAAGGGGTATGTTCAAAAATCTAAGAGGTATAAAAGTATACATAAAAGTATCTGCTACTAGAGAAGCGATATCTTTCGCTGAAGAAGTAACACAGGACATTTAAATTTATTATTGTTTAATCTCCACAAAATATCAGATTGCTAATTTTCTTCTGCTTTCACTTCACACTAACATTTGCTTGTAATTGCTAAAGTATGATTACTAACCGTTAGAAATTAAGAAAAGCACAAGTTCTTTGACTATCTTCCAGTCAAACACAAAACGAATCTGAGAATATCTTTGCTTTATGATAATGCTTCTGTGCCATTAGTGAATATAGACACAGAGTGATTCAAAAAAGTTGAATTTTTCTAGTGGGCTAAAGAAAGCATGAGAATAATTGCAACAATATGGCATTTTATGTAACACAGGGAAATAACATTTATGAATGACTTTTATTTCTGCGATGACAATCTACCAATCTACGATGTCTTCTTCAAATCACTTTTACAACATTTCCACTGGAATCAAATCATTATTAATTTATCCATGAATATCGCCTTTAAAGTATAAAAAGCTTGTAAACGAGTGCTCTTTGAATATCCCTAAGGAAAATAGTCACATACTCATATTTGTAGATCTTCGAGAACATTCTATATCTCCACTTTTCGAGAAGACTTGATTTTCGAAAGATCGTCATACTACCACTACGAAAATTCTTGCAATGTGAGCTGAGGCACCAAGTTTTTGGAACCATTTTGGCTGCACTCTTAAAGCGATATTCACACAGAAAGCAATGTTATTCCAGTGAAGTGTTATAAAAACGTTTGACGATAAACATCGTAGTTTGGCAAATACTGTCCCAGAAATAGACACAGTTGTCCAAAAATTAAAAATGATATGTGTCACATAAAATGTCACAGTAGGTATATATTAATTTTATGTATATTTGTATAAATAATATAATAAAAGTTTATTGTATGGCTGTTAAATTTGTTTGAGTCATCATGCTATATACCAGCTTCTGTAACATATATGGTTAACATGGATTTTATATGTTGAGTCAATGTATACAATTGAGTGCACGGAATGATACCGATTAATGTAGATTTATGACGTTTCTCCTTGTGTAATGTTGGCAGAACCTGTTTCTTATTCGATTCCAGCTGTTTAATGAACCAATCTGTTTGTTGATAAGAAATAAATCCAAAAAGCAAACATAAACCTATGAACAAGTGTCAGTTCAATATCGCGAACAGAAGATATAATAAATCTGTATTCCTGTAAGATGTGCCTACAGTCCAGAAGGTATTTTTCTTCATTTTAAAGAATTAATGGAACGAAAATTCTTATTTTTAATATCCAGAAAGAAACTTATAATACTGTACATATATTGTAATATTATTAAAGATGTTCCATTTTGGTGGAAACGTAGAGTCAGAATGAAAAATTCAATGCCATAGCCGGGATTTGAACCACGGATCTTCTGGTTTCCGTCCAGCCGCACTACCATTGTGCTACTATGGCCAACGTGCCGATATGGCATTAAATTCTCCAACTGTCACGTATTTTCCCGGTAAACCACTTAGCAGTTCTCATAATCACATGAGACAGCTACCTTAATGGCGACTTACGACGTGTAAGTACTTTAAGGCGCGGGCTTTATAGTTAACCACTATTAGCTCAATTAATGGAATTTAATTGTTGTTTCACACTGGCCGTGTGTAGGCTAAATTGTGGAAACGTAGAGTCAGAATGAAAGTTGCCAGGTTGTAAGTCGTCATTAAGGTAGTTGTCTCATGTGTTTATGAGAACTCCTAAGTGGTTTACCGGAAAAATACGAGTCAGTTGGGGAATTTAATGTCATATCGGCACGTTGGCCATAGCATCTCAATGGTAGAGTGGCTGGACGGAAACCAGAAGATCCGTGGTTCAAATCCCGGCTATGGCATTTAATTTTTCATTCTGACTATACGTTTCCACAATTTAGCCTACACATGGCCAGTGTGAAAGAACAATTAATTTCCATGTTCCATTTTGTTAGCTTGAAAACATTTTAATTACATATTTTGCGTCTTTGTAGTACTCACAAAATACTAACATATTAAAAGTGAGAACTTTGTATTAAATAGTTTGTCAGAATTTCATTTTCAGTGTTCCAGAATGCTTCTTATTTATTTAAATTTGAAAATGATTTTAAGAAATAAAATACAACCCCTATTTTTCACCACGCCACAAAATCACGAATCTGGTTATTACATTCCTATAATTTATGAAGAAATAAAGTTTTTGCACACCTTAATTTCGCAATCCATATTTGTAAATGGTTTACAGTTTTATAAAGTAACAAATTCATTCCTAATTTTAAGTTTGTTTAATGCAAGGATATTTGAAGTGTGTAACAAGTTTCTCCCAATCAAGACCAAATCAATTGGAGTAAAAGGTGTTAAAATATTCACGTTCATTTGTTTTATAGAAAACTACCAGACCTATAGTCAAGAGAAAATAAATGTTGCATTCTGGATACTGATCAAACCAAAAAACTGTATCTTAAAAACAGGTTGGCTGTAAGCAGCTTCTATACGTCGACTGCAAAAATCTGCCACAGAATTTGACAACCACGAGGAGGGGGAGTACTGGAAGGAACACTGCTACTTTAGTATTCTATGATCAACATAAACAGCGTTTTCTATATTGACATGATTCTGTGCACTCAACTGTGTTTTTTGTAAGAATTAATCTTATACGAGCTTTGCTATACCTACTCCAGTGTATCTACATGGCTCAAAAGATTGTCCAAGATGTATAAATCCTAGCTGTATCTACTCCTATATACCTACATAGCTCAAAAGGATTTTGAAGCTACTTGTACCTACTCCAGCACCAAAATCTTTCCTGGAACCCATAAATTGACTCTCCGCTACAACTTTTGAGAAAACAGTGTCAAAAAACTCATGTTTTATTATAAATCAGTCTAGCATAACACAATGAATATGTAAAGCAATTATGCAGGTAATAACATCTTTAAAATAAAATAAGTGCATACAGGGTATGTCGCAATATTGTCCAACACTAGTATAAAAAACAGCATTTCCTAATTTCAAATCCGTTTTATTTCTTGCTGCTGTTCAGACTTAATGGATTCACTTTCCAGGACCTAATGTATTCTGAATGACTAATATAAAAACACCTGGAACATTTAGATCGCCTGTAAACAAGAGCACACTGTGTGCTTCTTGCAACATTTATAAAAGGCGCAAAGAAAACACGCAATATGAAGGAAGTATACCCTTAAAGGTCCTCTAATGATATGACTGCTTGTGTAGTGTTGCAGTTTTATACGGCCTAGAAGTTGTTCACATTCCAAAATAAATGTTTCCAACTTAGCCATATACAACCTGGCTCTCGTTTCTCAACGTTTAGAGTGAGTGAGTGAGTGAGTGAGTGTGTGGTGTTTAAGGGCCCGTCGACAACAAGGTCATTTGGGCCCTCAACGTTTAGATGTATATGCCATAATGGTCTGCTGAAAATTGGAAAAATCAACAACACTGTAATGTAAGGTGTAAAAATGGAGGTAAAAATGGCCAGAATGCCCTCAGTTCATTTTGACTGCAAGATCCATTCGGTACAAAATATAGGTAGAATTTAAAAGTTTGCATTTATGCTTCTTAAAAACAATAGACAATTCGTTTGTATATTTTCTGAATCTTACATGAAGTATAAACTGAGAACTGTTGCAGAATCAGCAACTGAAGTGTTATCCACGTTACTTTTAAACAACACACGTTACTTTTAGCTCGATTGGCTCCAACATATCAGCAAGACTTGAATATGTCTTAGAGAATATAACACGAAATAGATCATGAACAAGATATAATCAACAGCATTGGTTTAAATTAAAGATATTCGATTGTGAAGATAGTCTCCTGTCACTTGTTTTACTTGTTACACGTTTGTTTAAAACAAACAAATGGACAAATAATCCTACCTAGCTTTCCCCACCATCGTAATGGTTATTTGAAAAGAATTCTTCTCTAATATTCAGGCCCCTCTTCCAAAGAAAGGATATTTGCCCCCTTAATTTTTTAGTAATCAAATCTATCATATATTTCAATAAACATACACATTTCTTAATTGTTGCTAAACATACTTTTGCAATAAATTGTAACAGAGAATAAAGGCATGGCATTGATCAGTGTTTTATGCTAATGTAACCATCTTATAAGATAAAATTCGTTCAAAGAAATTCTTGATGCTGTTATATGTAAAGTTAGTAATTTGTAAAACAATATGTTTTTAATATACTTATCGGTTTTAGATGAAACGCTATAGTTTTTCATGTATAATGAATGGTTGGCTGCAAAAGCTCAGTCAAGTGGTATGACTTGAGCGATTTCAAATAATTTTCTTATATACACCTTTAGTTTAAAAACGCCTTAATGTCTAAAATGAAAAAGTAACATGCTTTTTGTCTTTCCTGGAAAGTTTATACATACTTCTGGTCAGTTGAAGAAGTCAGTGCTAACACTAAAAGAGCATTGTTGCAAAGTTATATCTCCCTTTCGAATTACGATGACTCTCCCCGTCGCAACATAAGGCGCTAGGTACGAGGTTAGTCACGCGTGCGCAAAGCAGCTATCTGTATAAAGTGACATACTGTCCAGCAACGCAAAGAAGGTCCCTGAAAGGTATGTGCTGCCTCACACAGTGGGACAAGGACAGCGAATGTGTCTGGCAGAGAACCTCTGCTACACAAGGAGCAGACCGCTAAAAACATGCGCCCTATTCACTCTGTACACTAAAACCGAGAAGATTCATTCCAAAAGTAGAAGCCGTCAGAATGTTTTTGAATGGTCTGTAACTGTACTGACATGGGGTGTCGTAAACCTGTCCAGGGATGGTATGGGAACCTTCGTCAACCCCCCTGCGTGTCAGGCCTCAGAAACTATATCTCCTGTGGAGTAACACGGATTTGCCCTGCTTGTAATCTCTAACAGAAAAACTTCAAATGGAGATATCTGTATCGCCAAAAACTTCAAGTAGGCAAGGCAACCTCCGTTTCAAATGTGCTTTTTATTATAAGGAAAATAATAACCACATAAATACATGTCTCCAGTGATATAAAATAGCAGAGCGTGATCCAACTGTAGTAGAAAAATCAGTGCATTCACACTGACTTTTCTTACTCACTAAAGCCTATCTTATTTTGTGATGATTGGAAGAAACATTTGCCTAAATGGTATCATTATACATTGCAGGTAAAAAAGGATAGAGGAGGTTGATGCTATAGCTAAAACTGTGGGTCGCTACATGAGCTTTGGAGTTACATACTCTTTGGATGACATACCTACAATCAATGGACTTTTTTTTTAATTAACGTCCACCAACATACGCCAGGAAGTCCAACTGTCCCGTCTTTCACGTAAGCAGTTACCTCTTCGTGCGTTAAAAGTTGCAGAAGGAAACGGGACAGTTCCAGCTAAACGCACGGCTGTGGTTGAGCGGATTGGTTCTGCTCCGAATGACAAGAGGCACTTCCCAAAATTGAACTAGTTTGTATAGTCCGCTCACTTCACTTCCGTCCGCTTAACTGGAATTTTCCCTTTGCGTTCTGCAATTGTTTTAACGCACGAACGTATGTTTGCTTACACGAGGGACGGGACAGTTGGGCACCTGGTATAGTGAATGAAGTGGGTGAAATGATGTTCAAATGAGCCCACACTTTAGAGTTACCCGACATTCATCTTTCAGGATAAGAGAAAACCCGGAGAAAAACATACATATAACTCACCCTGACCAAGATTCGAACTCGGGACCTCCTGAATGTGAGGCAAACACGCTACCACCTATTTCACAGAGATGGGCAAACACAATTATGGCGGAATTTCAAAAACTTTCATAATAACGACACAAAAAGTCGTTTTAAATATGTTTTAAGAACATCTACATTTTATATGCATTAAGATTTTGTCTACATCTTACGTTTATCAGCCACACAAAATTATACTAAATTTATTTTAAAATAATATGACTTCACAGACTATACTAAGAAAATTCAAAATAAATATTTCTTTTAACATACAAATATCTTAAATATACGTATTTCAATTAAAATGATTGTGAGCCATATTTGAGTAAATAAAAAATAAGAAAATATTTTTCATGCAAAGGACTTTCTCTATGCCACATCCTTGGGAGATACTGAACTTAAATATCAATTTTGGCATTTGTCCACTTTTGTTTCTTTACTATTTACAGACACACATCTGTTTTTGTAACTCGCGTTTTTTATTCGAGAAAACTTCAAACCTGATTTACATTAAATTATATTTAATTTTTAGATGGAATGCAATACATCCTTTGTTTCCTATAGGGATGATGTAGGTGTAGAGAATATAAATAATGTATAGGTTAAATTGCTATGTCAATTATTCTAAATATCGTCTTCATTTTGGCTAGACATTGAAAACCCTAGCAAGTCATTAAATACTGATAGCAACGACCGGCATCCTAAGGCTTGTGGTTGGACAATCGATTATTCAAACACTATAGGCACTCAACTTTAATGGAATTCCCCTTCTTAGTTCCGGCCTGTTCATTTACGATGTTACTCCAAACTTCGAAATGAGCCATGCAGACATAGCTGGGTGAAGTTGGAAAATGGTTAACCGTATAATAAGGTTGTTTGATTGTTTTTGCAGATTGAGAACCAGAAAGTGGAGTTTAAAGCCCAGAGTAAGGTTGGATCGCTAGCTAACGTCAAGTACCGACCTGGTGGTGGAGATGTCAAGATCTTCGACGACAAAAGCTACCTAAAACAGTTGAGTGGTGGCGCCAGCAGAGCAAGTTCGGAGGGACGTGCATCAGGCGCTCAGGTATGCTATGTTTAGGAGAAAAACAACACAAATGGTAAATAGAGCAACTTTGGTTCAGAAACCAGCTATGTGTTCACAAAATGGGAGCAACCCATTGTGGTTGACTGACAGATAGGAACGCCCGCATAGAGTTGAAAGCGAGGTTGTTTATTCATGAGCATTGCTTGTTACTTCTTTTTTAACCTTATCTCCCTCATCCACTATGGTGGGCATCCAACAATAAGTCAACAAAGCAATACAACCCTCATATATCTTTACTACTACAATTTGTAATGGAAAACATACCAAAATCCTTCTGCACTCAGATTCCAATTGTGCTTTCGCCTTTCTGCGGTATAAATGCCAAAACGTAACCTTAAATGGATGTAAGCAAACAACGAGTTACACTTTAAAACCTGGTACTCTTGTTTCCTAAATTTTTGTCGCTTTATAATGCTCAAAAAAATGCAAATTTTGTTCATTTTCCCTCAGTATATGTTCTTTTAAGGTGGATGAAGAGATCTACAAGTTTTCTGGAAATCATATACAGTTTTGAATTGAAATCTTTTTATAATTTAATATACGACAGACGTTTAACAAACGTGAAGGGATTACAGCATTCTTATCTTTTATTACGAAAAAAAGTTAAAGCTGCACAAATTTAATACTTTAAGGTACAATATACGGAATTTAAACGTTTAAATTCTCTACATCTTCATCGCGTGGGTTATTTTACATCAAACTTGTGTTTATTTTGTGAAATGTTTTGCTTAGAAAATTAGGAAGAAATCTTAACCATATAATAAATTTAAGTTTAACAAATATGTTATAAAAATAACAACTAAATTTGTAAAACGTTGTGGGAAATATCAGTTTTAGTGTCCAGTATCCTTAAAGTAAATAATAATGTTACATATGCAAAACATGATTTACATCTCGCGTTTATCAAAATGCCATAATATGTACTCATGCGTACCAATCCCCGTTTTTTACATGGGCTCATACCGTTGTTTACCTACCACATATTTGGTACCTAACCTCCGATAGTCAAAGTGACAGTAAGCTTCAAAATTTATATCAGTTAATCTACAAATCCAACAGAAATAATAATGAGTTTAAGAGGCACAAACAATGAAGTTCGTAAAACCAGTATGGCCAAAAATAAATCAAGATATTTTTAAAAAATGTGTAACAACACACAATATAAATACGCAAAATATGAAGCTATTAACAGTGAAGCAAGCAAATATAATAATTTATAACATATAACTTCAATTATCTTATAAGAAATGATGAAAGTTTGCCTATTAATTGATGAGAACATTCAACACATAACATATTTTGGTGGGAAAAGGGAAGATAATAAAAGTAAAATCTCTCTTTCTGACTAGTTGTTCTCTGATAAGCATCCAAAGACCTGGCGGTCCTTGTAGGACTTGAACGAAGATCTCCCATTCATGAATCCATGTCATAATGACCTCACTAAGGTGACAAATGAATGATAAGTTGTATATCAGAAAACAACTGTGTAGCTTTGCCATACACATTACGTTATAAATATTCATAAAATGCAAATATAAATTATGAAATCAATAATAATTGTCCTTATAAAAAAATTCTGCAGCAAACATTTACTTAGCTTATTTCAAGAAGAATATAACTTTAATCACAATCTGATATTACAATCCGAAGACTGGGGATTTAAATTTCAAATACAAACAAATTTCTTTGTTGCTAACCCAGTGCCCAGATATGTAAAAATATTACAACAAATTATCTATGCATGTGATTTAAAATTCTTTCTTAACCTATGGATATCTACACGCAACCCACGATATACAACACTATCATTTCATTGGGACAAATTTTATTATTCTATGTTTAAGTCGAGAGCGAAGTTATTTCTAATAATTCTAATAATACTTAACATAAGTTCACTGTCATAAATTTCTGTTTGAAATTAAAAATGGACGCTCTTTTACCTACACTTCTTCTTTATATGAAAGTACACAAAACTTATACAAAAATTAATGCTCCCAATACCATAGTAATCTTTTCATTTTAGTTATAATTGTTTCCTCAGTAGCTGTATAAATTTAGTAGTTATTTATAATTAGATTCAGAGCTGGTTTTTGGATCATAAATATGCTCTCTATAAAGATCAAAAGGATATGTATGTCAATCATTTATGAAAAAGGTTTGTTACAATTGCACATAGTCACTGCATTTCATAGAGTAACATGAACAAACAAAAAACATTAGGTGTACGAAAATAAAATACAGGATGCTTTGGCTTGGTATACGCACTGTTGCTTGCACTGCTTCACATGGGGTCCCCACCCTTTAAGCTTTGCATTGTCACCGTTAATCGACAGTAAAGTTAAACCATGATGGATGTCTTAGATTTGTAGATACTGCAGCGCTTTTACACATATTTGAAATGATAGAATATGGCACTTGTTGGTGACCCCTTGCACCATGTACACTTGACAACAGTACAGTGTTGGTAATTGGTAGGATCCAATATAAGTGTAATGAATTCCAAAAGTGTATTCAGTTTTTAAGTACTAGCTGTGAAAACTCACTCTTAAATAAGTAAAACATATCACTGTCAATCTTCATGAAGATGTTCCAAAACTAGCCGTGACCAATCGCCAACAACAAAAATGAAGTATGTCTTGGAATTACTAGTGCTCAGATAGTGTAATCTAATCCTTGGTCTCTGAATAGCCCTGTGGTAGAGATGGGCGAAAGATGCTTCTAGCACTTTCCACCGTTCCAGTTTCAACAAATATTAGGTTCCGAATAATTGTTCCAAATAGCAGTTGCGTACATCCACGAATATTTACTGTAACAGTTATTAATGGACTGGAACTCTCATAACGACGTACTTTGTAGCCTAGTAGTGACATTTGATACATTCGAGATTCTGACATTGAAGGAGAATTTAGCAACGAATATAAGGAAGTTACTTTTATATACCATTTTAGTAACGTTTAATACAATAGAAATATTCGTATGACAATTCCTCTACTCTCTCCTTTCAAGAATACGATCGGTTTATGGCAGGGGAAGACAGGTAATGGTGGTCAGCTCTAATCGCCAAATATGCCCTCGAACGAAAGGCAGGTTAGCGTGTGACGTCACCGCACTGATTTCTGCTGTCCAAGAGGAAGCAAACAGTTTGATATGTTGGAGTTCCGGTAGCATGAGAAAGAAAGGAAACGTATCGGGTATTCGTAACACTGGGGAACAAAAAAAAATTATTTTTATATACCCGAAACAAAATAGGCAAATTCTTATGTAAACTGATCTGCTGATTCCAAAAATGTCCCTCAAAATGCTGTATCACGTAACGTTTTTTTAGATATTCATAATTTTTTATGAAAACTTACAGAATGTGATGTGATAGGTCATGTTTGATTAATTGAAAATAATAGCTATTTTATTGCCAAATAACATTGAAAATAATAATTATTATTAAAATAAACACAACATAATGATGAAAACCAATACCTGAATTATCTCAGAAGTGTTTGTTGATTTTTTTTTTTTTTTTTTTTTTTTTTTTTTTGTATTGACTCTCTCGTTTGAGGAACCAACAATAGTCTCCGAACATGGCTGAATCCCAGCGACCCTGGTAACGTCTATCCATCTCAGAAATGTCCTGGTGAAAACGCTCACCTTGCTCACCACTTACAGCTCCTAGGTTTGTAGGGAAACTATCAAGGTGAGAGTGCAAAAAGTGGATTTTAAGTGACATACGGCAACCCATTTCTTTGTAGCCCCTTAATAGTTCTGAGACTAAAGTTTCATAATTTTCTTCTTTGTTATTGCCCAAGAAGCCTTCCACCACTGATTTAAATGACTTCCATGCTGCCAGTTCAACACGTTTAAGCTCTGATTCAAAAACACTGTCTTTAAGAAGTAGTCTTATTTGAGGACCGACAAATATGCCTTCCTTCAATTTAGATTCACTTATTTTGGGAAAGATACTTCTTAAATACTCAAATGCACTTCCACTTTTGTCCAAACCTTTAACAAAATTCTTCATTAGCCCCAGCTTTATGTGAAGTTGGGGGAGAAGAACTTTGTTTGGGTCTACTAGAGGCACATACTTAACATTGCTTGCTCCAGGGGTATAGTCTTCCCTTTCCCCCCACTCTTTCACTATAAAATGCTTGTCAGTTGCCCTACTGTCCCATTAGCACAAAAAACAGCAATATTTTGTGGAACATCCCTGCAGTCCCGTTAGCAATGCAACTACCTTGAGGTCACTACAAATTTCCCAGCCATGGTTTTGATAACTAATAGCATCTAAAATAATGGACATGGAATCGTATGTCTCCTTCATTCCTATGGCATGAAATAAAGGTATTGAAGGTAGCAAATTGCTATTATAGAGCAACACTGCCTTTAAGCTGTATTTAGAAGAGTCAATGGCTATTATTTTAAATTAAGTCAATATCAGTTGGTATCATACCTCATTTCTCTAATTTTATATAAAAGAATAAGAATATCTCAAACACGTTACGTGATACAGCATTTTCAGAGGCATTTTTGGAATCAGCGAGTCATTTTGCATAAGAATTAGCCTATTTTGTTTCGGGTACAAAAAACGTGTTCCCTAGTGTGATATGTACATCTTTTTTTAATTTACGTCCTCCAACGTTAAGTCATATCGGACGAATAATATGTGCATTTCGGGTGTTGTAATATTAATGCTGACTGCTTTAATTACACAATTGCTCACAGTTTATAAACAATTACATTTGAGCTCTGTGCTATGAGAAAATATATAAAACTTCAACTCGTAGTTTAGCTGAAGGTGAGGCATGTTATAAAGTAAATAAAATAAAACATAAAGTAATTTTCTCTGCAAATTAATGGAGTCCCATTCAGAACAAGATTACGTGGACATTTTTCGACACTTTCTGTTTTGTTTATCTTTAACAAATTTATCAATGTCAGAACGTGATGTCTGGGAAATTTGTAACAGAAGGCTGCATGTTAGAGTGTGATACGACAAGGTACTTCGGGGTTTGGACTTAGCACATATGTCGAGCCAAACATACACAATGTCCGTGCGGCAAGTGAATACAACCTCGAAAATCTGGTTTGGGGGACATTCTTGTAAAAATCAGCCAAGTCTTTCTTGTGTGTGTATTTGTCCTTCAATAAATCGTTCCATTAGGTACGTGGCAGTTACATTGTTGTCATCAAGTACGCTACACCTGACTGAACTCTCAGATTCTGTACTCAGAGCGCCATTTATATAGGCAACTTGTACTACACGGCTCTTGCTTGACGTCACACGCACTGCAGGCCACGCTCCCGGCTGAAATACGTCAGAACTCTTGAAGCTGTCTTCCTCTGGTTTAGGGCTAGGCCAGGTACCGCCTGGCGTCCGTGGCCTTGCCTACGTTATGTTGTATCACTCACCGCCTTCGTTTGTGGTGGACATTTCAATGCTGTAATAGCCGCGTAGCAGCAAACCAGAGCCTTACGGCCTCATACCCACATATGCAGGGCAGTGGTGCGCGATCATCCAACCATACACGGAGATGTGGTCAGCATCACGCAACCCCAGCTGAAAAATTGGCGTTCTTGACTATCCTAGCTCCTCAATTTCTTCACGAGTAGGCACCGGTCCTATATCTGGAATTTAAAATCTGCAGCCTCTCATGGTGGGATTGAATCTGGGTGGGTTCCTTGGCAGAGAACCAAAGCATAACGCTCTGGAATGCGAGGAACATTTACAATAAAAATATATAGCGGCGTTATTGCTAATCACTTAACTCGTGTTAAACAATGTATGTCCATTAATTATAATCGTATTACTCTACGGTGTTAGTAATTTCTAACATCCAGAGCAGTTGACTGCCTTCCGTATATATATCGCTAAAGCTTACCAGCATAATTACGAAGTTTATTCAATAAAGAATGATCATAATTTTTTACGGTCATAATTTTTCTATCTAAAATTCAATCTTATTATATTCTGTAAGCTTAATGTGAAAGAAACACGCCATAGTACAGTCCGGCCGCTCTATCTCCGGCTCTGACAGTTCTCGAGAGGGGGAAGCGCGTTGTTGCCAGTTCTTTAGCGGGAATTTCAAGCAGAGGAACATGTGTATTTTAAATATTTCACGCATTTGCAGATCGTAACTTCGTAAATGTACGTGGACAACGTATATACACATGATCCCAGAATACTTGCATATGGAGACAATATACCATTTACTGGAAAAGAAATAACAAAAAGCTACTTCGCACGAGTGGGAAATTCCTTTCTCATATTATATTGGTATACATGTCGCCTTACAGCATCCTTTTGAAAAGCATCAAGTGAAGCTTTAAGGCTGCCTCGTTGCCTTTGCTTTCCCGGTGTACACAGAACTGCAGACGGCGAACTTAAATCAGCTGGCACTTTTCCTTGGTCACATTCTTTCCACCTTTAAGGCATCACAAACTCTCTCCAGCACCTTGGTAACAGGTAGCAGAGGTCCACCATTGTCCCGCTCCTTCTCGAAGTACTCACGTAGCCTGAATATAAATTCACGGCTTTGGCTCTTATAAGAGCCGATTTTTTCTTGAATTCTGACGAACCAGTAGCCATATTACTATAATAGCGATAATAATGAGACTTACAGACGTTACAAATCGGAATTCACGCACACACAACAAATAAAACAAACCACCAGCGCGGGATCCAAAAGCAACTGAGAGCCACGTGGTCCACACAAAATTGCAGCGGCAACACGGTGCTGGATTTGCAAGTCCCGCCTAGCAGCGACAACGCTGATTGGCGCTAGCAGACAGTTTTAACCTCCTGACCACGACACCGGATGTACAGACTCCCAGTACCACCAACAGAAGCAGTTGGTGTTCGTGAAAGGTGTGAACGAAATATTCGAACAGAGTGATGTAAAGAATATCTTGCATGATAATGAAATTACAAGTTGGATTTCAATGTTTTGAAGCTAATATAGCCCTATACGCTCATTATGAAAATAATTCTGACCATATGTTTTCAATTACTCATTATTATATGTTGGTACTATTAATCTTCCCCCTCCACCTCCTGCAGCCACTAAACTCAGAGCCGGAGATAGAACGGCCGGACAGTAGTTTCATTGTTGGTACTCCTAGTTCTCGACTGTGAGAATCAGGCAAGTTCAGACATGTTCAGTATCGCCTACCGCTGCAATGGAGGTAACATGCAGTTAAAGTTGATGTTAGAGGAAGATCTGGAGTTTCTTTCAAACGTAACCACTGCTGATGAAACTTGCCTACATCATTTTGATCCTGAGAGCAAACAGCAAAGCTCAGTGTGGAAATCTCCTGTATCACCAACCCCCAAAAAGCAAAAGTGTTTGCTTCTGCTGGGAAAGTTATGGTCATCTCATTCTTTGATATTCATGGAATGGTTTATCAGCATGTTGTACCTGCACACACATCAGTAACTGGAAAATACTACAGGAATGTCCTGAAAACATTGTAAGTCCATATCAGGCGCAAAAGACCACATTTCCGTGAAGCAGGCTGGATGCCGCACCACGATAATGCGCGGCTGCATATTGCCAATGTTGTTGCTGAATATCTTACAAAAATCAACGTGCAGTGCACACCTTACCCTCCCTACAATCAGGATTTAGTCCTATGTGCCTTTTTTCTATTTCCTAACTTGAAGAAACGCCTTCGTGGGAGGCATTATCCATCATCAGAAGCAGTGGTGAAGGCTGCGGAGGCGATTTTGAAGGATCTCTCAAAAATGGGTTCCAGCATGTCTTTGAAGACTGGCAGAAATGCTGGGACAAGTGCATCGCATTCAGGGGAGACTATTTTGAGAAGGACAATCAAAATTATGAGGATGAGTAAGGTACACTGCCAAAAAAATGTGATCATTCTTTATTGAACAGTCCTCGTATTATGTCTGATTGGAAGTCTCGAACAATCGTATTAGTGCAATGTTGTACTGCACTGGATTAAAAGCGAAAGAAAATGAAATGTGTAATTTTTAACGCCCGCTTTTACTACATGCGGCACCGCAGCCGGTGACACTGACGATATATGAGTTGAAGATGGAGCACCGGTGGAATGAGATGGCGGGGAAACCAGAGATTTCAGGAGAACCCCACCCCAGCGCCACGTTGTCCTCCACAAATCTCACTTTATGGTCACCTGGGATTGAACCCGGGCCACCTTGGTCAGAGTGGGGCGATCTAACCACTCAACCACGGTTTGACCTCTAAGTGGAAGGGATTCCACATTGAAACTACAGACTACTGGAAGGGGTGAGATGAGAGCCTCTGCGGATGTGCTAGAATCCGGGCCAATGCCACGAGCGTGACAGACCCTAATGCATTGTTGGAGGACTTATTTTGGAACTACACTGTTTGTGAAAATTGCAACACCAAGAAGGAAACGCATGAATTGAATGAATTTAATACCACAGGTTAGGTACATGACAAGTAGCAAGTGATTAACTTTTCAAATCTGTACCTGACTTTTGACCCCTAATATTCAGTACTTCCTGTGCAATTAGAGCTGCTATACACCATGGCATTGCATCAGAAAGGTTCTGAATTTCCTCCACGCAGTTTGTATTCGAGCATATCTGGGACATGTCAGGTGAACGTGCAGGCCAGGGAAGCAATGGCATCCGATGCTCTTCGAAGAATGCTTGCCATTCCTCACAATATGTGGCCGGGCATTGTCCTGTTGAAATACGGCCTGAGGAAGAGCCTGAAGTAGGAGAAGTACCTCAGGCTCTACAACCATTGTTAGCTAATGGTTGCTGTTCAAAGTACTCTCAACTCGTATGAGGCAAAAACGGTTGTGGTAGCCAATGGCGCCCCAAACCATCATACCTGGTGTTTGTTCGCTATGCCGCTCAACAATTCATTCCTGCAGATTGCGCTCGCCACGGTACCGTCGGAAGCGTATGCGGCCCTCACTGTAGGACACGTTGAAGCGGGACTCATCCGAAAAGACTACATTTTGCCACTCAACACCCTAGTGGCGGTGTTCACGTGCCCATTGCAGTCGAAGGAGCTTGTTGTTTCTGGACAATGAAAGCCGACGTAATGGTATGCGTGCAACCAGACCAACCTGCAGCAGACGGCAACGAACCGATGCTGCAGACAAGTTCACACCTGTTGGAGTGCTCCAGATGAAGCTGTACGGTCCGGTATGGACATACGGACTAGATGATGGTCATCCCGTCCGTAGCCATTTTTCGTGGTCCAGTTCCCGCTCTTAGCTGCGTACGACCGTCCTATCCACTGCTTCCGCATACGCATCACTGCCACAGCAGCATGCCGAAATATGACAAACCCGGTTCCCAGATACCGATACCGATCATTCGGCTGGGTTCGAGCTCGGTCACATGCCAATATGGCTCTCTTTGATGTCGACGAGGCATACTGCCACTCATTTGATTGTTTCCACCTTATGTGACAGCTCTGCACTGATTTCAAGGGCGTAACACTGATGTTGTTGGACTGACATGCGAAGGCCCTGCTTGGCCTATGTGTAACCCCATCTCTCTGCAAACTTAATCACTTATTGCCTGAGGACTCTTCTATACTTCCACCAAGTTTGGAGTTATTCGGATAATTCCTTCTTGGTGTTGCAATTTTCACAAAGGCAGTGCACTCGTAGATATATCTGAAACTATAAGAGAACCTCTACAACCTTAAAAAATAAAGGTTTGCACTTATTTGTTCTTCCTTTCATTCCTTTTTGGCTTCTTTTATTACATCCTATATCAGATATCAAACTCGAAGCATCTCTCGTACTTACGAACGTCACTTTTGATTTACTTTCGAGATTTTAAGAAACCATTATGCACACGTTCTTCTATTGACAATAATTGTTAAAAAAAATTATTAAAAAGAACATGTATAAATTAACAGCTACAACTTAATGTCAATGGTCGGTGTAGGTCCACTCTTCTACAATTCCAAGAAGGAATTGACAAAGAAATTCTTCTGCGCTGCAGAAGAGCTGACCTTTTGTGAGCCTGAGCTAACAAAAAGACAAAACATTACAGGAACCTTCCCAGGATTAGCTCCCTCGCGTATGAACATATAAAATTGTTTTGCACAACTACACTTTAAAGCTAGTTCAATAAGAGAGAATGCACAGAGTATCGCTGGTGTGGCAGCCAAAGCGAAGAATGGTCCAATTAGTTACAGGCAAACAGAGAAATGGACGTTCTTGTACTGGAGATGTCAGAAATTCAGAACAAATACACAAGTACTTGCATTAGTGATATTCTAGTAATAACGTGCACGTCGGATATATTCCTGTCTCCATAGAGATAATTGTATTATTAACGTGAATCTTTCTGAATAAGTCTGGGCATTTTAACTCCTTTAACACGTGTTTAAGCATAACCTAGTTAAATGGACCGAAAATCAATTAGATAAAACTAAAACTTAGATTGAAGAGTCCTGCACTTAAGAATAATCTTTATATGGACTAAGAGAACACATATTTATAAACTTCAAGAACTATGTGGTAAACATCCAGACCTCAGAACGGTTTATTGATGGTTTCAACTTCTCATCAAAGCAATGTTAAAACATTGTCCTGGAACCTCGAGATTATGGATTCAACCATAGAAGTTATTTTAAACAATGATCATAAAGAATGCTGACGGTTATTTTTACGTAACTGGCCATGGCACATCCGCATATTACATTTGACAGATATCCTTCAAAAGGAAAGTGTCACTGCTCCCACAATGATAATAATGAGAGACCGCAAGTTTTCAAGTTCTATGACATATATTCTTGGATTTTCAGAAGTGTTTCGAACCAATGGTACCATGGCCTTGGTTGGATCTTTACCAACTAATTTCATTACTGCTATTTTGTACCTTTTACACGAAATTCTACTGCAAAGGTATCAGTTGAATCTAAGTAAACCCAGTCAGAGTAACAATGGATTGGTCGTAGTGGCCTGCTTCACTGCTCAGATTGACATGTGTGAACTGTTGGACTTCTACAATCCTTCTGTGACTTTCCCAGCAGAATTGTTGACCGTTATTTTTAAATCCAATTTAACATGTGAAATTTATCATTATACTCTGCAAACGACTTTCTAATATCTGTCTGTATCTTCATTGATTCACCGTACACCTCATTTGAGCAGTACATACAAGTAAATTACTTTACCCTTTAGCCTATGATCTTCAAGTCTTACGTACTATTAATTAATAATGGCTAATAAGTTTAAATCAGACCAAGTGAGAATAAAATCTATATTTGTAATAGAGACAACATTTTAAATGTGCGTAACCAAGCCAAAGAGTGTACAAAATTCCTAATCTTATAGATTGTAACACCAAATATGCTCACGTCTGTCTCTACAGAGCCCCTTGCTGATGCATTCGCCGTCCCAGGCTTTGTCAGAGACTGGATCGCATCACGAGGACAGCTAAAACAAAATGGCTGCCGATTATGATCTCGTTCCTTCATCGATTGTGATTGCTGCAGGCCCACGTCATACTCTATGGGCCTGGGACATTAAAATGTGAACAAGAAGAAGAAAACAACTTCTTGTTTAGGCTTAAACAATAGTTGTTTCATATTATCAAACAATGTGGCAACGATTTGTTGGAGTGAAGGAAATAACAATGGAAGCCTGATAAACCCATATTTTTATTTCTAAAATAGGTTTTATAGTAATGTCAAATTTTGGTTATGCATTCAGAAGTATTTCTAAAACCACAGAAATGCATAAAATATTTTTAAGCACGCTGTAGCATTTATGCTTAAGTATTTTAAAATTGGCGAAGCTGGGATCACCACTTTACTTTCTTCTTCCCATATTACATATCTACGTACATAGTTTGAAATTCAGCCATAATCGTCAATTTCTTTCACTCCAACAAATCCAATGCAGATTTATTGTTACTAATGCTGTTCGCTGTGAGAAACTTAGTGTATGCTTCACATTTATTGAGCAATACTGTTAACCATCAAAATGCTGAGTGTTTTGCTGTATACATAGCATAACCTAATTTGTAACACAATCCCACATGTGCTGATGGACACAAATAAATTATGTCGCTCTGTCGAATTTCTGTTGCAACTTAACTTTCTTTGCACCATTTTACGAAAGGAACGACGCTTGGAGTATCTCCAGATGCATAAGGAAAGTTATATGCAGCGAAAAATAAATATAAATGTAAGTTTTGCAAAACAAACATTTTCAGGATTAACATTTATAATATAAATCACCCAGATGTGCATATGTTTATCTAACAGTTTTTGGAAACAATATAATTATATTTTCTTTATATTGTATACTTTAATGAGCTTCCTACTTAAAACGTCATCAAGAATAGAAGAGCATCAAGTCACATCCCAGTTTTCAGTTTTGTCATATCTAGAGCTATCAGAACAATATAAAACATTCATATGCACATTTTAAGGTGTAAAGAAGTCGCACTTTGTTTAAAGAAAAGAATCTAAAATGAAAGTATTGTGTAAATATGCCCACCAACGTAAAGAAAAGAAAATACCATTATTACTGCTTACTTTTCTAACGAGCTTCCATAAAAATTAAGACTGGACCACAACAAACCGAGAAAGATAAAGGATAAATGAAGGATGGAGATGTCAAACATTTCGATTCACAAGGATGAGGATGAAAATCGAAAGCAAGTTTTGTACACTGGGTGAGTGGGGGGTTCACTGCCATAACTCTCCAGGTTAACAAAGTTCAGATCATAGAATCAGTTCCATTTGAACACTATGGTATATCCGTAATGTCGTTTCAGAAGATATTAAACTGAAAATATAGATATTATTTAATCAAAGACGGTGCATGAAAAAGAGTAAACTACGAGGGCTATCCAGAAAGTAGATTACGTTTTGGAATAAAAAGTAAACAAAGTATAGGAAACAAATTTTATTATATACATATGAAAGCCACACTCAAATACTACTTTTCGACATAGTCACCATTCAAATTAAGGCATTTATCGTAGCGATGTACGAGCTTGGAAATTCCTTCGTCGAAAAATTCGGCCGCCTGCGCCTTCAACCACTTCGTTACCTCTTCTTGCAGCTGTGCGTCGTCATCAAAACGCTGCATAGCCAGCCACTTCTTCATTGCTGGGAATAGGTGGAAGTCGCTCGGTGCCAGGTCGGGACTGTACGGCGGATGAGGAAACAACTCCCACTTAAAAGATTCAAGAACTTCACGAGTGACATTTGCCGTGTGGGGCCGGGCGTTGTCGTGAATCAACAAGATCTTAGAGCTCAACATTCCTTTGCGCTTGTTTTGAATGGCTCTTCTGAGTTTTTGGAGAGTTTGGCAATACCTTTGGAATCCATCTTGCACAAAACGTGTGGTAACCAAGCTTTTCGCTGATGATTTCGTGCAACAAACTTCGCGAAATTTGTGGAAAACTCAAAGAAAGTTCCGTTATTGTGAACCTTCGATTTTCACGGACTTTAGCATCGACTTTTTCGACAAGTTCGGCAGTCACTATGCTGTATCTCCCACTTCGATCTTCGTCGTGAACATTGGTTCGGCCATTTTTAAATCTGATGACCCACTGACGCACTCCACCTTCAGTGATAATGTTGTCCCCATACACTTCACAAAGCTGCCGATAGATTTCTATCGGTTTACAGATTTTTGCAGTCAGAAACCTTATTACTGCACGCACCTCGCAGCTCGCGGGATTTTCAATTAACGCAGACATTTCAAACCGTCACAGTATCTGAACGGAGCACAGCACGAACCTCTCACTAGCACGGCTAGATGCCGACTGAGCTGCGCAACGCTCTGACCCCAAGATAGCCGCGCTAGCCCCGCCCCTAGCGGAAACAGACGAAAACGTAATCTACTTTCTGGATAGCCCTCGTACATTTACACAGTTACTAAATCTATCCATTATTATTCGACCTTCAAAACTGTTCTTGTTAATTGTGAACAATCTCATTTTATATTTTTTCTTCCTCTTATAGTTGTTACAGTTCTCGGTTTGTTGTGGACCCGATTTCATTGTTATATGCGAGATGGATGTGTATTTGTCTTTAATGTTGAACCACGATCCTCCATAACATTTACTTTTTATATAAAATAACAACCAATCTAATTTTTCAGATATAAAGTACATCAAAATGAAGTTCTGATGGTAATTTTGATGTTTTGGATTTGTTTCTGCACTGTTGGGAAATGTTTTAGATATTAATTCAGTGAAAAGTCTAACTTACAGATAAAACAATGGCATATCTGACACCTACTGGTCGTGCAAGAATATTTATGTTATCTCGTTTTGTTCCTAAGGATAGAAACTAACACCTGATGTAATTATCACTTATGCAGACTACTTTATAAGGAAGTTTGATGTTTAAATAATTATAACTAGTGATTATGTATAGGTTATTCATATCACAATAAAGTAATTATTTCCATCCCTATTGCTTTCCATTTTGAACCTACAACCAATTCCAGTGTCTGTATGTTTGCTACATTCATTAAATCTCTTAATGAAGTTCTTGAAGCTTTACTTTATTCAATAATGATATAAATAAACCACTGTTCTGTTGTAATAGCTTTAGTAACAAATACCACCATCACGTCACTAGTATCATAGTGTAACACAATTGCTGTCTTGCACCTGATAGTGGCAACATGTGCTGCATTATCATAGCTTTCTGTGCTTCAACACAGCCTAGCATCTTTAAACCATATAATATTCATTTGTATACAACAATATTTAAAATAATTGAAATCAAAATGTTTAAAATATGAAACGTCATTTCCCAAGCGTATAGTTTATAACTAGGATACAATTCAGATCTTGATCTGTCACACAAGGACTCGTGTGAAACGAAAAAAATGGAGTGATCGAAACATGAACAAATCGCCAACAATGACATGCTGGGTTGGAAATTAAATACCATTGTGGTAAGTCTAGTCGTTTTTAATAATTCAAGACCTATAGACGTACTTATAGACCCAACACGTACAGTTATTAAATTTAGCATATAGTTGCATTAATACACCTCCTGGTCGTGCTTTTTACAAAGTTTTGCAGAAAGTACGAGGACTGAATATTAAATACCCTTGGTTTATTGCCACTATCACATTTGGAAACCCCTACAGGCCACGTTAGTGTGAGGAACTTCGCTGACTAATTTTAAATATGATTAAAGGTAGAGTCGGGCACTTACCAAAATGTGGAATCAAATACTATTACTTCTCAATGAGTTTTATAACGTTGAATACTGATGATCCACCAACTCTTAATGTAGGTAGCATTAGAGTCCTACTTCCACATGGAAGCGCACTGGGTAACTAATTGTTCAGTTAGGTTTCTAAATTCTTTTGCGCATATTTGAGAAGTGGCACTGCTCCATAACAGCATCCTCTGCATGACACTCGAGGAAGAAACGTGTTCGAGGTTCACGAAAAAGCTACAGTGTTTACCGATATCTGGAAAGTCAGTTTGAACTTAAATAAGACCTCCAGGACGAGTACTTGTGAAAACCGTAGTGGACTATCTACATGAACTACAACAGCACCTCGAGGAGATCCAACTCCCTATTGTCACCCCGAAAGCGGTGGCTTCCGTAATCCAAAAACTGAATCAATCCCCTGGATATAATGGCGTCAAGGTACTCATGCTGCAGCACCTTCCCAAATGGGCCGCCATCCCGCTGATGCGGGTTTTCAACGCATTTTTCTGCCACTTCCCAGCATGCTGGAAAGAGGCGGGAGTGGTGTACATCTTGAAATCCGGCAAGTATTAAGTCTTCCCGTGTAATTAATGGTCCATAAGTTTACTCCTGGCCGACTCGAAAATTTTCGAACAGTTGTTCCTTTCCCGCCTCGTCCTTCTACTTAAGAGGCAACTCTACCAGATTATCAGTTTTGTTTTCGTCATTGCCACTCCATGACACTGCAGCTGCTGAGCTATCCAGCTATCGGCCGCTGGAGTGACCGTTGGAAGATGGCTATGAGCCAGGGGAAAGTCAAGCTGTTGCACTAGCGACCACCGCGGTCACTGAGATTGCGGCACAGACAAATCCCCTGGATTAGCTGTGCCAAATACCTTGATGTTCTCCTTGATCGCGGGCAGCCTTTCACCCCCCACATCAGAACCAAGGTCGGACTCAGACATGCCGCACTGAGGTAGTTGTATCCCATTTTCAACTCCAAAATGCCTACATACTGTGACATTGTGGGTTCGTGAAATGAAAAGTCCAATTACAACACTCAAAAATGTTCTTTATTTCCACCGACTTACAGTTAAACACTTACCAATTACATAGAATTACGGAATGCACACAACTACGATTCACCAGTTCGTCCGTTACAATTCCACTTTGCTCTCGCAATTACGTACAATACTCCGATGCACGTACACAATTTTCTCGTCCGTACACTGGCACTGCACTCTTACGCTGCTCGCCAAGAACTGACTGACTGCCCCAATTCACTCACTGCAGCCCTTTTTATAGGGATATCACTGTTTTCTAGAAGTCTCTGGTTTCAGTGAATTACCGCAAAGATTCCAGAGGACAGGGGAAGGGGAAAGAGGCGGCCAGCGACAAGTGACACTCCCCTAATCAACCCCTCAGTTAGTGACTGAGATTAATGGGAGGGTGTGGCTCGGCTGCCTCTGGTCCCTTCTCAGCTGTCGTTGGTTGTGCTTTCCGCTATTGGGTGACAATACCTTAAGTTGCGCCTCTATCGGGCTATCATCCCGTCCCTGATCCCGTATGGATGCGAAATCTGGGGATCGGCTGCCTCTACCACCACTCGCAGACTGTGTAGAACAGATCGTTAAAGACTATCTATGATCTAAAGAGTGCATATTTTCCTCTTACAGCCTACATAAACAATCCGGACTTAAACACATTGTAGACACGGTGCAAGAGAGATCTCGCAGCATCCACAATAGGCTCGCATCTCACTCTAGCCAGCTGGTGAATACTCTTGGTCACTATGACGATAATGCACTTGTAGGAGGAAGTGCTACAGATTGCCCAAAGATGTCATGGGCAATCATGTATGATCACAGCCTACCCTCCCAGCTGCATCCCACACCTAGGAACAGAAATGAATCTGGTAACACAAGGATCAACCCATATTCCTATCGGCGATCTGCCTCACCTACCTTTCATTCAATCTAATTTTACACTACTTGTGTCATTCCACAAGAACACCATCCTGTTTTAATGTAGAATACTGTAACGTACAAAAGGTGAATACCTTATTGGATATAAAATGCTAAATACTTCTACATACCTAAACGTACAGCAACGGATATTTCAAAAATAATTTGTACCAAGCATTAATACGCCCCGTGGAAATTGCTTGGAACAAATTAATAATTTTCAGACAAGTCTTTTGTAATTTTAGACCTCTATATATTTTTACAGCTTCACAGGAATATAAGACTAAGAAGAAAAAGGAAGTGCTTCATAAGGATTCATGCTATCCAGTTTAATTTCTATATCAATAACTCAAGTTATATTGAATTAAGTTGTTAAAACCATTCTGTACAAAGCTAGATTTTTGTATACAAAGGGTAGTTAAACTATATACCTGTCTAGAAGCTATTTGTTACAATAATAGCCCTTTTTTCCTTTAATTTTAATAAGATTTCAGGAATACAATACACCTACTATTTTAAGTGAAGCATATAGATAGAAATATCCTATTCATCCAGAATTCTTCTTTTCACTTAGTTTCATTAGTGATTTCATGTTAATGTAAAATATGTTACGTAGAAGTAAACACGAGCACCGCATGAAAATAAAAGCCAATGAAAGATTATGCCTGCTTTCGGTGTCGTCTTTGTGAACCAACTTTCTTCAAGATCACTACAGCTGCTATACCAAGGTAAGAAGAAAATTAATATTTATATTCTAGAATATAAAATCATGGTTTTCATAAGTTAATTCAGACTTCATTAGAAATATTTTTGTCTTTAGTCTTACTCTATTGACTTTCGTGCTTTACCTGTGTGTCTCTCTTTGTTAGATGTAACTGAAACATACAGTACAGTTAATGAAAAATAAAGTATATTTAAACTGTAACAAATATCTTCGACAATTTGTAATTAAAATCGTAGTTATTTATAAAAAATTATCTATCTGGTAACCTCCCCAGTTACGTCCAAAGGGGATCGAGAACTGTCTTACACAGCAGTAGTGTTCCCCTATTTACTCAATGACTAGTTTATATCAAACATTTACATAATTATAATCTAGAACCAATCAGGTTCGTGTAACTGATACGCAACACCAAGAGCAAGAACTTCCTTTTTTTTTTTTTTTTTTTTTTTTTTTTTGCTTGTTCCATTTATATCCCGCCTTTAACTGCTATGGTCATATCGGCGGCCATTCTCCTTTGGAACATACCGAAGGTGTTAACTCGTTATCTTTGGTTTTTAATCATTATATCACGTACACATTCACACTCTCATTCATACTTCCAGACTCTGGAGAAGGTGGGAAATTATCTTGGTCGGAGAAAGATCCCCACCCCCACCACCGGGAATCGAACCCGGGACCCCTAGCACGGTAGGCAGGTGCTCGACAGACTGAGCTGCGGGGCCAGCCTACCAAAAACTTGTTTTCATGAATATCTCACCTTATTTCTCGACACAGTCTCCATTGATGGCTATACACTTGGTCCAGCGATTTTCCAGCTTTTTCATCTCGTCGGAAAAATAGGTTCCATCAAGGTCTGCAAAATACTCGTTGACGGTGACTATCATTTGACAAAAATTTCTTACCACCAAGCCAAATTTTAAATTTGGACTAAACCTGGTGAATAAGGTGGAACAGGAACCAATTCAAAGCCCAACTCTTGCACTTTCACCATTGTTGTGTGCGATAGTGCATTATCCTGATGAAAGAGCACTATTTTCCGTTTCAATCTCGGTGTCCTTTCAGTCAACTCATGTTGCAAATGATTCAACAATGAAGCATAATAAGCTCCAGTTATGGTTCTTCCTTTTTCCAAGTAGTCTATGAGGATTGTTCCTTGAGAATCCCTAAAAAACAGTGGCCCTCACCTTACCAGCTGACAAAATGGCCTTAGCCTTCTATATGCACTTTCACCAGCATTTGTCCATTGTTTTCACTGCTGTTTTGGCTCTTGTGTGTAATGCTGGATTTAAGTTTCATCCATGGTCAGAAATCGGCTCAAAAAGTCTTGCGGATTGCGGTTAAACATCGCTAACACTCGATAGAAGTGTTCCTCCGGATGCGCTTTTGGTCGACTGTGAGCAACCGCGGCACCCATCATGCACACAGCTGTTTCATTGTCAATTTTTCATGGAGTATAT
This sequence comes from Mantis religiosa, assembly GCA_030765055.1. Lineage (NCBI taxonomy): Eukaryota > Metazoa > Arthropoda > Insecta > Mantodea > Mantidae > Mantis > Mantis religiosa. The sequence goes on from CM060958.1 coordinate 22,558,429, forward strand.
TGTGCACTCGCTCATTTGAGATGCTTATAGCCTCAGCAATCTCAATAATTTTGATTTGACGGTCTTTCATAACCATATCGTAGATTTTTTTCAATTGTTACCGCTGTGGTGACCTCAATTGGGCGACCAGAGCGCGATTCATCTTCGGAGCTTCTACAACCACGTTTAAATTCATTGATCCAAAAGCAAATGGTCTTCAATGTTTGTGCAGAGTCAGCGTGAACTTCATCCAATTCAGTTTTGATTTGTGCCGCAGTCCAGCCCTTCAAATGAAAACGTTTAATAATAACACGAAACTCTGTGTTTTCCAATTTCAATCACAGCTATCACACTGACCAATTCAGATAGCTGTCGACAATGAAAACTGTGTATTGTAGCTCATTCAAATTTTCTGTACAAACTTTTGAATAATCAAGTTTACCACCTACAAAATTGCAACACAAAATTTCCATCCCTTCAAGGAAATTTACCTCGTATAAGCAATATTTGAAACAAGTCATCAACACTTCATTGTTAATAGCTTCTACAAGAAGCGTGTGGAGTAGTTGAGTTCCTTTATAGGTGAAAGCTGGAGTTGTGCAGGAACCTATTTCGCTGTCATTTCCGACGCCAGCTTTTAGGTAATTTTTAAGCAATGCTGCATATACTCTTGTCTGCGCGCGCGTGTGTGTATATGCGTAAAATGCCATATAGAATCACAAGAGAATACATGAGCAAAATAACTTCTTCTGAGGTCAGCCTTATGAGACCTCTCTGTCACTAAATATGAGTAGTTACACAGGTCTTCTAAATCAGAATCGCTTCCGGAAGACAGCAGCAAGTCCAACGAGAGACGACTCTTAATCCAGGGAACCCAAAGAAAGGTACAGTGCACCAGGAACTAGGGCAATACGCTGAAAAAAATGTGCTACGAGAGCTGTTCAATAAAAAATGATCATAATTTTTTATGGTCATAACTTTTCGTACTAAAATTTAATCTTATTATATTCTGTTAGCTTAATGTGAAACAAACACACCGTAGTAGTTTCATTGTTGGTACTCCTGGTTCCCACCTGTGGGAACCAGACAAGTTCAGACATGTTCAGTATCGTCTACCGCTGCAATGGAGGTAACATGCAGTTAAAGTTGATGTTAGAGGAAGATCTGGAGTTTCTTTCAAACGTAATCACTGCTGATGAAACCTGGCTACACCATTTTGATCCTGAGAGCAAACGGCAAAGCTCAGTGTGGAAATCTCCTTCATTACCAACCCCCAATAAGCAAAAGTGGTTACTTCTGCTGGGAAAGTTAAGGCTATCTCATTCTTTAATATCCATGGAATGGTTTATCAGCATGTTGTACCTGCACACACATCAGTAGCTGGACAATACTACAGGGATGTCCTGATAACATTGCAAGTCCATATAAGGCGCAAAAGAACACATTTCCGTGAAGCAGGCTGGATGCTGCATCACGATAATGCGCGGCCGCATATTGCCAATGTTGTTGTGTGAAGTGTATCCCTCACCCTCCCTATAGTCCGCATTTAGCCTCGTGTGACTCTTTTCTATTCCCTAACTTGAAGAAACGCCTTCATGGAAGGCATTGTCCATCATCAGAAGCAGTGGTGAAGGCTGCGGAGGCGATTTTGAAGGATCTCTCAAAAAATGGTTTCCAGCATGTCTTTGAAGACTGGCAGAAACGCTGGGACAAGTGCATCTCATTCAGGGGAGACTACTTTGAGAACGACGATCAAAATTATGAGGATTAGTAAAGGTACGTTGTGAAAACAAAATTGTGAGCATTCTTTATGGAACAACCTTCGTAGAATAGAGCGAAAGTGTGCACAAATGGTACTGAATCAAAATTCATTATGTATATGAGAGTATCTGACGTACTAAGTGGAACTTTATTTTGGAAGACCTGTAGACGATTGAATATGCTTGCGGCTTCACCTTCGCAAATTTTACAAGCATATGTGAGTGAGGGATGAAGTAAGGAGTTGTACAAAAGAGACCATCTGTATCTGTACAGAACACTTCCGGTTGAGAATATGATACAATTTTCGTAATCTGGTGTAAGAAAACTTTTATTTTGAATAAATATGAGAATCCCAGGCGAGCCCGTGATTAAAATGCAAAGCAAGATATTTAACAGAGACATTAACAAGTCTCCAGGATATGAGAATAGATTGTAAAGTAATAAAAGAGGAATAATGGGACGATGCAACGTATAAATCATGGTTTCAAATGTGGTATAAAGAAATTCTCCAGTTCTATGCTATGTCCAACGAGAGAATAAGGTACGGTATCACTCCGCGTCCACATGCGTTCGGAATGACAGTACTGTTACCGCTTCGTTAAGTGTAATATTAATATAAATTTTCGAGCTAAGTATCATGCAGCACACTATTAATATCCATGAAAATTAACTGCTACTTACGTTAATTGCATTCCTCTATTGTGAGCTAGAAATTGGTTCGATACCGTCCAGTTCCGACGTTTCCGTGTCGATCCATCCATCATCCCCTAGATGTATCACGCATTTTTCCACGACGGTGTCAATAATGCCCTCCAAGTCCCAGAGGTTTTGTTCCTCGCGAATCACGTGTTGGCAACAGACACTCCAGTTATCAGGTGTTACGACATAGAATGCTGTGTCTACTAGCGTCAGCACATCTTGCAGTTTGAAGGTCGTGTCACAAACCCATCACAGAGAGCATCCAACACTGATCTGGCACGTGGTCTCTTCTTGCCGGGAGTTGAAACTTCACCGAATGTGGCTTTTTTTGCTTGCGTGCACTATAAAATGCTGGAAACCGACACACCTGTAAACTCAGATATTAACTTCACCACTTCATCGATAGCAAGTTTTGGAAAATGTTCACTGATCCTGTTAAATACATTCAATATTATTATCTTTTCACCAAAGGCTTTTCATAAAGGCTTTCCGCGCGCTTGTTAAACAGTACTTGCCAGTTCCGTCATGATTCACAACTGCATACGCCTGTCAGCTTCAATATGCGCGCGAACTTTAATTACAAACTAACTTAACTATCTATTAGTATATGTTTTTATAGTTGAAATATGCTTAGTACACACTTGTGCGCTTTAGTAAAACGAACTCAAGACTCCACATCTCAGTAGCGGTACTTTTTCAAGGGACTATTTACACAGCGGAAGCATCATGGAAATTGTGAAGAATGCGCGCTACGATCAACGGTCACGTGGTTTTGTTTACATCTACTTTATACTCCCGCTATAAGCAGTATAATTCCAGGAGACTAAAATAAACAGAGACGCATATATTCATAATGTGCTGTAAAATGGTGACATCGTCAGTATATATGGGGATGCTGACAATGTGTAGCGAGTGTAGCAGCAGTAGAAACCCCCCTCTAATAACCTTGTTTCCTAAAAACTCCCCAATTACAGTTTTAGCACGCTGTAAAACACTCCCCAATGATGATTGTGAGGGAGCATTGATGTCAGTATTAGACATCTTTGGGATTACAATAAATGACACAATTGCACTGCACATGAACGAAACGCAAGAACTCCGTAGAATGTTTTGTAAACAAAAACAACGTAATGCAAAGCAAAACTTATAACACATAATTTCAATGGATTCACGAAAAATCTGAACTGTAGAACCGATGTAATTAGAGAATAACAACTGGTTTCTCACAGCTTACACTCAAGCTGAAACTTCAAATAAAAGTACCTTCAGTTTTATCTTTCTTTAAACGTCATAGATTATCATGTATTATACCTATATACATCCAACAGAGCAGTTTTTATATAATATCTGATGTCACCGCATATGATTTAAATCGAAAAATGTATTTGTGAAGTCATAAAAACTAACGCCTTCATGTGGAAATTCAGTGAAATCGTAGAAAATTTTCTACTTGACAGTGGTCATTCTCAATTATATGAAAAACCAATTTCACCTACAATCAGATATTATTACAGCAAGCAATCATTCCATTAATGGATGTAAAATAATTACGAGAGCTGGTCAATTAAGAATGACCATAACTTTTTATCGTCATAATTTTTCGCACTAAAATTCAATCTTACTATATTCTGTTAGCTTAATGTGAAACAAACACGCCGTAGTAGTTTCATTGTTGGTACTCCTGGTTCCCGCCTGTGAGAACCAGGCAAGTTCAGACATGTTCAGTATCGCATACCGCAGCAATGGAGGTAACACGCGAGGAACAATATACGGCTTTGAAATTCTGCTTTCGTCTCGACAAATCTTCAGTTGAGGCCTATATAATGTTACAGGAGGCCTATTGAGAGTCTGTTATTCCCTACAGCACAGCTCGAAGGTGGTTTAAAATGTTTAAAGAGGGGAGACAATCAATTTCAAAGGAAGGTAGGTGAACCTGTTGCTCCAGTTACTGCTCTTACGGAAGGAAACGTCAACACTTCTGCTGCCATTCTGAGAGAAGATCGACCTTAAGATCACATTCTGAAATACTGGGTGCCACCAACACGTTGTTGACAGAAACATTACACATGAGACGTGTTTGTGCGCGATGGGTTCCAAGACTGTTGGTTCCCGAACAAAACGACATTCGCATGCAGGTCTGCGTGCAGTTACAGTTGATGTTAGAGGAAGATCCGGAGTTTCTTTCAAACGTAATCACTGCTGATGAAACTTGGCTACATCATTTTGATCCTGAGAGCAAACAGCAAAGCTCAGTGTGGAAATCTCCTTCATCACCAACCCCCCAAAAAAGCAAAAGTGGTTGCTTCTGCTGGGAAAGTTATGGTCATCTCATTCTTTGAAACTCATGGAATGGTTTATCAGCATGTTGTACCTGCACACACATCAGTAACTGAACAATACTACAGGAATGTCCTGGAAACATTACAAGTCCATATCAGGCGCAAAAGACCACATTTCTGTGAAGTAGGCTGGATGCTGCACCACAATAATGCGCGGCTGCATATTGCCAATGTTGTTGCTGAGTATCTTGCAAAAATCAACGTGAAGTGCACCCCTCACCCTCCCTATAGTCCGAATTTAGCCCCATGTGACTTTTTTCTATTCCCTAACTTGAAGAAACGCCTTCGTGGGAGGCATTATCCATCATCAGAAGCAGTGGTGAAGGCTGCGGAGGCGCTTTTGAAGGATCTCTCAAAAAGTGGTTTCCAGCATGTCTTTGAAGACTGACAGAAACGCTGGGACAAGTGCATCGCATTCAGGGGAGACTATTTTGAGAAATACCATCAAAATTATGAGGACGGTTGTACGTTGACAAAAAAATTGCGACCATTCTTTATTGAACAGCCCTCGTATTTAAAGTCATACAGGAAATGATACAATTCATTACAATTTATTAAAATGCATAAAATTAAGAGTACAAAAATCTGGAAAAAATATCGAAGCATGTACACGAAATTCTCATTTATGTGTATTTTTTACAGCTTAAAGAGGACTTCAAGCCTTCTCCTAGCAAATTCTATACATATATGCATTTCAAATGCCATAAAAATATTTTAAGCATGCGGTATTTTAATCAAGTTTGTTTAGAGCCATTTTTGAGAATTGAAAATCATGTCACTTCACAAGATACTAAACTTTCGTTTTTGGAGTTGTGCTTTCAGAGACATAGACGCAAGCGCGCGCACACACACACACACACACACACACACACACACACACACACACACACACACACACACACACACACACAATAATGGTTGTCCTTTTAGTTCATTGGACTTCAGATTATATATTTCTAGTGAAATGTGCACATCAAATGTTTGGGTAGAATACAACACTTGTACAATTCAATACTGTTAAAGACCAAATATTATCCAGAGAGATACTATATCAAGCAGGTTTCCCATAGTTTCTGGTAATATCTGAAGATGGCAGCGTCATGGAAGATTGAATTAGTGCAGTATCGATTTTCCCCGACTCGTTTGCTGTCATAATTGGATTAGCTAATGTCTATTGCAGCCATGTTTCCCCCAGTATATCTAACCCGGGGTTCAGCTCACATCGAACGGCCAACCTTTGCCTGACTTTTAGCTCAACTGTATGAAATAATTACATATTTGAAGTAAATGTGCTGATTTCACGAGCGCGTTATACATAAATTGCAGTTAAAGTAACTTATATATTATTAATTGTACAACTAGGCTGTTATGCTTGCGAAATCCAGCGATAGTCACAATATTTTGAGCTTAGACAAAAAATTCAAAGAACTCTAAATAAAACAGCTGCAGGTTGATGAGTAAAACAATGTTCTAATCGTTCATTTATTATTACGTATATTCGTTTTCTTTTCTTCGAAGAACATCCTATAATTTAATATTTTTAATTCCTCATAAGAGAAAAACCGCTGGATTATAACAAGAACTCGTATTATTGCACTGTATAATATCAACATTGCAATTAATTTCATTGACCACGTTTATAATTTTCCTTTAATTTGTGTACTCCTACGGCCCAATACAGCCAAGCATCATAATTATATTTTATGTGTACATCTAACATGTTTTTCAGTAACCAATTTCTCATTGGATGCAATAAATACGTTAGCAACAAAAACAGCTAAAAATTATGTATTCTTAATAACAGACTTTACAGAGAACGTATTCTGACAAGTACAGTGTGTGCAGTTAAATCTGCAGAAAAGTCATGGTATAAAATACTAAAGTTAAAGAAACAGTCTCAAAGTATACAACTTTCCTATTCCTACAGTTGGAAGGAACGTCCACTGAAATGTCCCTTCAAAACCCTCGCTATAGCCGCCCTCTGTAGTGTTGGGATAGAGTGTATTTTCTTATCCTGAAAGATAAATGTCTGATAACTCTAAGCTCTATGGACTCTGTACTCATTTAACATCATTTTTACTCATCATCCGTATTGATGAGATGAGGTTTATATTTTATAACATCAAATGTGAGATTCTTTGGTTCCGTACGTTTATAAGTGCTGTTAATGTGGGAAGTTCAGAAGCAGTTAAACTTTCCTATAAATAAAAGCATAAATTTATGTTCATGAAGTACTAATTTAACCATAAACTGAATATTTTATTTTTGTCGTAGTTTACAGGGCTGCATTACATTTAAGGTTTGACTATAGCATCTAACTTATGCATTCCACTTTATTTTGAAGTTTTTAAGTGAAGTAAACGTTAAATTGAATGTATTAGAATAATTAGCAAACATGATATTGCAATTGTCATCCAAAAGTGGTAACTTTAGTGTCCTTCATCCTAATAAGAGTGGCTTTATTTCTCATCATCCATATGTAAGTATGTAATTATATAGGTACGTTTCTAATTTGTTGTTTACAGGAACACAACAATCAACGGAGACACAATTTCGGAATGACTTCCTTTTCTGAAGAAAATATTCGCAAAGCGAGTGAGAAAATTAAAGAAGAAATTTCGTCCACGTTCCCACAAACACCACCATTCTTCAGAGATAGCAATATGAATCCAGCAACCTTAAACACCCCAACAGAGGAGGTAGCTAAGTCATTTGTAACGGCTGCTATTTCCAGCTCATCGCTCAACAAAGTCGAAGCACAGAATCCAACAAAGAATGGCCTCACATTTACTATCGTACCTCATGGCGGTGATGGCGACGTCAGCTCTGCCGTGACGGTCAAAGTTGTAGACGAGGAAGCCAAGAAACGATACTCCAGAAGCAATCTGCATCTCTCCATCTCGTCCTCAGACAATGCCCCGGACGTTCCCTTGAGTGCCGAGGAGGAAACGACGGTCAAGCAGAGGACCAATGATAGGAAGGGATCAGAAAAGCCAGGCCTTCATTTACCCACTCTGGCTCCTTTGAGAAGTGGAGAGAACGTCGGCAGTTCAGAGGTTGTGACCAGCAAGAAGGTCATCGACAGCATGTTTCACAAAGACGTGCTACTCCCACACATTGCAAAGTGAAACTTGTAGGTTAGATTACACGACTTTGGTGAATTTAAATCTGGTAATAGAGAGAAGCAAATGATATCTGTCTATGTAAATATTTCACACTCAGTCATTGCCTACACGCAGTTCTCTGCTATTCCCACTTCATAAGCAGGTATCCAGGGACGTACGCAGAATGGGCTCGGGGTACTCTAACCCACATTTATATAGAGGTTTCGTACCTCACCTTATATCTGTTAATAAACAGGTAAACAAAAACAATATATACATTAAAACAAATGTAAATATTGGGAGATGACAGCAAAATTAATCTTTCTTATGGAAAGTTACAATTCCAAATATTGGTTGGCAATATTGATTAAAGCTTTCTCGCCCTTTATATTACTATTTACGTTGATGATTATTTAACTTGTAGTGAAGTGAAAGTGGAACTTCTGAGTGGCTCTTGTTACCTTACTGGATCGTCTTCCTAGCTAGGAAGTTTAGCCTACTCCTATTTAACTTTTGGCCCTGTAAATGCTTTAAAACTTGCTGATTATGCTGATCTATCTAATCCTAGTCTACTGCATTCAGAAGTCTAGGTGAATCTATAAAAGTGACCAAGGACTAGATGTGTTTTAGTTATTCTGATTTCAGCCTCTCTCAAAGTTTCAAAGGTATTCTCTGCGTACGTCCCTGGAAGTATCCATAAAGTATTCCTTTCACCCTGAAATATCCCTTTAAGCGAAACCCTGTGGAAGGTTAATTACCAGTCGTAGGTGTAAGATATAAAAAGAAAACCGTGTATCTTAATCGGCCACGGAGTTACACATGTTCTTCTAGTGATAGACCCACACATACAGTGTTTTAATGTCCATTTTACTGCTAGGTTTTGGAGTAATTCAATAAAACTGTCCAGTCAGTAGTTACGTACGCGAACTTCTGGTCACAAATCTCATACATAGCCAAAATTTCGAAGTGGGTTTCAGCATGAAGGGTTTGGTGCTTAGTCAATATACGCTCGAGGAAACAGTACCGGTCTTATATGCTTCTATTTCTCGTGCATTCAATCCTTACTTTAAGAGAAGGACGTACATAACACCTTACATATATCACATTGTTTTACTTCATATCATATATTAAATTAACAATATCCCGCAAGATCACTTACTTTTGCGACCTAAAAAGCACTAGTTTTCGACACAGTAATTAGAACGACCCTCTATTAACTACGCTTCCATTTTTGTATAGTGTTTCTGTATTTACTTACTGGGTCATAAATGTTGGTCGTGTAATATTCATTCTTGCAGGTTCTTGTGATTATTAAAGAGCGAAGGTAGGGAAAGCACATCAGTTAGGTTATTAACAGCGCCAAACAGTGAATTGAGTATCAAGTATTTCTGTTGAAGTTTTATCGTCTTTCCTTCCCTCAGCTTCTTTATCGTCGTCTTCTTAATTGTACCTAATAAATGTAACTATTTATTAATGTGTATCGCTTAGGATAGAACCTGGTTATCCCCAGGTCATGTAAAAACTGTAAATAGCTTACTACAAATAAACAATGGTGCTTGCAAAACTGGTGTTTTAAGAGTTTGAACCCTGAAGCTTACTACAAATAAACAATGATGCTTGTAAAACTAGTGTTTTAAGAATTTGAACCTGGAAGCAATCTTGATGGGCAATACCAGCTCGTCTGTTCGTTCAGTATTTATAAATAAGTGCACTCTGGCGTCATAAACAAATGCTTTCGTTGCTGTTATACGGCTACTATGTGATCATAAGAGCTGTACTGTTTTCTCATCCATAGAGTCCCAATAAAAATGAAGTTATTTAGACAGATATCAGAAATACTGTGTACATTAGGATATAATATAATAGTAGATTGGGAGGTGCGCGTACCTTAAACGTGTATCGCATAGGGGTGTTTCTGTTTCTTTCTTTAGGTTGCTGGCTTGCCATTCTTTAAGTGTGTGCAAGATCGCAAAACATCTGCCTTTGGCTTTCGTACACAATATGTATATTGTACAATCGTGAAGCCACAATTATATGTTTACATCCGAAAGATATGGTGTTCGTATCGCCAAATATAAAGGTAAAATAATAATTAGTTTGTCTAGAAGGTATAACAGTATTATGTATTCTGTATAAACACGTGTCTAGACCTTTTATTTTCCCAATAACAGTATTATTAAAATCTAATCGATTATCTCAATGAACGTCAAAAATTGTGTCGCATAAAAGCATACAGATTCTCTGGTAAAAATTGTTCTTGAAGTAAGCAGATATAATTTAAATCCTTATATTTTTAGGGGTCTCCTAAAAATAGTTAATCTGCAAGAAGAGTTTCTAATAAGGTTAATTTAGATAAAATATTTACTATGCTCAGTTGCTTCAACTTTTTAATACACCAGTGTAAAATTATTTCCGAGAACTTTTATAAATCTGCATTCTTTTGTTTCCTACTACAGGAAAGTAATAATTAGATTCCTAATGTAAAAATTTGTAAAAATAGCACTTATTATTAAAATTATATATTATAATAAACGTACCATGCTGTTCAGCAATCATTTAGGAACTTTAATGACGATTTCAACCATCAGGGCTTCGAAAATGCAATGTTTAAGTTGTCACATACTCCAATTCATAGGCATATAAGCCTTGACCATTGTTTACTAAACGAAATACTTGTGAAACAACACAGATTACTTTAGGAGTAATGTACATAATGCTAAAAATGCATGTGGGGAGAACGTATTATCTGTGCATAACTCATTATACAAAACTATCAAAGCTATCAAGTAATTTTAGAAGATTAGAATTGCAATAATAAAAGGTTATCTGGAGAAATACAACAACAGTACGATGTTCTTTTTGTTGTGCTATTACACACATTGGAATAAGTACATTTTTGTTAAGTAGTGCATAAAAACTGAAAAATAAGCTTATGAAAGTTATTGTTAAATAATAAAACTGTACAAAATGAAGCAAAACACATTTGTATACCAATTATTTCCCTCAGTTTTCCTGTGATGGTGACTTAGCTTGTGCAATAGTGTAGCTGTGTCCTAGATGATTTTCTGAGAACAATTCACTAATAATCAACCCCGAAAATGCTTCGTCTCTGATGACGATTTCTCATTTGAGAATAGTATAAGTATTTGAAAATTCAAACAAACAAGAAATATCTTGGAAATGGTTAACTCCACAAGTAAAATTATTTGACATAAATTGTGTGCTTTGACATCTATACTAGAGGAAAAGATCACAACATTCTTCAGGATTATGTTCAGTGAAACATGGGCGTACTATGTGGATACTGAAGGTTTATAGAATTTGTGATTGATGTGTCGCGGGCAGTGCTCAGGCCTGTCGATCTCTGGGCCCACATTACAGGCAGTCACTGTGGTACTATCAGTGTCAAAAGACAGTCTAAGAAGTCAGGTAAACGTGTTTCTTGTGCACAGCTACAGGTATTTGAACACGGGGTCAAATTGTCAGCTTCAATGATACTGGATGGACCTATCGTCAAACTGCTGCACATGTTATTCACAATGTACATCGGTGTTTTCAGCAATGATCTTTGGAACATTCACAAGTTCTCAATGGCCACGTAGTAAAACGCACTCTGGGTCGGCGCGCTGTAGAGTCTTCATTGGGTACCTAAACAGCAACCCAGAGAAGCGATCTGGGCACAAATAGCACCTGGTGCTCCAGCACGAACTATTGGAAGCCGTCTTCTTGCAGCAGGACTCAAATCATGTGTGCCTCTGGCTAAGATACCTCTTACACCACAGCTGCATCATGTACGTGTCCTCTGGTGTCAAGAAGGGGTTAAGTGGACAATGGAATGGCGCTCTATGGTCTTCCGTGATGAACGTAGATTCTATCTGTACCCTAGTGATGGTCGGTACGCGTACGACGTAGAGCTGGTGAGCGAACACATCCACGGTGCATTCGCCCACGACACAAAGGCCCAATTCCTGGCATCATGGTGTGGGGCGCTCGTCTTTGGTGTTTGTGCAGGGACGTGAAACCATGCGAGCTACGTACAGCAGGTAATTAATTCTGGGTTACTACCATTTCTTCAACAGGAAGGCGCTGTGCTGTTTTCAACAGGATAACGCACGTACCCATATACTTGCTACAATGCAGCATGCTCTTTATGGTGTACGATAACTGCGGTCTGCTGACCTCTGTCCTATTGATCATGCATGGAACATGATGGGAAATACACTCACTGGTTCTCCATGGCCGGCTCTAGCCTGTTGAACTACGACAAATGGTGCAGGATGCTTGGAACAGGATTCCATTCGTCTCCTGTACTATCGACGAAAATACATGTCTATATTGCAGGCCACAGGGGTACACTAAATATTGATGCAACGTTTGGTCATCCCTTCTTGTGACATGTCTGCCTCATTTGTGCTGATTTTATTATGTGATGCTATCATGAGGTATTACTTTTAACTTAACTCTCCACTAAAGTTAAGTGTATTTTAATAATCTTTAGTCTATCTCTTACATCACAAAACTCATTCAGAATGAAGAGGGCGACAGAGGCTGTTCCAAAAATCTTCAAGATACACATTTTATTAGAATATCGGTGATTTAAAAGAAATTATTGGAGCCATTTTTGAGAAAGTCAATTTTTTTAAAAAAGTAGGTTTCACGTAAAGGGTAGTCTGGATTGGGGTGTTATGTTGAAAATATTCATATAACACCCTTAGAAGACGCTAAACTTATATACCTACTAAGTTAGTATTTAACCAACATTTCTTTTTGACTTATGTCTTTACATACATACAGAAGACCTCAAAACGTGTACGTATTTCCAGGGAATTTGCTTCGAATGTTCTATTGGGATACATGTACGTACGTGATTGAGGGAAAAACAGATCATATGCCAAAATTGACTTCAAACTGGGAACTTTCAAAGGCAGCAATGCAGAATGTTTGCCTTGTAGCCATAGGCGCCGACTTAAGGGGGCAAAGCATTTTGTCCCCCCCCCCCACAATTTACAATGCTAGGGGCATCGCTCCCCCCCCCCCCCCCAATGTTCTAGTTAGGACTAAAGTCTGATAATACAATGGAAAGTAATTATATTTATTTACTTTAATGGTATTATAATACATTTTGAAGTGGTTATGATTATTTTTATTGCAAAACATTCATTCATCAGTCAGTCAACAATCATTTTTATTGGAACAAATTTCTCAACAATAGCATCGTAACAAACTGTTCATATTCTGAGAGATGCCGCAGTGCGTTCCCTTTGTTAATACTGAAGCTTTTAATTGCTTTACAGCTGGAAGGCGGTCTTCCTTTGTTTTGTTGTGTCAACGTGACGTGGAAATCGAACGAACTCCATGTTAATGGTCCGGTAGGCTACATGATAAGTTAAAATGGATACATTTGTAATTCATAGGCAAAATGCTAGCACAGTAAGTGATGACATCATCTGCGATGAATTCGTATCCAGAAATGAACTGAGGACCAGTACATTTGCTACCATGTTTTAAGGTAAGCTTTGCAGATGCCTTATATTACTTGTTATATTACTTGTTTCGTGTGTTGTACGAAATAAGTCTAAGAGACTTATCAAATAGCTGAAGCAATTTTTGAAATATCAAATGTTTGTCCTTTGTTAGAAAAAACTAAACAAATATATAACAGCTCAGGAGTAATGCAAATATTTATGTTTTATAGCCTGTAAATATAGTGTGAAAAAAATATGTATGTTGCATATTTGTGGAATAGAACTTGGTTTCAAATAATGCGTGATGAGTGTATATATAAGAAGAAAAATAATCTTATTTTCGTGGATTACACTACTACTCGGGGGTTGACACTTTTCTACGAGCATTAGGAATTATAACAAAATGGTATACTCTCTTGACTTAGCGAAATTCATACTAGCTAAACTAACTAGCATTTTCTGTAGTGATGAGTTATACTAGGACTTTCGGACTTTGTTTACACTTCTCAATTGCCTTGTGTTTGTCTGAAAACATTTTAAAATTATTTCTTAGTACACTTAAACAAGCAGTTAGTTCAGGACATTATTTACAGAAACACATAAAATATAACCAATCTAAATTTGGTTACATTCATTCAATACATACTACGTATTCATCACTTCCACTGGCAATTTCCTGGCGGATTTTTGCTTTAATTCTTCCAGGGAATGTGGGTTTGTCCTGTACACTTTATACTTTAAGTTGCCACAGAGATAGAAATCTCCGGGGTTAGTTCGGGGGACCAATAGAGCTACAAAACTCTAGTAATAATTCTATCCTGAAATACATTTTCAATTCTTCTCACCGAAAGATTGACTCTATGAGGTGTTGCAGGGTATTGGATAGACGGAGGATCTTGTTGAAAAAAGGCAAAATCGTTCCCGTCTGTTGATTCTTTAAAAAAGAGGGGACGACAAAATTATATTCACGTTTTTGATAGTCAACTTGAAAAATTCAATACCATGGCCGGGATTTGAACCACGGATCTCCTGGTTTCCGTCCAGTCTCTCTTACCCATTGAGCTACCATGGCCAGCTTGCCGTCATGACATTACATTTTCCATTTGACTCGTATGTTTCCCCGGTAAACCACTAGGGACTCTCGCATTTGAGATACATCGTTTGTGGCGACTTACTATCGTAAGTACTTGAGTTCCAGGCTTCATCATTTAACTCTTATTATTTTATTTAATTGATGGAAATGAATCATTTCTTCACACTAGCCGTATATAGGCTAAGGTTTTTGATAGAGTCAACATGAAAAATTCAATGCAACGGCCGGTATTCGAACCACGGATCTCCTGGTTTCCGTCCAGTCGCTCTTACCGATTGAGCTACCATGGCCAACATGACATTAATATACGAGTCAAATGGAGAATTTAATGTCATGACACATTGCCACATTGGTACATCCCCAATTTAGTTATCCGACGAGACCTGCGTATCCCCACAGTAACAGACTACACCCATACCGTTTCACGTTCCTTCTATCAAAACCTCTCCCAAAACCTCAACTCTCTCATCCGCGGTTTAGGTAAATACGACATCGATCCTGGTGAGCGCTACAAACGCCCGAGGCTGCTTCTAGGCATATAAAATAACACATCATATGCCTTATATATAACTCCATCCTTATCTTCTGCCGTATATTATCCTTCCTTACAAAACATTCCACTGCCAATAGAGGGCCTAGCCCTGATTTGGCTTGAGACCGAAGATCTGACATCCAGATCTTCAATGTCCAGTCGTGATGATGGTGTCCAGTCGCTCTTACCCATTGAGGTACCATGGCCAACTTGCATTAAATTCTCCATTTGACCCGTATATTTCCCCGGTACACCACTAGGGGCTCTATCAAAAACATTAGCCTATATACGGCTAGTGTGAAGAAATAATTAATTTCCATCAATTAACTAAAATTATATTCACGTATTTACGGGCGTCAACTGTTAACTCGCAGAAAACAAAATTAGGCCTATAACTCTTTTTCTGATAATGGAGAAATGCCGGCATTTCTCAACATGAACTACGGCGAGTGTTGAATAGTTTCCTAAAGAGGCGTCAAACATGTATGGACAACGGCGGTGACCAGTTTCAGCATCGTCTTTAATAACATGGGTAAGTAAAGCCTTTAAAAGTAGTTTTGAAAATGTTATATGGTTTCAATCGCGACTTTCTATCTAGCGAGAGACGGCAACGAGCGCCGAAGGCGCGGACAAACAAAGCACCACGCAGCCGGTCCCTACGTTTTTGGGTCATATGTTAGTTTAATTGGTTTTCTAATAAAAATCCTACGAAAAACATTAAAATACACAGAGGGGAGTTTGTGGTGTTGGCCCTCAGTCCTGTAGCATTATTTAAAGCCCAAAATTCTCTTGAGCTATCTTATAGATGACAATTATAACTTTACGACATACTTTGCTGTGCACTACCACAGTATGTGCCACGTAGACGATTTGCATAAACTAACAAAATGTTAGAATGTTCAAAACAGAATGTTACATAAAACATTTGTAATACGTAATTAAATAATTTATAATTCAATTAATGTTATTTAATTCAAAGTGTAATTTATAATATATACTTCATAATAAGTTTATAACAACCCATGTTACTCAAAACCAGCAGTAATCCCAATCAACACAAAATATTAAAAATAATAATAATAATAATAATAATAATAATAATAATAATAATAATAATAATAATGATAATGATAATGATAATGATAATGACAATGATAATGATAATGATAATGATAATGATAATGATAATGATAATGATAATGATAATGATAATGATAATGATAATGATAATGATAATGATAATAATAATAATAATAATAATAATAATAATAATAATAATAATAATAATAATAATAATAATAATAATAATAATAATAATAATAATAATAATAATAATAATAATAATAATAATAATAATAATAATAATAATAATAATAATAATAATAATAATAATAATAATAATAATAATAAAAGTCATTTTATACACTAACTCCCCATATACTATGAAGAAATTCTTTAATATCTCTTTCAACAGGTAAATATTCAATACATGAACGCCTGATGGTGGTTTATATTTATTTGTTATTATTTATATATTGTAATGCATGTTGTAAAGTGTAGTCTTGAAATGGTGGTAGTTTACAGATTTTTAGTTACATGGTGCCAAGACAGAGGAATAAAATGGGTGAGGAGATTTTTTGTCCTCCAACGTTGTCATATCGATGAACGAAAAGGTGAAATGATGTTCAAATGACCCCATGGTCCAAAGAGTTTACAGTTACCTGACATGCATACATTAGGATAAGAGAAAACCCCGGAAAAACCTTAACCAGATAACTCACCTTGACCGGGATTCCAACTCCGGACCTCTTGAACATGAGGCAGACGTGCTGCCATCTACGGTACAGATACGGGCATTGCTGTGGTGTTATTACAGCTATGATGCGTGTTTCATAAATGTATGCCGTGTTCAATATCATTAACTTTGCTCACAGTGCAGCCAACGAACAAACGGAATGATCAGAATGTCTTTCTTCACCCTATGATTTCTTATTTGAGATGAGAAAAAGTGGTTATGTTTGGACACTATTATACTTGTGACTGTTATTATATATTTCTCCAAGTTAAATACAATTCTGGAAGTTAAAATGGCAAATGTATGGTTTAAATTATCTGACATTAGAAAAAAAAGTTTAGCATAACAACACAGAAATATGTTACATTTAACTTACATCACAGTGGTCCTTGCCTGCGGTGCCGTATGTAGTAAAAGCGGACGTTAAACACTACACATTCAGCTATAATACATTGTAGATTTCTTCCATATACCGATGGCATTTGTTCGCCATGACAAAAATTTTTCCTTCCTAATTTCTGATTTTTCGGAACATGAATAAACGATGTATTATTGGTTCACTAACGAAATGTACCTGATTTATAGACATTCTGTTTCAACATATGATCGTAATTCATGCTCAACCCGAAACGAAAACATATTGCTACACGTAACTATACAAAAGACTAAAATTAAATGCCAATAAACACTGTGCCTCCGTTTCACTGCGTTTGTTTTTTCCGCTATAGAAGCGCCAACTAATAGACGATGACGTCAGACCAATAACGAAGCGTTAGCCTCTTAATATATTACATTAATGACACTTAAAGTTATTCAGTGACATTATTGTAGGAATCAACGCGAAATGTTCAATCAGATTAGCTCACATATGAACATAGTTTATTTTGTGCATGTTCCCTAATTGAGAGTAATAAAGTCAAGTTTTCAGGCGTACATAGATGGCATTTGTATCGCAGAACACCTGTTTGTATACTGCCAACCTTCCGCCGTAGGCTCTAGTATTTCATATATCAACTTCAAGTGTTGAAAAAAAAAATACAGTTTTCTGGGCTATTTATAACAGAGACAGTTAAAATATTTGCAAAATTGAATGTTCCAAAATCCAGCAACTTTAACGTACCGGCAACACATACACAATATCCATTCCATAATAATTTGAACTCCATGAAGCAGGAGTACCTGCTGTTTTACACCTATGTGTTTTCATGCTTTAATACAAGTTAACATAATAAAAAAAACACTTAGAAAGTACCTTTTAGCTTGAGATGTTTATTAACTATAGTTTATCCATTGTTTATATGGATAGCAAAATGCCAATACATGTTATGCTTTTCTCGGATCCACTCTTAAGAAAACATGGTCCGAAAATTCTTCGGATTAACATACAAATGCCTACACGTTTTAAATAATAAAAAAGATATGGGTATATAGCAATCCCTTCCTCAGATATTGAAAAGTATTTATAAATAAAAACAGGACTCCGAGCAACACGACCCATCAACCCTCCTGCATGCAAAGAAGAAGAAAAATGGAAAAAGTGAAGTTGGTAGTATATTCTTCTTTTATCCCTTTTTATTGGAAGAGCAAGTTCAGAAGTTGGTGTATCGTGTATAGCAGGCTGTGGAAGATGAATGGCGGGAAAACTGTAGTTGTTGATGATGTCAGTAAATATGACTGTGGTTGAAATGAAGAATTCGTAATTGAAAGGTGATAAAGACTAATTATGGAAAACTTCA
Organism: Mantis religiosa; assembly: GCA_030765055.1. Classification (NCBI taxonomy): domain Eukaryota; kingdom Metazoa; phylum Arthropoda; class Insecta; order Mantodea; family Mantidae; genus Mantis; species Mantis religiosa. Next base: position 22,576,932 of record CM060958.1, read on the forward strand.
CAAAAATTGAGAAAATTGGTGAAGGAACATATGGGGTCGTGTACAAAGCCAAAGATAAAGTGAGTGGAAATCTTGTAGCACTGAAAAAGATCCGCTTGGAGACGTAAGTTTCAGAAAAAAATTTTGTTTTGTTGGTTAATTTCATTTGTAGCAATTGCGTATTTATTAAGCTGTTTTAATCTTACAGTGTCATTACCGATAATTCTATGTTTGTCTCAGTTTTATGCACTAAATAGTTTATGGACAATATTACACTCAACTTTTTTCATTTTAATAGGAAAAGTTTTCGGAACAAAATATGTGCACCATTTCAAGTTCATGAATTAAGCATTGGTTAATCGAGTAGATGTATATGTATAAGTTTTCGGTGGTTTTTATTAAACTCTGTATTTAGAATATTATTTGATCAATTAGATTTCAAATTAAACTTGTATTATGTACTTCTAAACAAAGTACTTTTTCTTAGCAGTTTCAGTGAAAAAAGGCAAATACACAAGGTTTGAAATATGTTTCATGTGAAAAAAGGCGTATTTGTAGCTTTAGAAGTGTGATATTACTGCTTAATAAAAGAAGGTAAATAGTTTATTCAGTCTGTACCAAATCTTATTTCTTTCAAAATAACTTCCGAAATTGTTTCTAAGAATAAATAGCTGTAGAAATAGTATCCAAAAACGTGTTTATGAATTAATCCTCTGTTTCATGCATTTGAAATTTCAGCCAAAGGTATAAACAAGACCTTGCACTTAATTTTATAGATTACATTTGAAGCCCCAGAAATATTTTGTGTACATGTAGACAACTTTTATATTTATGTACTTTCTTGGCAATTTCTTTCTTTCCTTTCATCTAAATAAAAAAAAAATAATAATATTTTTGACAAAAAGATTTTACAGAACTATAACTGAAACTTTTATTCAGCATTTGAGATTATGTTGATTTTCAGTAGAAGTTACATTAAAAATATATAATAAAAATTATGAAAATGTCAACTTCTGTGCTTGCATGTAGAAGGTTCTTTATATTTAAATTGTTGTCATTACAAACTTAGAAACTTAGGAATTGAAGCAAACAGGACAGAAGAACACAGCATTATATCATTAACATTTGTAACACCATTATAGATACAAAAAACATTCCCTGGAAGGAAGTATTTCACTAAAAGCAGGTTTGACAAATTAGTATTCTGTTTTATAAAACTAGAGTAAAAGTATGTGAAACTAGTTTGAATGATTTTCGGGATAACAAAATAAATATCTGATACTGAGTGACAAAGAATATATCAACTCCATAGTGCAAAACCACTGGTCGCTATCCATGCAGAAAATGGCAGAGGGTTAACAAGGATGGTATATTTTTAGCATGCTCCTTTTTATTTTTTTTAATTTACATCCTCCAATGCTCTCAATAATTATGATCTATAACACTCAAGTAGGCCACATTTGACAGAGCAATGACATGACTCATTTATTAGTTGGTACCACACAACGGGCCATGTCTGTTTACTACTAGTACTACATGATTTTCACAGCCCCTTTTGGGCCTCAGCCTCCCTCAGTTTTTGCTTCCATTCATCTGTACTCTGCCTTCCTTCTCCAATATGCTTTTCAGGGATCCATTTGTCTTACAACATTATTACTTCCAAAATGAGGATTATCCAAAGTTCCTTTAAGAATTTTTGTACAGGGCTAGGTTACCAGCCTAGCACTCAACCTGGAGGACCAGTACTCCTATCTGAATTCATGAAGTCGGAGTGGCTCAGCTATATCCCCAAGCACTGGGTATCCATTTTAGTCGCCTTCAACAACATGCATGGACTACGTTGGGACTATTTTTTCATCCCAATCACCACACAGGGTGTCTGTTACCTCCAATAGTAAAATGACAGTAAGAATGACAGTAGAACAAGAGAATTGACACATCTTGCTGTGGACTTCCAAATATGTTGGGTCTTTGAAAAACTTTACATGTAAAGTAGATGTGAACCATGAACCTTCAGTATGAAATCTGCAATTAAACCACCCCAGATTTCTTGTAAAATCTCATTACTGAATTTTTGGGTTGAATGTAAGATTTCTACGTAATATCACAAATAGTTTTATAAGTTAATTTGGATGTCACCGTTACTAAATTCCTCCAAACACACATACTGATGCATGGTTGTGTAAAAGAAAAATTTTCAATTCTCAAATTTGTTTTGAATATACAGATTTAAGAGTACACTAAAGCCTTGCTTACTATCTGACTATCACTAATCTGGATTTTCAATTTATATGGATTAATGTTTTATTTTTTTCACCACTAAAATATGTACAATTTTGTATAAAAAGTTATGTATATGTGTGTAATATTGGCACTGCAGGTAGCATAGAGATTATCAGTCATACACTTCAAACTATTAACAAGTACGTTAGGTATCGTCAGTATTGCAGAACAAGAAACCTGAAGTGTTTGAGATTGTTTTGTTAGTGTTCATGTTAGTGCTGAGTGATCATAGACTGAGCATTGTAATGGCTGTCAATTCTTTTTTCTGCTTTTGCAGTGATCCATATTCCACTTATGTCAAAGTTTGTATGCATTTAATAGTTTGAGTATTACCTGTGGTCCCCTACTTCGAATAAATTAGATGCTTTTGAAGGTTAGAATCAGAAGTGAAAAATTCAATGCCATAGTCAGGATTTGAACTGCAGATCTTCCACTCTACATATGACTACCTAGAACTACCATGTCAACTCTGCAGTGTGAGGGTATGACACTAAATTCTCCAGTTCAAATACCAACATGTTGCCATGGTAGCTGATTGCTAGAGAAGCTGCTCATAGAGCAGAAGATCTATGGCTCAAATTTATGGTATTGAATTTTTCAGTTCTGATTCTAATCTTCAACCTACACTTGGTTTACATGTATTAAAACCATCGCTTATTGCTGATTACCCTTATATAAATGAAGTTCTTGGGCAGTTTATTCTTAAATGCAAAACACAACATTTCGTGAACGTAGTTGAAATGTAACATTCTGCATATATTTAGCATCTTGTTTTATCTCTTTATATCCAATTGAAACAGGAAGACAAGTCAGCAGTAACGTTTCACTTTTGAAACAAAACCCACAACCTTGATCCAAATCCAAAATTATTAAAAGATGTGATAGATTATAACAAACTTACAACATCTTAATATGGAAATATAAAGACCAAATAATAAACTTTGAAATCTCACCATTCAAGAATTTGATAAAGAAGTTTATAGTTCCACCACCATAGAGAAGACTGCAGGCAACAATAACAGACAACAGTTAGGAAAATGGAAGCAACAGCTTGCAAAACTAAGAGCGACTGGACGAAAACCAGGAGATCCGTGGTTCAAACCCGGCCATGGTATTGAATTTTTCATGTTGACTCTGTCTATCAAAAACCTTAGCCTATATACGGCTAGTGTAAAGAAATGATTAATTTCCATCAATTAACTAAAATAATGAGTTAAATGATGAAGCCTGGTACTTACATACTTATGATAGTAAGTCACCACAAACGGTGTATCTCGGATGCGAGAGCCCCTAGTGGTTTACCTTTGAATTATACGAGTCAAATGGAGAATTTAATGTCAGGACGGCATGTTGGCCATGGTAGCTCAATGGGTTAGAGCGACTGGACAGAAACCAGAAGATCCGTGATGCAAATCCCAGCCATGGCATTGAATTTTTCATGTTGACTATCAAAAACCTTAGCCTATATACGGCTAGTGTGAAGAAAGGATTAATTTCCATCAATTAACTAAAATAATAAAAGAAACTCAGGAAAAACTGAGTAATCGCATTACAGTAGAACCTGGTTTACCTGGATCAACTGATCCAACTTAACGAAAATCCAGGTTATCCAGAGAATGGCAGAAAAATTATATACATGTAAAATATCACAAATATTTTGAATGTAGTTTAGAAATTACTATTGCCAGACTTCCACCTAAAAACACATACACTGTATGTACCATAATAGCCAATATACAGTGTGTCCCAAATTGATGTATACATTCTTTGAACTGTTATTTTCTGCAAAAAAAAAAAAAAAAAAGAGAGAGAGAGAGAGACACAGAAACACAATTTTTGTTGTATTTTATTCCTTAAGACCATAAATGTCCAAAATGTCTAGAAAATCTTCCCTTTCCTTCTGCAGGAACCACTCATAAAATTGCAGTCGCCTCTCTGGATCGTCCTCATTTAGTGCATGCAGAAGTCTCGGAATGTAAGGTTTCCATTTTTGGCCCTGCAAAATTCAATGAACACTGCTTTTCTTGATACCAACCTCATGAGAACATTGCCTCACTAACTTCTTTTGGGATCGTTCAAAATACTGCATGACTGCAACAATACTCTCATCAGTGGAATTTCTCTCTCTTCCGCAGTGACCTTTCAACACATCTTGCACCGTTCCATCCTCTTCAAACTTGTCTCAAATTCTTGTTATTGTTACCCTTGTTGGTGGTGGTTCCCAAATTCAGCCATCCAACATTGTTGCTGTTCAACAACATTCTACACTTTCCAAGAACACTTCAGTATCCATTTACGTTCCTTGAATGATAATCTTGCCAACATTGTTGTTAATAAAGATGTGAAGATCTATGAATGTATTGCTATGCTTTTCCAGTGTCTTATGGATCATACATAACAAACATTGTATTTCTGTCTCATTTCGTTGCGGAGAAATAACGTTCAAAGAGTGTATACATCAATTTCGGAAATTCTGTATCTGCACTTTACACAATATAGCTACAAATTAGTCGTTAGTAAAAAAGGCAGTGAGCTTCTGCTGTGTAAGTGTAATGCTTACAAGCAGTACAACCCACATCTGCTTTAACATTATTAAAAATTAAAACATAAATTTCTCTATGTTTGCTACTGCTTGTGCATTGGTCATAACCACATAGTTTATTAACACTGAATGCATTTCATGTTCAGTATCATTGCATTTTGCAATAATGACCTCTAATTGGTTTGTAAACTTTTTCATTGTCGATTTGCAACCTAATGCCAAAGTTTTCATCAACATTGAAACAGCCATTATTAGTTTTAAAAATGTCTGTAAAATCTTCTTCCACACTTTTTTTTTTTTTTTCCTTCAATCTTGTTTTCTGGCAAGTCACACACATCAGCTTTTTCCATTACTTAAAGTTTCTCAAACAAACTGGTCCCAAGCAGGGGGTTGAATGCAGAATTCGCCAGCTAGCAAGAGAATTTGAGTAGTGAATCATACCTACTGAGAATAGAAAACAAGTCTTTATTCATTATGTTAAACAACATAATTTTGTTTCTCAAAACTGTTCCGGGTTAGCGAGGTTTTACTGTACTTAAATATTAAAATAAAGGGAGTTTTTGTCAAAATCTAAATGGATCCAATAATGGATCACTTTTACAGTGCTTGTAAATCTTGAAAGAAAATATTCTGTTATTGACTGCATTTTGCTCATTGGAGAGTAGTTTCAAAATGTATAAGTTCCTTTCTGAAAAAATACTGGGCCCACTTCTGACTCAATCTTAAAATAGGTTAACTATAAAGCAATAATGCAAGACATCTTTTGTGGTATATTTCAAGTATTTCAGATTAACTTGAAGGTTTACAGGACACTTGAATCAGAGCAGAGGATCTATTGCATGTAGGAACATTTTGCTATGGTAAGAGCAAAAGAATGTGGAACTGAAAATCCATGGTTAAGTTCTGGATGTGAAATGAATATTTCAAGTCTGATTCACAAGAGTAGTGTGAAAGAACAAAATTACGAAATATATATATATAGGGTTAATTTGAAAGGGTAAATTGAAATTGCCATTATGAAGTAATTTAATAATTAAAAATATACTATGAATCAACTGAGACACTGTACTTTACATACCACTGCAAGCCCGAAATGCACTGAAAGAAAATTTGTGGTATGTGAAGTAAAGAGGGTCTCAGTCGACTCATAGTATAATTTGAATTATTACATAGATTGGGTGTAACTGCAAACCTCAAAAATGAAGAGTGCTTAAAACATTGCAAATCACCACTGAGGTACAGTATGCCACAGCAAAGAAAGTCCCAGGGGAATGAGGTGCAAGGGGGAAATTTCTGATTAGACATGGTTCTGATACCCTGCATGGTAGTTTGACACTCAGGTCAATTTTGTTACAGTCCATTCAAAAACATTTGGCCAACATATGTTTTTAAATGGTTCTATTCCTTGTGTAGCATGTGTTTTTTCCATCACACACATTCACTGTCCTTGTCACACTGTTTTGAAACAGATAAGGGTAGTACATTCCTGTTAGGGACCTTCTTTCTGTTGGCAAACAGTATGATATCTTATAAAATACTATCAAAGTGTTTAAAGTGAGACATCTGTTTTATTAATAACGAGTAGCTGTCATGCTTTAATTTGTATAAGAGTACTTGTTCAGACTGTAGGTGTTCAAAATTCCTCCGTAATATGTTTTCAATCAGCTGCAGCATGTCCCGCTGAAGATGATCAGGATATGATTGAAAACTTGTTACGGAGGAATTTTGAACATCTAAAGTCTGAGTGAGTACTCTTATACAAATTAAAGCATGCCAGCTACTCGTAATTGATAAGTATGATATCTGTAATATTTGAGATCAACTTAAAGGTTTACTGGGATCCTTGAAGAATTATATAAGTAGGTTTAATGCACATTCAGGGTACTCACCATGCTATCTTAACTGGCAAGAGAATTAACCTGGAGAGCTGAAGTTCTGTGGTTTGACACCAGTTGCGATATTGAATATTTCATGTGTTTGGTCCAACAAACTGAGCAATATTCAAGGATATATAATAATTTGTAAAATGCAATTACAATAGAGCCCATCACCTCCTTTTTTCTAACTTTAAATTTCCATCTTGAAACTGTTATATCCTTAGCAGTCTGGAAGTGCAAATGTGGTGGTGAACATGAGTCTGTTTTTTCTTTTTGTTTTCAAAGGGTATTAGGTTTGTGGCTTTTTTAATAATACATATATCACACTCAGTCAACATAAGATTTGAAGTGATGCTCCTCATATGTCCTTTGGGAAGTTTTGAATCTGATGATAGTGTTTCAAAACTTTTTCCTTAATCAGCCCCCATCCCAAATCTTCCCATATCTGACATAACAATTAGATAAACAGAATATTGACATATAACAGTTTTGTACCATGAGGCCCTATGGTATAGTCCTCATCTCTCTATATCATATGTCCATTTTGATTCTAAGACTGCATAAAACCTCTTCAATCTTACATCCTTATCCATTATCCCGGTGCTAAATGTAAACTTTTTTTTATTTCTGTCACCTGTGTTATTGATTTTCTCAACTGGTTAAATAAAATCACTAACAATCTGAATGTATGTGCTCAACATGATTTGAGCGAAATGGTTCCTACTTTTCGACCACAGCTTACAAGCCCAGAAGAAACTAAATCTGAATATTTCTGCTTTCTGCTGGTCAGACCTCTCTTATGCACCATCTTTGTTTTCTCCTGATTCACTTAAAGCCCCCATTTCTTAGAATAATGCACTATTTTCTTATTTAAACTAACCATTGTAAATAAACTCTGGTTGCTTGTCATGGGGTGTGCCTGGGATCAATCCTACCCTTGGGGCTTACAAGCTTAAGTCCTGGGTATAAACCACCATTGTAGGTATTCTAGGAGGTACAGTAGGTAGCAAATCCTGGTCAAGAATGCCAACATTCCGTCTGGAGGTGTCAAGATGCTGACCACATCGGTTGGATGAGTGCTGGCAGACCTGTGCCTTATATATGTGAGTGTGAGGCCAGTAGTCAGGTTGGCAGGCTTAGGCTCCAGAAGGTAGCCTGAAGCTGCATAGAACTAGGCTTAGCTTGCAAAATCCTAATATTTTGTTAAATTACCTTGTCACAACATCCTTTCCCCATTTTATATAAAATTATTTTCTCTGTAAAATTTTCAGCAGAATCTCACATTTGACTGTTGAAATCTGTTAGACAAAACAAGGTGTTATACATCTTACCTGCACCAAGGCTTATCACTGTATCTCACAGTTGCATTTGTTCAGCCAACCTGTTCTCGAAGAAATTTCAGGAGTCTCTCAGTTAGGTGTTTATTGGATGCTACTACTTGGGGTCTGAACTCCTTAAAATGTTACATCATCTATTTGCTTAGAGTATAGGATGCAGAGCAATTTCCTTTTTTGTATTACAATTACACCTTGAGGACTCTTTCTGAATCCCTTTTGTGTGCAAATGATGTTGGATAAAACAGTTAATTCAGTATAATGGCATTTGCCTCCAAAGGATACCTTGTGTTAGTGTTTTGGATTTTAGAATTCATTCTATGTCTCAATAATAGAATGCTAGTTGAGTTTGAGTTACATTCTAAATTACTTTTGCATTACTGGCAAATCATATAAGATACACAAAATCTTATTACTCAAAAAATGTATAGCTCATTAAAAATTTATGTCAAGTACATTTTTCCTGCAAAGGTGTGTCTCGATTAACATGAAGCAGGTACAAAATTGATATTTTCAAAAAATAGTTTGAGAAGAGATATAAAAAAGAATACTGGAGTAAATATATCCATATACTGGATGTCATATGAATGTAAAAGATCAACACTCATGAAAACCTGTGTCAAGTATGCCTGCCTCTGTAACATGTCTGCCTTACCTGCAAGAGGTATCAAGTTCAAAGCTTGGTCAAGGTGAGTTATCTGGATATGGTTTTACCAGGGTTTTCCCATTGTCCTGAAAGACAAATGTCAGGTAACTATAAGCTCTATGGACCCTGGCTCATTTGAGCATCATTTCACCTATTTTCATTCATTGTCCAATATGACAATGTTGGGGGAACATAAATTAAGAGAGAGAGAACCATTTTGGAGATTTGCTTGCTTCCAATAATACTTTTCTCAAATAAGAAGTCATTTGTCTTTATCGCATGACAAAGCAAAAAAGTGTGTATTACATAGTGACCAGCTCTTTTAAAGACTTGACTATTGCTTTAAGCCTAATATATTCCCATATTACCTTAAAGAAAATTAGCAATTTATAGTAAGATTAAGTTTATCTCGATTAACATGAGATGGATAAATGAGTTTTGTAATTAATTGATTATACTGGAAACTTGTAAGAAGTCCACTAATAAATAATTGTTTTTGTTTCAATATAGATTCATTAGAAAGTTGTGCTATTTTTATAACAGTATATATTAAATCACAAGCAGCAGTATAAATATTAATTTATATCTCTTGTTACATTTTATTGTAAAGTCTTAAATTTGGACAATTATATTTTGTTACTGTATAAGGTAATACAGTAGCAATTATTCTGTGATTTATCGACCAATAGGGTGCAAATTTACTTATATTCTAATAAAAATTCATAATTTTTAAAAGGAATTAAACACTGCTATACTGAATTGAAGGTTGGTTTTGTTATGTAGTGATGCATGAAAGTAAAGGTGGACACAATGGTGTTCTAGGGATCCCATGTGTAGAGTAGCTATTTTCTCTTACTAAATAAAAAGAGAAATATTCAGAGGAAGAATCAAAAGCTATCTTCTTGACAGTTCGCTCATTGTAGTAAGAAGGCAGTATTTTTCTGTTCAGACAATGTATGTGTATGTATAAATGACAAAATGTTATATTATTATTTTAATAAATGATGTTAAAAATGTACCTAATTTTATATGAGACTCTTGAGCTCCAATTAAATAGAGTATATATTCATCCACAAGAGTAAGGATTTTTTTGTGTATTAAATAAGGTCCTACAGGAATGACAGCCCAACACTGCAAATAATGTGTGGCCATAAACACTTGCTTGCTGTGTGCTGAATTACCCCAAAAATAATTCCACATTGCAACAGGAAGTGAAAATAGGCAAAATATGCTGTTCTTAAGGCATTTTGGTTAACAGATTTTTAAGTTTCTTAATGCGAAGCAAGCAAAGCTAAGCTTTACTTTTTGTTTTCTCCAACTGAGCTCTTCCATGTTGTTTGGAGTTTAAGAATATTATATATATATATATATATAAGAATATTATATATAAGAATATTATATATATAAGAATATTATATATATATATATATAGTATGATTGTGCATCCAGTTATTAATTCAATTGTCTGCTTATCCTTTGTTTTAAACTGATTAAAGTTTATTTTATTTTGTTTAATGCTAGTTTACTTAATACCCAATGTTTCAAATTCTCTTTGACAATCTCTTAATTTCTGATGTGATGTATGCTTTAATGTATGCACCTCAAAATGCATATTTTTTTTATGAAATAGCTGGAATTTTTGGGTGAAACTAATATTTTCTATGTGTACTATTGAAAGTAATAAAGTAAACGCAGGATCGTAAGATAAAACAGCAGAATTTGCTTCTCTCTGGTGATACATCTATTATTAACTCATCAGGATTTATTATCCTGAAGTTCTCACCTTTTGCTGTTTTTTGCTTATGTTAACATTTTTTTTCAGTCTTTTATTTCTATTACTGCGTGAAAAACTGCAGTTATATTTTCGAGAAAATAGGCATAGTAAGGATGTGCTTCTTTTTGTGCCTTTATTCGAATTAAGCAGCATTGAGATTATTACTATTTTCGATAATCATTTTAATAATTTCAATTTGATTATAAGTAATTTCTCTATCGTGATCAGTTTAGTTTCCTTGCCACCCTCATCGAAGAACATTATGTTCACTTTCAGGAAATACAACCACACTCCCTAATAATCAACGTGGTTTCAACTTTTTGCTCTAAATCGGCCTATAAAGATCCAGTGCTGGTAAACACACAGGGCTGTGGAATAGGGATTGGGAGTATGACAAAGTTCGAAGTGCATGTTGCGTTTAATAAATTAATAATTGTAAATAAAGTATATTGTCACAATCTTTGCTATTTTTTAAAGTAAAGTTAATAAATGAGCTCATAATGTATTATTGTTCAAAATCGCTGCTTTGCTGTTTGAAACCACATTTGAAACTCTCGCATGCCATTGGGTGGTAGATGTTCTGTGGTGGTAGACGCTGCCTTCTAAATGTAGCGTGGCGTGGCGTTCATTTGCTTCTGTATTGTACATGGCGGAATTTGGCGAGGCTTTGTTGAGTAGCTTGAAAGCTGAAAGTATATAAGTGTTTTAGTACAGAGTAGATTGAAATATGTTCTTAAAAATCTCCTAAATAGAAAAGTATCGTATTTGAGAAATGTAGTACAGTTTCATGTTTCAAATCTGTGCTGAATAATTATCTGGGCAATTGTCATATTGACAGTGAAAGCGAAGCGTAATGGCAATGGAGTCCAGTTGCTTCGGTGCATTTTGTGATGCAAGCGTTGAATTTCAGTATTTTCCTGGAAATTACGAGAAACTATCACATAAAGTAGCTACAACAAAATGTTATTACTGCATAGATAACGGCTAAAACAGGTAAGTTAGTCTGCAGCGCATTTATTGCATAAATGGCGCTGTATTGACCGAATGAAATCGCATTTGTGAATGGTTTTTATACACGGAAACATTTTGTGCATAAGAGGAACTTATATTGTGATACTTGTTGCATTACTTTATTTCTTGAGTTTATTTCTCACCTTTATCTGTGTTTGCTTAGTGCGTAACAAATGCTTGGTGCTTTAGGACTTAGCGGCGTGCAAACTAATGCTTATGGTATATGAAAACCAATAATTGCACGATTCCTTGCTGCTACTTTACCTTTTCAAAGCCCGCTTTTTCACTTGAAGTTATCTGTATACATGCTTACCTGAATAGTTTTACATATTGTTAAATTTAAGGTAAATTTAACCATTTTTAATATAATTTTATAAAATGTTGACTGTATAAACCAAATAGAAATGCTCCTAATTTCGGGCCGTGAGCCAGGATAAGAATCGTACATTTATTTGGAAAATTGCCAAATCATTTCTCACTTGTAACTGCAAATATTAAATGCGGAAGTAATACCAAATAGTTGCATATGTATGCTCAATTAGAAATATTTCAAAAAGTACATTTGGTTTTGATGTATACAACTAGTGTAATTAAAAATGTATCCTTTATGATAGATTATTAGATCAATGGTTGGAGGTAAGATAATTTGAGGCTAATTTAGTATAGGAAGAAGTGGCATATTAGGGCTTCAACATTATTTTAATGTTCTAAGTTGCCACTAGCATAAAATTTTGCTTTGTTTAACTACTCTTTCCATAGAAGCAGTATTATCTTCCTTGCCATTTACTCATATTGTGAATCATATTACATTTTTTGCACTTTTAAAAGTTGCTCTGAGCTCATAATTTGATCATTGGTTACAATACTGTGCTATTCATGAAAGTGTACAGATACTGTTGTAATTTGTGTTCTCAAAACTAGAAATTTTCTGTTTACATGTATGCACTTAAATTCTTGATGCTTATTCCACTGAAATGCTTACCCATTCAGTGCAGTTGCTTGCAAAGCTTCCAGCAAGTATGGTACAAATGACCAGAGATAGGAAGAGAGCAGTGTATTCATTTTGGAATAATCCAATAGGACTGTCCCAAAAAATGTCTTATGTACAGGTATATAGTGCATTTTAAGTGCTGCATATCTTTTGCTGCAGCTGCATGGAAATGTTTTTCAAAAAAGTCTGGTTAGGTATTTAAACTTTTTCATTAAACCATTCTAAATGTTATTGTGCAAGATGACATCAGAAACCTTTTTAAATGTACAATTTTAACTAAATAGTTAATTTCATGATGTATAGATGAACTTTATTTGTAAAAATTAAGACAAATTATTGCTGCTAGGCGGCCTGCTGATACTGGTGTGTTGAAAAAACTACAGCTCTGATATAAAGGGGTAATATCCAGAGTTCCCAGCAGTCTCTAAAGGTCGGGGCAAGTCTGCATGGTGTTGGGGGTTTTAGTTCAAGTCTTCACAATCTGGTAATTTATACTGATAAACTACATTTTAACGAGGATTACAATTTTTGCTCCATACAATTCAACTCCTACCTTTGAAGTGATGAGTTTCAAATATATGCAGAATAACTCGAAATATACTTTCATACATAAAGTTGCACACATATTGACTTCACTTTTTTCTGACTGCAGTTTTGCATTGATTTTTCCATCTTCAGACATTGTGTTCTGCTATCTCTTTGGGTAAAGGTGAAGTTTAACAGCTTAGAGTTATGTTGGTATGGAATGACACCATGGAAACAAGCTGTTGCCAGTTGCAGAGCACTGAAATATGTGAATACAGAGAAACGTTGCCAGCACATTTTCTCTTTCTTATTGGTAACTAGTAATTGACTTATTTTTTAGGTAAACACTAGGGGTTCTCCTATACAATGAGGTAGGAACTATGTTGTAAGTACTAAAGTCCCAGGCTTCTTAGTTCTGAGCTAATTGCTTGTGTTGTAATTACTTTAGCCAGTCCAGAAACCTCTGCAGACTTCCGGCATCTCTTCATGGTTATGTTTCTGCCCAACCAAGTTTCATCCAAATAAATGAGGTTTCTGCCAGATTCCCATAAAGCTTTATTGTGTATGAGGTAGTCATGTCACTGCACAATCTTAGGTTTCTCATTAAAATCTTCCATTTGCTTCCATATTTTCTCCACTTGAAGCCAACATTTTGTAAAACTCTTACCAGATAGTCAACATGAAAAATTCAATGCTAAGGACGGGATTTGAACCATGGATCTCTTGGTTTTCATCCAGTCGCTCTAACCACCTTAGCCTATATACGGCTAGTGTGAAGAAATGGTTAATTTCCATCAATTAACTGTTACAGATATTTTGTGCCCCAAGGAAAATGTATCCTCTGCTTAATCAGCAGGAGTTTGCTCTTGGGACTTCTTTTAATATTTTGGATTTCCTGTACAACGTTCCAGGTAACACTTAACAAATTCATCCATAAACACTTTTACATTGTCATCCCCCCATTCCCTTCCCCAGTGCTGAAAATACAACAGAACCTCCACTTTTACTGCTGAAGTTGTGTACCCTCCTTTATAATCCTCGGAATGAAATTTTCTGATTTTCCACAATAGTCTGTTGACCTCTTTGTTGTCTGCTTGAGTGGGAAATTTTTCTGGAATCAACTGATGAGTCTCACTGTGGACCATAAGGTTTAGTTTACAGATGACCTTTGATTATCCTCAGCCATAAGTAGTTATAGATTGGCACTTTTTACATTCACAACAAATGCTTAGAAGCGAGAGTGCCACCACTGGACTGCCTAAAGTGCACAGAACAATAACAATCTAACATGATAATTTTTTTGAGTTTGATGAGTCACTTCACTGTTAATGCTTCTGCTTTTAATATTTATGATAATTTTTGTTTATGCAAGCATTGCCACACATCACCAGCATAACCCCCCCCTTAACTGACTTCCCCTGCAACCTTCAAGCTGTACAGTAAATAAGAATCCTCCCCTGTTTGGATTTAAAACACGTGGAATAGGCAAGCCTGCGTGACTCATGATTGCACTACCTGATGTAGCCATTGTTGTGTGTGCTTCACGAACACTGAACTGAATTGATTTGTAATGTACTGGCCCACTATTCCCTGGCTACAGCAAGTCCTGCTGGAGTGCATTGTGGCCCAGGGCCACAATTGACACCACTGTCTAATGGAAAGGGAAGACATATAAAGATGTACTATTGGCTCATTTTACCTGTTAGCATCATATTGGAAAATAAAAAATTACCACATCTTAGAATTGTTATACATGCTACAGATAATCATTTCCTGGACCCATGAAAAATTCTGTGCTGCACTGTACAGCATATTGAATGGTGCATACTGTTAAATTATTCATGCTGAAAACCTGTATCAGTTAATAATTCATACCTTCCCAAGTTCTTTGCCTTATAGCATGCTATTTCTGACAAACAAAATTCTGCTTAATGAAGGTTTACAACCAGGCTGCCAAGTTTTTCTTTAGTGGCATCGTTGTCTGCTCAACCCTATTTTGCATTGCTTAATGGATGGTTTTTAAGCTGAATGAATGTAATTTATTATAGCTGCTCTTACTATTTGGAAAGTTTAAACATGTTCTTATATTGAAGCTTGGTTGATATTAATTTTGTTGGATATGCTTCAGTTATGTGACTAAACATATGAACAAGTGCAGAATGAGCATGATTAGACACTGATTTCAAAAGCTGCCATATATACCCAAATGATAGTAGCAGTCATGTGTATAGAAAGTGCATTTGTATAGTATAGTTTATAAATACATGGAAACTGGCCATATAAATAGCAAATTTAGGGTCTGTTTTGCACATTGGGATGTCATTTGTTTGAATAATATGTTTACATCTGTTTCTAGTTCCATCAACATAACACAGGTTAGGTAATTTTGAATTCAATAAAGTATATAATTTCTAAACACACCCATTGGTATTTCCAATTCCTTTAGTTCAAGGATCTTACCAAGCATCATTCCTTTAATAATAGCATTCACTAAGGTATATGTTCTGTTAATTTCTATCTTTCTGGAGGGGCTTTGCATTGGACTGGACTACACTACAGAGGGGATTTGGCACGCAGGTCTAAACTTGGTCTATTGTACCTATGCCTCCAAGTGGGGCACCCCCAGGAGGAGGGGGCAAGAGAAGACATGGCAACTGTCCCAAGGAGCTACGACAGTACAGAGGGTACAGAGGTCCCTACAATTTACCATTTTTAAACTTCCCAGCAGGCCAGTACAACTGGCATACCACCCTACTGTGGTCTGGAAACAGCCCCACCAGACCTGGTTTGGTGACCATCTTACCAGAGAAAGTTTTACCAAAAGCATATACTACTATGCAACACTGAGACACCCGCCGACAGTTCTACCCTGAAACAAACCACCAGGTGAGATATGATAATGAAGATGAAATGGTGGGACAGGAAATTTGGGGGATGTAATTAACCTAGCCAGCATTCATCTGGCAATCCAGGAAAACTCCCGAAAAAAACCCATGTGTCATATAGCTGGCTATGGGAATCAAGCCCATTTCTTCTGAACGCGGGCCATAGACAAAACTCCCTGAACCTCCTTGGTTTGGGGGCTTTTCTGAAGTTTTTGTTTTTTAGGGCAGTATCCAGTTTTGAGCTGATATAAAACTATTGACACTTGTTACAATCAGAACTCAATGAATGAGGTAGTCAGAACACATTGTCAGAATTCCTCCAGGTTTGTTTTCCCAGTTTTCAGTTCTGGCTGTGTTACATCATAACTATCACGAATCATTTGTGCAGCCAAAGAGTCTAAATGTGCCATTTCTGTTTTTAAAAAATGCTGAGATACAGATATGATTAATGCTCTTTGATATTTTACTGCAATTATGCTAAGACATTGTGCTATAGTTTAGAGATGAGTATTTCATGTCCAAATTTTAATTTTTGAAGGAAGAAACATAGCGGAAAATGTTACCATAAGTGCACCCTGGTGCAACATTTAGCTAGGAAATTGGGCCATGTTGATTCTGATCAGATCAAAAATAAAGAACAATTTTAGTTAAGTGTCTTAATCCTGCCCCCTGCAAGTGCATTGTTACCAACTGCTACCACTGGGGCAGCTACTGTTTTACACATTACAAATATCTTGGTCAATTATTAAATTTTGATTTCACTGGTCTGCTCTCTGTTCTTGCCCAAAGAATTGTGGGAAAGTAACTTATGAGGTCAGATAGTTTGAGTGCTGAACAGAGAGAGAGAATGTTATCAATTTAGAATTGTGTGAATCTTGAATATGGCTTCGTTGCATACATTTTAGAGTTTATAATTCATTTCTAACAGGTTTTTGGCATCTGCTTAACCATTTTTATGTTCTTATTTTTCAGGAGAATCACATAGTTTTAGGTAATGCTGCATATAATGAAGAGCAATTGGCAGGGAGTAAACTTTTTATACAAATTTTCATCTAGGTGCTTCTCACATGACAGCTGAAAGAAACAGGAGACTTGTGGTTTTAGGCTTGCAATTTTAATTTCATATAGCGTTTCAAGTGTTGCATGTATTTAATCATCCAGTTTGTACACTCACCTTGAAAGAAATGTTCTGAAATTTCTATATTTTTTCATATCACTTTGAGGTTATGTATGTTTAATGATTTGTTTGGTGATAGTTTCATTGTTCTTCACTAGGGATATAGTATCTAGGACAAGTATAATTCTTAAAGTAAAGAGGTGAAATTTTGTATGTTGCATCATAAATGTAGGAATCTACAGTACAATGGCCCCAGAAAGTGCCAAGTTATTTCCTATTTAAGTAATAAGCTAAACTAAATTTAAAATGTATGCTTGGAATATGCTATTCATGTAATTTGAAATCAATTAATCCAGTATAAATCCAATTATTTCAGATTCTCCTATAATCTATATTGTGTCCAATGGTTACTTATGGGCCATTTGGATGGCATTGAGATAGTACATTTTAAACTACGCATTTTCTTCTTTTGAAACAAAATTTCTGTCCCCATCCTGTTTTTCTTCTTGATGTGGTTGATCTCCCAACCTTTAATTCAGCTGACAGCAGATAGAATTTCTTTCTTGAGGTAAATCCACAATCAAAATGTCTTTGAAATACGTAAAAGTAGTTGCTTCTCATAATGCTTGTCAATGGGAGAAACTTGTTTCTCCAGTCTCATATTGCCAAAAACATTGTGCTGTAGTGAAACACAGTTCTGAATCAATCCAATTGAATGCCTTCAAGTCTTCACTTACCGAAGTCTTGCAGGCGAAACAGGTGGGAGACAGCTGATTATCCTCATAGCACAACCATTATCTGTTTCAAATGGGATGATGATTGTCCTTGAGTACTACTAACCGAGCAACCAATCTGAGTCCTGCAGTGTTGTCGTATGGCATTCCCCCTAAGTGGTTTGATGAGCTCAACCTAATCAGTCGCTAATAAATACTATTTGCACTAAGACAAAAATTTGATTTTGCAAAACTGATCCATGAGAGAGGTATAGAGTAATGTATCTAACATAACCACAAAACCCCCATATTTTTAGCTCAATAGTTTTCCTAATACATATAAGTAAAGCACTATTATAACAATGCATCGTGATGTAAGCATTGTAATGGATAGCATTATTGGTGGGCATGTGTGTGTACGTATATTTGTAATTACTCAGAACTGAAACGCAAACGTTTGACATGACGTGATAAAAGAATTACTTTGAATAAACCAAGGTGTTAAACTCGAGCGAGAACAAACAATACACTTCCTGCTAGCTTGTAGAATGGTGCATTGGCAGAACATGACTTGGCACACTGTTTATGAATTATACGTAATCTCTTTTTACCCTAGAGTTCAAAGCAGTATTCAGTTCTTCCATTCAAAAACCAGGGAAAGTGTATCAGCTTGCAATTGAAATGAGACACGAGGTATTATAAACCACCTTCCCCCTTACCACTGCCAGAACAATCCAATTGAGTTAATGTTGGCTCAAATTATGTTGCAAACGGAAATAATACATTTAAACTGACTGACACCTAACAACTTATTTACCAAGAAATTGACAAGGTTGCACAAGACTGGGAAAATTGCTTGATTTTGGAAAGAAATAGAACATGACAAGATTTTAGCGCCGTCATAAACTTGCAACACTCAAGACGATGAAGACAATGACAATGATAAATTGTCCCAACCGAAGTGACATTCAGAGCTATATGGGTGTGTCGGCAGTTTTGTTGGATCAGAAAAATTAGTGATTCATAAACTATAATTATTTTTTAAGCAATATATTTAAAACATGAGCGTAATATACTAATATCCATGTTGCAATCATAAAGCTTTGGACAATTCAGTTTGGGTTCCCTTACATCTAGCGCCAAGAATACTTGCAAGTGTGCAAGAGAGAAGGAAATATAAAAAGAGTGGGGGTAAGGAGATGACAACACTGAAGGTTCTAACGCATCTGATTAGCTACAAGCTAGAATTCTTCCCATTTGAAACACGTAATTAAATATTATCCAATATTTTTTAGTGCAAATTGTGTGTACCTTTGGCTGCTTACCCTGTCTCAGCCAGGATGTGATACATTTGAGACATAGATGGGAAAGTGCAGCTTCAACTTTTTCCTCTTTTGGTCACTCTTGACTTTGAACGCTGGTTACAAGAACTGTCAGAAGAACTGAATCACACAAGGCAAAGATCAGCTTTCGTATCTTAATATCTTCTCATAGTTTAACAGTATGCCAAAAAGGGAAAAATAAGACTATTCATAGCTTCCGTGTCATTGGTGCCAAAAGTTTTTGTTTATGTGGTATTGAAAGGAGAATTGTGGCGATTTGTGCCCCCTCCCAATTGTTGCAGGCAATTCATGAAGCTATGAGTGAATCCCCTTTTCTCCAAACACCCAGTGTTAAAACCATATGCTACATTAAGTAATGCAAGTAGCTGAAGACCTCTGCTCAATTTTTTCCATATTATTGTAATTCTAGTTATTTTTAATAAGTGTACTGTTTTACACTTCTTGCCTTTCTTTCCAAAAGTGTATTTCACTGCTGACTTTTCTTTTGTTTTTCAAAAATGCTTTTACAAGTGTATACAAACATTTCTCTTCATTTTTCTTAATATATCACATTGTAAGCAATTAATTTGGTAAATGTACCTTTTCTTTCTTGTTTGCTTGTTTTCATGTATGCATACTTTCTTCCTTCAGTTTTGTCCATATATATTTAACAGCCTAGTACAGTAAAACAAAATTGTTAAATTTGTGTAGCATACACAAATTACTTACGTAAATTAAGAAATATATGAGATAAATGAATCATTTTATGCAATCCAGGAAAGAAATCCAATTGCTGAAGTTAATGTTTCTCAAATTGCTTCCATTTTGTGAATTTGTCAGCACACATTAAGTCAAACGACTTGAACATCCAGTTAAAATATTAATTTCTCTAGCCCTGAGTAAACCTTTAGAGAAAGTAGATAGGTGAAATCTGGCAACTCTGAGAAGCTATACAATGTGTTCTTCCACCCCCACCCCCCAACCCTGCCCTTTTTCCTCTACCATCTCGGAGCATAAGCTGCCATGGATATTCCAGCATTGTGCTATGGTACCATCATGCTTGAAACATTTTGGCTGCTCCCTTGTGGAACTTGAAAGCATTATTAATAGAGAAATTAAATCTACTTCAGTTGAAATGTTTCAAGAATCATGAAATGGAGGCATATGCAAGTTGTAACTCTCATTGACTTTTTCTGCTTGCATAAAAGATAAAATCTCTAATTTTTTTTTTCAACATTTATTGAATTTGCTATGTATTTTATACAAAATTACTGATCTCATTCAGAGCTTTTATTTTTTAATTATCTTCCTGTACATTAATGTAGCTGTCAATGTTTCATTCAGTGCCTTTATTGTATTTTGAAAGTTGGTACTTCCAGGCCTGCAAATTATGTCACTTCCAGCAATCAGTTCATCTGAAGTGAATCTTCAACCACTAAGAAAAAGTTTGGGCTTAGGCAAGAGATACAACTACATATATTAGGCAAATAAGTGGATGTGGTGATATCTTGTACTTCAATTTATGTATTTTGCCATAGCAATGTCACACATTGTCTTTTTGAAGATATTCTTTACTAAATCAGGTCTTTCAATTTCTTTTGATATTGTTGGTCCAGAAGTTAAGCATAGTACTTTTTGTAATTGTTTGACCAGTTGGAAAAGTAATGTATCAACAGAATCCCTTTTCATTCCCAAAAAGCTAATGCCATCTTTGACAGACCAAATTCCTCCGCTTTCCTTGGTGTGGGTAATTAAAGAGCTTCCGTTGTTTTCTTCATAATGTAGTAGATCCATGTTTCATCTTTGGTCACAAAGTGACGAAATAATTTGGGTTCCTCCAAAAAGACCAAACATTCATATAGTTGTACTATTGTTTTTGACCATGTTAACAGTTGTAGCATCCATCTATAACGACAATTTTTTTTCAAGCCTATTTTGACGTTTAAAATGTGATACACCTATTCAACAGCTTTAGCAATTTCTCATACCTTCAGTAGGCAACTCCCCAAGACATTTTGTGCACTAGTCCCCAGAGCAGAGCCCCTCTTCCCAATGTGCTCTGAAAATCAGCATGAATGTCCTTCACATTCGTATCTTTCTTTGCAAATTATTTTATAACTGCTTGTATCTCTGTTTGTTGCATCCTCAGAAATTACTACTCATAACCCAGAAAGTCTTCGTGCTGCAGAAAATTGACCATGTTTACTCATGAAGCATAACTATTGTATTAGAATCAGGTTGCGCTAGCAGTGAACTCTGTTGCTGATTCCAAGATTTTTTCAAGTGCCTTCATATATTCTTAGCTGGCAAGTGCATTTTTCTAAAAATGTTCTTTCTAAGCCTACGAGTGAAGTGTTTCTGTAATTGTAAACAGAGTAGCATGGAAGTTTTTCCCTTTTTATCCACTAGCTTTTTTACAAAATCCATCCTTGTTAGCCATTTGTATTACAGCCTGTATTTCTTGTATTCATTGTAATTTATAACATGATCAGTATCTTTGCTAAGCCACTGATTTCCACATGTTTTGCATTTCTTCAAATACAAAAATGTTTTCATTTTATTTTCAATTTAAAAGCTCTAAATTTAGAAATTTAATATTTTATCAGTTACATTGTCCTGAACAAAAGCAGTGAATGACATTGCCAAGGAATGAGGTGTAGTGATTGTAAACAAATAGGGTGCCAACTAGGCACCACATTTTGTTAGACATTACTACACTACATAATACTGTCTACCCACACAAGAAGGCAAGCTATGTAACGTAATTAATTTTGCTGTCCCCATGGTATTTATGCTCGCCTTTCCAGTATGACAAGGATGCCAGACTTGTTTGAAAGATGCAAGTGTTGTCACATAACTCAACCATGCATAATACCTATCATGCAGATACTGCAACAAACATCTCTGTTGTATACTCCAAACTCCCTAAGGAGTCTGTACAGAATTACCAAAGTTCAGTATTTAAACAGCAAGTTCACACACATTCTGAAACAGACTACTGCTGATTGGCTAGAAAGCATGCAACTATGATGTATTAAAGTGCTACTGTGCCGTTATCTTTGTTCATGATGGGGATAGCTCCTCTGTTTAACTTGCCTCTAGTTTTAATAAGCTTTTGTGTTCATATATTTGTGAAAGTACAGAATCTTCATTTGCACACATGGCCAGGCTAAATGGAAATTTGTATGTCACTTTAGTCTGATATGTAATGCCCCATAAATTTAACCACATAATTCTCCCATGCAAATAGTCACTACAGTGAACTCGTTATGGAAGATTTTGAAAATGTCATGTCGCCATATATTTCTTGCCCTTTTAAGAAAATTTGCATTAATATTCATTATTTCTGAAATTTTAATTCTTATATTGCTTTTTAGTTCTTCCAGACTATGCAGGTTGTTCAAATAAGCTTTATATTTTAAGGTCTTCCATAATTAGAATTCACATGCAAAAGGAGAATCTGTGCAAGGGCAGTAATAACACATTTCCAGCAGTGTGCTTTCCCATAAACAGGACACCATGTCTAAATGAAGGGTTTGTATTATTCTCCAAATTGTACCTGGAGCCTTTTGTAAATTTGTAATTATTTTCTACTATTGATGAAAGAATGTAAAACAGAATCAGTTTACTGGCAGATAAGGTGGTTTTTTTTTTTTTTTTTGGTAGGCTAGGCTAAATAAAAATTCCAGTTCGTATCTGATGTAAGTTGCAGTTAGGCAGCATTATGGAGGGTAGCAGTTCTTACTATAAATAGCAAAAGTGCATTACTTTTACAGATCAGAGGACTTCATGAATTTGTATTCATGGACAGACACATCTCTCTTCAGCTGAGTGTACAGCCATTTTACTAAACTGTGTGTATGTATGTGTGTAACTCATTTGTGTGCTATCAGATTTCATTTTTCATGCTTTAACTCATGGAGGGAGCAGTGACTTCTTACCTTGGCTACCTTTTTTTACAGTGCTAGTTAGTTAACTTACTGGCAAGTTGAATGTCTTGCATGTTGTGGCTTCTCTTCAACTAACTAGCAGTGGTGAGCATCTAACCTTTCGACTCATTCGTGAACAAAGCTGAATTGTGCGGTTGCCACGTCGTGTATGAGAAGCGTAGCACCACATGATTCAGCTTAGCTCGCGAGTGATGGGCAGCCTGCTTCTAACAGCTGGTATTCATCTGCTTTAACATGAAGCTAACATACACAGAAGTGTGCAAGTGGTACATCTTGAGCTCAAGACAGAACTTGGGCAAATGAAAACATGTCATGTAACTAATAACTTCTCAGCCTCTTCTATTATGCTTTGCACAGTGACACACTCAAGGGTTTCCAAGTAATGATATTAGTTGTTTTTCAGGAGTTCTTAAAGAATGGTTTAAAATTTACTGAGCTATTTAGTAATCACTAGCTCAAAAGATAGTGGCTGACATTGTGATGCTGAGGGATAGTGCACATAGTTTTAAACGGTTACAAAGCTTGGTTTGATTTATTTGGAAATTCACTGCTGATGAAAGAAACAGTTGCACTGTATTAAAAACACACCTATATCAAGAACTATACTCTCAAACCTAAGAATTAATAAGCACATGATACAGTTTCTCAGTTTTGCAGATTTTTTTTTTTTTTTTTTTTTTTTTTAAGTATTTATCAATGGTGTTCTAAAAACAGGTTTTGTTTAAATAGGAGGCACATTCTCTCCAAAGCGCACATCTGTATGAAAAATATTATATAGGTGTGTGCTACCATGCTCTTTCTCTAGCACCTGCATATAGTAGGTAGAGGAAGTATCTATTGCACTAGATCTATTGATGCCTAGATTTTACCTTGAGCAAAAAAGCTGTTGATTCCATTTGCAGTAATTAATGTGAGATAGCCCTTTCTACTTTAGCATCTATGAAGATGGAACTATCATTCCAACCTGAATGTTTCCAAAAAACTCGAGTGGCCACCATGTTTTGTTAAGACTGACTTACTGGCCTGTCCATCACACTGAATTTCAAGAAAAATTGTATTTTTAAGTTAAAGTTGTAAGTAGGAAAACATAAAATGAAATAAAAGTTCAGAGTTATTGTGAGCTAGTATTTGACAAAGAAACGAGTCATGAGCTGGGGATCCTGCTGTATTTTCTGTGGTTAACAGGGCTCCCAGAGGTAACAAGTTTGAGAAGTACTGCCTTATATGTTTTGCAATTCCCTGGCTTGGTGATTTAATCTCAGCCAGTTACATTAACCTACTTTTGGTGACCAAATTATATAAATCTGGCAAAGGAAATCAGAACTTGAGGTGTGAGATAATGCAGTGCATGTAAATATTTTTTCTTTCCATTTATGTTCATGCAAACCAAACTCGGGTGATGGGCATAGATTATAAGGGTACCATGTAACAATTTTTGAAAATATTTTGTTTTACCTGTTTACAATGGCATTAAACAAAACATGAGTAAATTGCGGAACTATTTTGAAGCAAAAATTCAGAAAAACGTTTTCCCATAATGGTAGTAAGTTGCACAATACAAGAAATATAAAGAAGCATGTTACATTATTACACCAAGTTGAGGTAATTAACTTCAAAGCAATTTATAAATTTCATGTCACTGTTTATCGTTTCGATATTATGAAAGAAAGAAAAGTTGCTAGTATTGTCTGTGGGTAGAAAATCCTTATTAAAAAGTTTTCATCACAAAATAATGTTGCACAAAAGTGGAGGCAAAACCTTATTAACATTGCTAGCCTTGATTAATCATAAGGAATATATAACCTGTGCCATAATATAAATAAAAATTGTTGACAATTGGAGAATGTCAAATTAGCGTACAATACAAAATTTGTTAGATCCTATATAGAAGACTACTAATAACATTCAGTTAACAAGCCATTACCTTTGCAGTTTTTTATAAAGTTAGTGCTGCTACGCAGCACTCAAAAATTCATATCTAGAAATAATGGTATTGTCCCATCACTAATTTTAAGCTTTATCTGTAAACCTAAGTATTGGAGGCCTCAGTGTAACATATGTTCACAGATTGTGGTTATGGGTTGAGATTTAAATGTGTATCATACTTTGTTATTCCAGGAGTTCGATGAAAATGAAGTCAGGAAGAGATTAGAGGGTTTTGATTAAGCAACAATTTTATAAATTCAGCAAAATTATTTTTTGTTAACTGTAATTCATTACAATTTTCCCCCCTGCTTTTCCCATCACTGGTTGTAGCAGAAGACTGTCCTTAATTCAATTTGTATATATTCATCAGTTATTTATAATGTGCTTTTGTAAAATTAGTGTTTTTTATAATGTGACATTTTGTTTTATTTGAAATGTCTTCAGCATTTTCTCTATTTATAAGATAAAAAACTGATATGTTCAAAGCTGTAGACATTTCTTGTCAATTAAGGTTTCAGGGTGCAGGAATCATTGAATATGTAAATCTTGTTTCTGAAAAGAATGACAAATGGCTCTGGTATAATCCTTTTAAAATTATACTAACATTGCAACTAATTACACAGCAGTACTTGCTCTGTTTTGCCACCAATTGTACCGTCACCTTCCTCATTAGCTTTAATTAAAGTTCTTTGTTATCCGGCTTCCATTCCGTAGAAATTGGAAACGTCAGTATCTTTTCCACTTGGAGTAAATCACATGTTAGGAATATGTTCCACTTTACTGCTGTGAACACCTTAATTGCAATGTCAATCTTATGCTAAAATGGACTCGACCAATAATTACAAGGTTATTAATGTTGCAGAACATAAGTGTACCAAGTAATACCCATTATTAATGAATGTGCTCAAGTGATTTTAAACGTTCTTTTGCAGTACTACTATCGCAAATAATTTTACACAGGATTTCATGTTTAACCATGTAATTATTATGCTTAGTTGTTAAGAGTGCCAAAAGCAAATGGAGCCAAGGTAATTTATTAAGTTTTCATTAACATCTGAACAAGTTAGTTTTTATGTAAATGTAGTTTTTGCAAATGTTATGTCTGTTTAGGGAATCGGAAGGTGTGCCATCAACAGCAATTCGAGAGATATCATTGCTGAAGGAACTAGATCATCCCAATGTAGTCCGTTTGCTGGATGTGGTCCATTCAGACAAGAATTTGTATCTTGTGTTTGAATTTTTACTTCAAGATCTCAAGAAATACCTAGATACAATAAAATCAACATTGCCTGCTGCTTTAGTCAAGGTGAGATGGCATTGCATTTTAATTAAATATAAGGTCAAGTAATGTTTATGAGGGTTGTTTGATAAGTAGTAAATTATTCTAAAATTGTTGAAATTTTGTTAAGCCATACTATTTTAGATAAGATGATTCATATAAAGATAGATGTGAATTCAGTTAATTGTTGAGGGTTATCTGAAGTGATTAGTGCATCTTCCTATTTTACAATAAATTTAAATTAGTTCTATAAAGGATGTAAACGTACCCTTTAAGGTTTATTTTTTAATTTTACACCTCCAAACCTGGATAAACACCCAAGAGCACATCTGCAGATTCACACCAAATAATATTGGTTTCCTTGCGACCTTTTTCGCAACACACTACACATTTTCGAAATGGTTGCGACTTTTTTGGTTGTGGGTGGTATCCTTTTAGAGAAGTGTTTTCTGTCAAGTAGGAGGGGTGATGTGGTGAATTTCATAACCCCCCCCCCCCTGTATAAAGAGGCCTCTGAGTATTACAATACTCAATTAGGTTGTGAGCTATTTATACGCGCAAGTACAGGTAGATGATTCTCTTGCATGAATTTACAGCTCTGAAAATTACTAAACAATTCTGCGTGGTTACATCCAGTGGTATAAAAATACTTGTTTTACCATTTAACTTTTTCGTAGAGGGATAGCTAGTAATAACTGATCCACATCACCTATATTTGACCCGCCATTTCCCCCAAACAATGGAGTAGCTAGCATGCCGTCTGTAGACCAGTATACATCACTGCTATCTATATCCTAAACATCTATTTCATAATCGCACAACAAATCTTCCAGATTTTCTACAGTAATATCAGAAGCCTGTATACATCATACGCAAGCTAATTTATTTGCTACATTACGGGGGTAAGCCATGGTTAACATTGAATTTCAAATGTTCCATTCATTTAGCTCTTGATAGCTATAAGAAATCACTCTGAACACAAAGAGTATAAATAACTAAAATACTGAGCGAAAACAGCTGCATAAGGCTACCAGAAACCTTGGTTGAGAAACACTGTAATAACAGATGCTGACAGGGAGTTTTCTTTCCAGCGTGTGTGTGTAACAACATATACTCGTATGATTATCGCTTGGTATAGCATAAACTAAAAGCTAAAACCTTGGAACTGGAGAAGTCGCTTGCGTAGCTATACATACATTCGTTCGTATACACACAAAACAAAATGATTCAAATATTAGGCGCGTTCGACACAAAGAATGGCTTTTGCTACAGTGAAACAAAGTAGTGAAAGTTCAATGATTTATTAATGTAGTCTCTACTTTTTTGTTACCGTAGATGTATACTGCCTTTAATGGGTTTTAAACCAGTTTTTGTTTCATTTAAATAACTTAATAAATACGGAAGATATGGAATTGTATTTATGTGCATTTTTACAGCATTTAACAATTTAAATGTCCTATTCTGTTTATTGGGTATCCGTTTCCGGCCCCTGAAAGGTTTAAATGGCCATCGGTGAAGAGGTTAATGGATTGAACTGCAGAACAGATCAAAAGTGGTGTAAGTTCATGCAGGACTGGGCGTCGTCGTTGGGACCATGTAATTTTTCGATGAATTAATTTTAATGTTGTCAAAGACATAATGGTTGTAACTATTGTAAAAATTTCAGAAAATAAAAATGATTAAGGTAGCATACTTTCTGCCTGGAAGTTGTTTCTTCCCCCCCCCCCCCACCCTCCCCATTCCAACAGATTGTACACAAGGATTGTACCTAAGCAATTAAAACTTGAATCAAGTTATAGCCATTCCTTTTAAAAGGCCCTTTCCAAATAACTACATCCATTGTAATTGCAAGATACTCTTGGCCCTCTGTAAGGAGATTGTGGATGGGATGACTTGCCAAGTTAGGATGATGAAGCTTGTATAATTTCTAAAGTGAATGATAAATTTTGATTTTTATTGAAGTCTAAGATTATTTTGTAATTTTATGATTATAAATTTTGTTTTACCAAATTTTTGCCTTGTCTAGCTTTCATTGAAATATTATGAGCTTTCTTGTCATGGTCTTGAATTATGTGAATTTTGTGAAGGAATTTAAGAAATAATCATTAATTTGATTCTTCATTCACTTATTCTTTATATTTATGGATTAAATACACAATATTCACATATTTAAATAACACTTTTGTGTTTCTTTCACCAGCCCAGAAAACATGTGTTGTTCCTTTGATATCTTTTCACAGAAGGCCAAGATTTGTTGATTTTCGTTGCTGTAATGACTAACACCTATATAGATTTTTAAACATACATAATCTTCACTATTACTGTCTTCCTTTCACCCACTGATCTCATTCCCATCACAAATATTTAAACCTTTTTAATGTAAATTTAAAATAATATAAACAACCATGTTTTGTGGCTTAAATAAAAGCAATTGTTTCATTAAATTAAAAGGAGTCGTTGGCCAGCTGAGGATAGAGGCAAAGTCTCTGAAACATGTTCCGGAAAAATTTAAGTGTTAGTGTCATTAATCGACTCCTTTTAATTTAATTTATCATAACACTGTTTTCAACACTTCCAAGAAAGGAATTGCAATTGTTTCATGTTAAATTATCCTCATTTTAATAGATTCATCCATTAGTCGACAACAGCTGATGTTAGGAAGATCCTAACGAAACGCGTTCTCGGTAAATACTAGCAATAAGTGGAGCATTGAGTACTAGTTCGACTCAAAATTATATGAGATTTGAAATATCGTGCTAATGATTGCCTGAATATCTCTTTCCGCATGGTTTTGTGTGCTATCATTTAGAGACAAAAGTTGAGGGAATATTGCATTGACTTGCTTACAAATTCTGTAGTCAAGAACAAGAGCTGAAAACATTGTATTTGCTGTAAATTTGGGATTTTTTTTTAATTCGCAAGTTAATTGCATCTTCGTTCATAATAGCATCATTAAATTACTATAATTTATTTGGATAATAGTTGCCATACAGACAGCTGCAAGCTGAACTTGGACAAAATATTTTGTCATAGTTATAACTTTGAATTTTTGCTGGATTTTTCTTCAGTTTGAATCTCAAAGCTACCCAATCCTTGGCGTCAATTCCTAAGAGTAATTAAGTTGAATGGTTAAACAGCAAGCAAGTAGACATATAGTACATTGTATCGAAATTTAACTGTATTGGAACACCACAGTGAAGCGAAATAATTATTAAATTATAGATGAGTCATATTTATTACACATCAGCTTCACTTACGTACCTAATTTGAGGACATGTTTTGCGAACCATCGTTGGCATCGTCTGCTCTTATGCAACTAAAGCTTGATCCAGTGGTGTGGGTAGTTCTGGAGTTGCTGCCATCTGTTGATTTTGTGATGAATTTAACCAAAATTCATTAGTTGGTTTTTATGTTCTAAGTATATCCTCTCCCATATGACGAGTTCACTATGTTTTTGTACGTATTTTAGTAATTTGGTGCTATCTTCAATTTCATTATTGCGAACTTATCAATATTTTTGTATCTTAAGTGCCTAAAATGTTCTTTCTTTCTAGTGCCCATGTTTCTTTTTGTCCTCCCTATGTAAATTTTTTCAGTCTTTACACTTAATCTTGTAAATGCCTGACTTTTCTTCTGGTTTTATCTTATCAGTATTATTACTGTTAAGTAGTTTTTTAATGTAGTAATTGTTTTTTGGTGCCAATGTTATATTGTATTTCTTGAATATTTTCTGGAACCTTTTTGTGGCCCAGGGGTGGTAAGTAAATTTAGCAAATCTAATTTCTTGTTTTATTGGTGAAAGAGCTGTGATCTGTTTTAATCTTTTTTGAAGTTTGAATTATTTTAGTTTTTTCCATATTTTTAATTGTTTTTAAGATTTGATGATATTCTTTTTATATTCTTGCTGGCTGAGGGGTAGGTTTACTAATCTGTGAGACTGTTGATGGGGGCATGTTTGTGTGGAATTGGGTTGAAACTATTTGCTTTGATGTAATTATCTGTGTGTTGCTTTTCTATGAATACCAAATTCTAGTGTTTCATTGTGTTTTGTGATTTTAAGGTCCAAGAAGGGTAGAGTGCAGTCCTCTTCAGTTTCTACTGTGAATTGTATGCTGGGTTCTTGAAGGTTGAGTAGTTTCAAAGCATCTATTTGTTTGTAGTGCAGTATTGCAAAGATGTGCATGTATCTGTACCATGTTTTAAAAATATGAGGGAAGGCTTTAGTTTCGAAAAAACTCATGTATAAATTGGCCAGAAATGGTGAAAGCATCTTCCCACATCCAGTCCTGAAATTTGTTTATAATACTTTCCATCGAAAACAAAATTTTGGTGTGTACATATTTCAGTCATTGCCAAATATTCTTCTATTGTGTTGGCATCTAGGTTAATAGAAGTAGGCCATTTCTTAAGTTGAATCAAAAGTTTGTCTATTGGGATGCTAGGGAGGAGGGAGCGGACATCAAAGGATACTAAAGTGTCTTGAAGGTTTAGTTTAAGATTTTGAATTTTTTCAAGGTCTAACGATTTTTTTTATGCTTAGAGTATTGAATTGTGGAAAGGACTGAAATTGTTTAGATAGCTATTTTGCCAGAAGGTAAGTAGGAGTGTTAACATTATATACAATGGGTTTCATGGGTATGTTGGGATTGTGTATTTTAGGTAATCCATATAATCTTGCTAAGGGTAGGATTGTCTGGTTTGATAGTTTTTTGTTTTGCAGTTAAAATTTTACTATTGCTGGTTTTGTGTACATCTTTTATGCATTGGTTGAGTGGATTTGAATAGATTTCTTTGAATTCTCTTTGTTGTAGTACATCTAAAAAAATTTTCCTTGTATGTATCTGTGTCTAAAATTACTATTTTGTTTCAGTTGTTTTCCTGGTTTTTTATTTGCTAAGTTTTCCAATACAGAAGTAGATTTTTTCCTAATTATATTTTTATCTGTAGTCTCCCAGCCTTCTACTGCTAATTCAATGTCTGCAATGAACTCATCAGGGTTGTTGGAGTATGATATACATGTTTTCAGGCCTTGGTTTAGCATATCTATTTCTTCAGTGTTAAAAGTTTGCTTAGAGAGGTTAGTTACATTGTCCTGGGGTGTGTTCTTTGTTGAAATTTTGTTATGTTTTGGTTGCAAATGATAATGATTATGCTTTAGTTCCGTCTTTTGACAGTAAACTTTTACTTTGACTTTATAATTTATATGCTCGAATGATTTTCTCTCTAAATGGTCCCATGCTGTGTTTCCTAATAATTTTACCAGTTTCAAGTGTAGGTTGTACAGTGAGAGGTCTGTTAGTTTTCTGTAGTGGTTGGCTTTTTTTGGATTTTAACACAGCTTTTTCAGCAGCTAATTGTTCTCTGCTGTTATGGTTAAATTTTACTACCTTTCTTACGAATTTGGGAAAGATGTTTTGTTGTAGGCATCGGTTGATAAATTTTATGTCCGCTGATATTAACCTTTTTTTCTTTAGCTTCAAATATTGTTTTATTTCTTTTTTGTTGCCAAAAGGTTCGTTGAAATTTTCAAATGTGAACTTTCCTACCTCCATGTCCGGTTTTTAAATTGGCTGGATCTAACTTTCGCGTGTTCCTCTTGAGTTGATGTCGCTTCAATATATCGAAATTTAACTGTATGGAACACCACAGTGAAGCGGAATAATTATTAAATTATAGATGAGTCGTATTTATTACAAAGATTAAAACCGATCACCGCTCTTTCACCAATAAAACAAGAAATTAGATTTGCTAAATTTACTTACCACCCCTGGGCCACAAAAAAGTTCCAAAAATATTCAAGAAATACAATATAACATTGGCACCAAAAAACAATTACTACATTAAAAACCTGCTTAACAGTAATAATACTGATAAGATAAAACCAGAAGAAAAGTCATGCATTTACAAGATTAAGTGTAAAGACTGCAAAAAATAATTTACATAGGGAGGACAAAAAGAAACATAGGCACTAGAAAGAAAGAACATTTTAGGTACTTATGATACAAAAATATTGATAAGTCCGCAATAGCAGCTCATTTCTGATCTAAAAATCATGAAATTGAAGATAGCACCAAATTACTAAAATATGTACAAAAACATAGTGAACTCGTCATATGGGAGAGAATATACATAGAAAAACATAAAAACCAACTTGAAATCCTGCCAGAAGATAACCCCACATTTAAATTCATCACAAAATCAACAGATGGCAGCAGCAACTCCAGAACTACCCACACCACTGGATCAAGCTTTAGTCGCATAAGAGCCGACGATGCCAACAATGGTTTGTGAAACATGTCTTCAAATTAGGTACGTAAGTGAAGCTGATGTGTAATAAATACGACTCATCTATAATTTAATAAATATAGTACATTGTTTAAAGACCTGTCATTTTTTGTTCAGTATTTGGAGTGTTGTGTTTGCAAATACCTGGGCAGAAGTAGAGAAACTTTGTGTGAAAATGTAAGCTTGAATAGAATGTTGAAGTGGTGGGGAAATAAATCTTCTGACTTGTAGCTGCAAACACACTGAAGTGGTTTGGAGTATTTATAATGAAATTCTCATTGGGGAAAGTAGGACAAGAAAATAATTCTTTTGGTTTAAAGAGGACCACTCTGACTTGAGTAATGGTTTAAATATGCATTTACATATATCTTTTTGTAAATTAATTATAATCAATAAGTTTTCATAGAATTTACTATATCAACAAAATTAATTTTATTTGTGTAGTAACAGTTATTTTTATTTTTAATTAACAGAGCTATTTGCACCAATTACTAAATGGTGTTGCATACTGCCATGCTCATCGTGTACTTCATCGTGACCTGAAACCTCAAAACTTGTTAATAGACAGTCGTGGATTCATCAAACTTGCAGACTTTGGGCTTGCAAGAGCTTTTGGTGTTCCTGTGCGCACATACACCCATGAAGTGGTGACACTTTGGTATCGTGCACCTGAAATTCTTCTAGGAAGCAAGTTCTATTCTACTGCAGTGGATGTTTGGAGCCTAGGCTGCATATTTGCAGAAATGGTAAGTGCAAAGTATTGCCTAGCATAAGGTGATCATCGATATCTGGAAATTGAACTTAAATGCAGAAGCAGTTATTTGCATATCTGTTTGCTGCACTCAGTCATGGCTGAGTACACTATTTTCAAATTAACACGTGGGAAAAGATATATGAAGGAAAACTCTTCAATTTCGACACCAGCAGAGATCCCCAGGTGCCTCCAAGTAGTTCAGATTGAAATTCAACAGTCAACAGTAGCATAGGATGTTAGGAAAGTCCTAATGAAATGTCTTCTAGGTAAAACTAGCAATATATGGAGCATGACATACTAGTTCAACTCAAAATTAATATACTTCATTACATATAATTCATACTGATTAAGAGTTTTCATATTTGAATAGATTGAAAAATTCAGTGCCATGGCCGGGACTTGAACCACTGATCTCTATCTATTCAAATCATTGCCTGCACACAGCTAGTGTGGAAAAGCAATTAATTTCCATCAAAAGTTATGTTTCAGTGATACTTGAATTTTACATAAACCAAAATAACAATTATTGTGATAGTGAAACTGGTCTATAGTTAAGTTTCATTAAATGTAAATTATGAAATGTATTTAGAAGATAAAAGATCAGACTTGAAAAATTCAGTGCTATGATGAGGATTAAGTTTTCTGTGTGATGTTGCTCCTTGCCTCCCATCAAGAAATATGCCATAGAATTATATAGAATAAAAAGAAGTATTTCAGAAAGTGGAGTGCCATTGTTACTAAAATTAAGCAAGTGAGTCAACCTTGTATATACTTTTCTCCACTTACAAGCCAGATGCAGACACCGGATGCATCATCAGTCAACCACAGAACTAGTCTTCATAAAAAACTTCTAAGTGGAGAAAAGTATATACAAGGTTGACTCACTTGCCTAATTTTAGTAACTATGCCATAGAAGTTTATATATCTGATGAACACCACAGTAGTTCAATGTAACTGTTGTAAACCATGAACGTTCAAGAAGCCAAAAGTTTTTGTTCAAGCCTGATCCATGGCATTAAATTTGTTCAAATCTGATTTAGTTCTATATGAAAGCAAATTTACTTTAAAGATAACACGGCGACCACTGTTTCCTGGAGATTCTGAGATAGATCAGCTGTTCCGGATCTTCCGAACTCTTGGAACTCCAGATGAGGAGGTGTGGCCAGGAGTGTCCAGTTTACCTGACTACAAATCAATGTTTCCCAGGTGGGAGGCACAGGATATCATTGAAGTTGTACCTTTACTTGATGCAGAGGGAAAGAATTTATTCTTGGTAAGTGTTTTATTATTCTATTTTGTAAGACATGAGTCAGTGAAATTAAGGGCCTGCACAGGGTGATTGGTATTTCAAAGTTCATGGCTCTTTTTATTATAAAAAATGTGTATATTATCCCAAACTGTTAATTCCCAATACTTTTTTGCCAGTGCCAAACATCTGATGTCTTTTAGAAATAATGATTTTTTGACCGGAAATGATGGGCTATGGCTGATTTATCTGTCTGTACTTTATACCTCTCACGTTCTTTCATCCTTATTTCTAAGATTCTTTTTGTTTTTCCAATGGCAATCCTCACATTTTACACTACCTATAAATTCCTGATAATTTGTTGACTGGACTTGTGTTTTTGAGCGGGTGATTTAGTAAAACACAAAATGTGTAAAATGTGAGGATTGCCATGAAATATATATTGGAAAAACAAAAAGAAACTTTGAAACAAGGATGAAAGAACACATGAGAGGCAAAAAAAAAAAAAACATAGCAAGAAAGGGGGTGCAACTGGTACAAACTAAAGGAGTGGTAGACAAGATGAGTGCAGCAGTGACTCAAGACCACCTACCAACACAAAGAACTATTTCTCGCTGACTTGGAACATCTAAAGGGACTATTTATTGGATAAATGCTCTGCAATTTGGGTCTAGAATGGTGCCATAAAGTACGTGGACACATCTTAAAAGAGTGACATCAGAATGCTTCACCTAAGCAAGAAAACTATGAACATCAACTGACAGGTTAAAAGTGGCAGTGGGTACTTCCTTTAAATGAAACAGGTTTTATCTATGTGTTTGGAGGAATTTAGTAACAGTGACGTCAAAATTAATCTCAGAAAGTATTTGTAGTTGGTTTATTAATACTCGTTTTCATCTCTGCGGGATTGAAAATGGAGGCGAATTACTTTGAAACTAGTCTCTCATTAACCGCTTCTCCGATGGCCATTTAAACCCTTCAGGGGCCGGAAACGGATACCCAATAAACAGAACAGGACATTTAAATTGTTAAATGCTGTAAAAATGCATCACAAATACAATTCTGTATCTTCTGTATTTATTAAGTTATTTAAACAAAACAAAAACTGGTTTAAAACTCATTAAAGGCTGTATAAATCTACAGTAACAATAAAGTAGAGACTACATTAATAAATTGTTGAAATTTCACTACTTTGTTTCACTGTAGCAAAAGCCATTCTTTGTGTCGAACACGCCTAATATTTGAATCATTTTGTTTTGTGTGTATACGAGCCAATGTATAGCTACGCAAGCGACTTCTCCGGTTCAAGTTTAGTTTATTTATGCTATACCAAGCAATAATCATACGAGAATATATTGCGTTACACACTCACACACTGGAAAGAAAACTCTGTCAGCATCTGTTATTACAGTGTTTCTCAACCAAGGTTTCTAGTAGCCTTGTGCAGCTGTTTTCGCTCTGTATTTTAGTTATTTATAATCTCTTTGTGTTCAGAGTGATTTCTTATAGCTATCAAGAGCTAAATGAACGGCACATTTGAAATTGTTAAATTTCAATGTTAACCATGGCTTATCCCCGTAATGTAGCAAATAAATTAGCTTGGGTATGATGTGTACAGGCTTCTGATATTACTGTAGAAAATCTGGAAGATTTGTTGTACGATTATGAAGGAGATCTTTAGTACTTACGTAGCAGTGACGTGTGCTGGTCTACAGATGGCATGTTAGCTACTCCATTGTTTGGGGAAATGGCGGGTCAAATATGGGTGATGCGGATCAGCTATTACTAGCTATCCCTCTTTACAGAAAACAGTTAAATGGTAAAAAAAAATATATTTTTATACCACTGGATGTAACTGTGCACAGTTGTTTAGTAATTTTCAGAACTGTAAATTCATGCAAGACATTCATCTACCTGTACTTGCGCGTATAAAGAGCTCGTAACGTAATTGAGTGTTGTAATACTCAGAGGCCTCTTTATACGGGGGGGGGGGGGTAGGAAATTCACCACGACATCACCCCTCATACTTGAGAGAAAACACTTTCCTAAAAGGATACCACCCACAACCAAAAAAGTTGCAACCATTTCGAAAATGTGTAGTGTGTTGTGAAAAAGAAGTTCGCAAGAAAACCAATATTATTTGGTGTGAATCTGCAGATGTGCCCTTGGGTGTTTATCTAGTTTTGGAGGTTACAATCCAAAAAGAAACCTTTAAGGGCACATTTACATTCCTTATAGAACTAATTTAAATTTATTGTAAAATAGCAAGATTAAAATAATTGGCGTTAAATGAGCATTAAATGCATGTATGTGCAGGACGTCTATACACGTCCATATCGGTTTGGGGCATTTTAACTTGGATGTCATATGACGTCCATATCGGTGAAAGGGTTAATATAAGCAAGTAAGTGACTAATATTAATAAACCAACTACAAATAGTTTCTGAGGTTTTATCTAGATGTCAAACCCTGAACCATTTATTACCAACAACTGGGTCAAAATGGTTGCTCACATTTCATTCAAAAGAACAGGGAAAGTTTTCTAAAAGATTAATGGTGGTTGCAGGTTACTGTTCACATGGTAGTCTCAGTATTCACAGAGTTGCCTACATTAAAATTAATGCAGCCTACTACTAATGGAATGTTCAAATACACATGGATAAAGCATACAGTCACACTTCAGTCTTTCTAGAATTACTACCACCAGAAAACAGAAATAGGTGGCAATTTGGTGCCATTTCAAGGCATGCCTGTGAAGTCTCACTATGCCTCACTAATGGATTTTTGTGCATTTGGTTTGCTGAAACAATGCCTTGCTTCTCAGCGTCCTAGCACAATTAGAGATATCTAGAAAGTCTGCCAGGAGGAATAGACCAACATTCCTCTTCATACACAGTCTTCTACAGTGGAAAGTGCTTTACGGAACCATAGTGTAAGCCCATGGAAATCACATCGAGTACAGTATATGTTGGAGAATGAGCATCTCGCCATGAAAAACCATTAGCAAAAATGTTTGAGCTTAACTTAGGCAACCAGAGTAGATTTTGTTGCAGTGTAAGGTACATAAAATGTAAATTAGGAATATACTATAATATTAATATACCTTTAAAACTGAAGCTACTGAAGTGAAGCAGTACAAATATTATAAATAAAATATAACAATTTTTGACCAACTTCACTTATCTTTTTATTTGTAAATAAAGCTGAGAACGCAATAGATATATTGTGAAACTAGTCCTGTGTAAGAATTTATTTTTTATTAATATAAGTGAAGTTGTTCACGAATTAATTTATTTTAATATTAATATACCTTGTTTGGTTATTTTTATATTTTATTATGTTTTAGATTTGCTAATAAAATCTGTTCCTTTCCTTTTGTTAAAATCTGTCATGTATGTGTTTACCTTTTTTGACAGAAAATGCTGACATACGATCCCAACCGAAGAATATCTGCAATATCAGCCATGAGGCATCCCTATTTTAGCAACGTAGAACTTATTGCACCTTCATTTCCTGTTGCTAATGGCAGGTGAACAGAGCTTTTTAGGGATTATTTGGTTAATAAAGGACTCTTATCAGCATTGGGTGTTCTCTGCATTCTTCTTTTGATGCAGTCTTTTGCTATTGTTTATATAGCATTAGCATTATATATTGTAAATTATTCATAATTGTTAGGTCTAATGAAGAATGCTTTTATTAGTTGAGTCTAGGGTTCAGGCAATAGCACATTTATCCTGTGGATAATACTGATAATGGTATTCAGTTAATGGTACTGCTGTAAAAAGTAGAATTTTATTTTTCATGTGTTTGTGTGTGTGTGTGTGTGTGTAAGATCTAAGAAAATATTTGAGAAGGCATTTTAGCTTGGTTGAAAAATGAATATAGTGCTCTAGGAAACAGAGCAAATTTTCTTATGGTGGAAGAATTTTGCTGTTATTCCTATTTGAAATATTTTGTATCTATTATGTAATTTTGTGATATGAAATTGTGTGTTTTAATCCATAATATTGCATTGAGAGCAAAGAAACACTAAAGAGCAGCATTATGTGAAAATCGGGATGTCACAAAAAATGGTGTGTTTTTAAAGTGTTATGAATTTAAGTGTTTACTAAAGTATGTAAACTCTACTTCAAAATTGCTGGGCTGCCAGGGGAAAATGCACAATTATAAATTTTAAAACATTAAAACATCTAATTATTTTTATTATTCGATAAGAGGTTTTATTCGCTAAATCAAATGTAATTTTTTAACAATTAGAGGATGAAATTATCTACAGATCAGATGAGAATTGTAAAGTAAAGCTTTCTTGTCAACCAATGAAATAGCTTTCCTCAAAAACAAATAGCCTGAGGTGAGGTTAGATACATAACTATTGTGCACTGCAAAAAAAGAAAATACACTTTATTATATAATATGCAATTTGTTTTAAGAATTATGCCATTTATTTTAATAAACATGCCATTGGAGATGTAAAAGCACAATTCAATGTGGTAAATTTAAAAGCTGTATGATATGTATTCTTAAGGTAAAAGTTGTCACATAAAAACAAATACATCAGTGCACAAAAACATATGGCCTGTTTAGGTTATTTTAATAAACATGCCATTGGAGATGTTAAAAGCACAATTCAACGTGGTAAATTTAAAAGCTTAATGATATGTATTCTTAAGGTATAAGTTGTCACATAAAAACAAATACATCAGTGCACAAAAACATGGCCTGTTTAGGCATGGAAATTGTTGAAATTTTATAAGAAAAACTAAAATATTCTGTTTTGGGTGTACTTCTAAGTTTAAAAAAGAATTTTAAATTTTTTTTTAAGCAGACATTGCTTTAGAACATCATATGCAGATTTTCATTCTTCACCAAAACTTTTTAAGAGATGATTAAAAAGTGCTTTCATATAATACACTTAAATGAAAACTGCTTAAACTAGACCTGTTCAATTACAAGAAATTTAATATTTCTTGTAAAGTGGAAACTTCAAATGATTTTAGAAGGGAAAAATTAAAAGTACATAGATTATTTGTTTACCTGTTCTCAGCCATTTCTTACCTAGGCACTCGCATGATACAAGATTGTAATCCATGAAGGATTCCACTTGTTTGTGCAAAGTTCATGTAAAATGATATATAAGCATTTTAAAGATAACATATGTGAGTATTTTCATTTACATATCTTAAAAGAATGAAAGAGCTAAAAATAGGAAAGAGGTTTATTTAATTGTAGTTATGAGTCATTTTATTATGTGGAAGACTGTTTGCTATATACAAGTTTGCACCACAGCAACCTGCATTGCACTTGTTACATTGACTTAACATTGCTTGTTTGCGAGTTTTATTGAAGTGTATGTCCAATACAAGGGTGAAAGTGATATTTGTATGTTTATAATGCCATAGATAAGTTCATGCTACAGCAACAGATTTGTTTATACAGTTCATATGTGATATCAGAATTAGAGTAAGAAATTAAATAATTTGTTTTGTTTAAGTTATCCTATTTATTGATTTCCTTCAGAAAATATTTGAAATTTGTATGTCAATTGGAACAAAATATTTTATAAGTATAAAATTGTATATTTACAAGTTATCCAAGTAATTAGACTTCCAAGCAGAGAAGCTATATAAAACTTGTAAACAAATATAGGAAAAGTTAAATTTTGAATAAATAAAGTTTAAAGTGATGAATACCTCTCAGGAAAAATTAGAATGTTCTTTTTACACCTCTACAGTCATCACAAACTGTGTGCACTATACTACGAGGTGTGTCCGTAAATTGAGGTTTCCAATTTTATTGAATATAGAAAACATGTTTGTCAATGGATGTTACATTGATGGAAAGGCGGAACTTACAGCTATTTTTAACGTAATCACCATTGCGATTGATGCACAATTGCATGTGCTGTGGCAGTTTTTTATACTCTTGTCATAGCACTCTCCCGCCAAGTTGCACAGGTAGTGCTCAACCTCGTTTTTCAAATCGTCACACTTGTGTTTCACCCAGGTGTGACTTCAACTCAGGGAACCGAACTAGGCAGGAGATCAGCCGTTGCATGTGCAGTATGGGGACGAGCGTTGTCGTTATGAACAATCACTTCCTTCGTCAGCATTCCCCTCCTTTGATTTTGAAAGGCCACTTGACTCTCACCAAGGCGGCCCGGTTTCAAACCCAGGCAACCGCAAAGTGAGCTTTGTGGTGGACAACACGGCGTTGGGGCAGGTTTTCTCCGGGACCTCCGGTTTCCCCCACCATCTCATTCCACTGGTGCTCCATCTTCATCTCATGTATCATCAGTGTCACCGCCTGCGTTGCCGTATGTAGTAAAAGCTGGCATTAAACACTACACATTTCATTTCGATTTTGAATGACATGTTGCAATTTTTTCAAGTTTCACAGTATCTAGCGGCATTTATTGTTGTGCCGGTAGGCATAAACTCGCACAGCAATACACCTTTTCTGTCCCAAAACACACTAGCCATCACTTTGCCGGCAGAAAATGTCCGTTTGAACTTTCGTGGCTTCGGCAAATTCGAATGCCGCCACTGACGAGAACGTTCTTTGGTTTCTGGTGTTGTGTAGTTCACCCATGTTTCATCGCCAGTGACAATTGAATCCAAACAATTCCTCGCCCTGTTCTGCATAGCACTCCAGGAATTGGTGGGCCACTTCAACACGTTGCCGTTTATAATCTTTGGTGAACATTTTGGGGACCCACCTCGCACACACCTTGCGATAGTGCAAATGTTTGGTCAAAATCTTGTCAATCGTAGTCTTACTGACTTCAGGCATAAGTTCACACAGGTCTCAAACTGTCACACGTCGATCTCAAAGCATTACTTGCTCAACTTTTGCAATTTTTTGGGCTGAAACCGAAGAAGGCTGACCAGAACACTGTTCGTCATGGACGTCCGTATGTCTTTCTTTGAACTCTCTGACCTACTTTTGCAGGATTTTGACGTCCATTCACTGTGGCCCACAGACTCCGCATAA
Source organism: Mantis religiosa (assembly GCA_030765055.1). Lineage (NCBI taxonomy): Eukaryota > Metazoa > Arthropoda > Insecta > Mantodea > Mantidae > Mantis > Mantis religiosa. The sequence goes on from CM060958.1 coordinate 22,618,361, forward strand.
CTGATGAATTCCAGTGGGGGTAGTGCCCTTGGCTCTCAAAAAATGGATCACTGCATGCAACTCGCACTTGGCAGTGGAAGTGATAGGAAGCTCCATCGCAAATGGCTGCCCAGCCAAGACTATTGGTTGCAATGGGTCCATTGTGGTGGAGATTTGAAGGGGTGAAACCAAGCTACACACCAGTGTTGCTGGATCTCGCGTAATAGTGTTCCTCACAGCTCTAGCGCCTTGGAGACCTTATTTTACAGACATGCCTTGTACTTTTTATATAGTGATAAAATAGACCAGAGCTTATATGTGCATCTTTCATCACTATCACCAGAAAGTGCACAGGGACATAAACGTGTCAAGTGAGCTCTCACATAAATTATCTTATTTCCTAAGATTCTGGGATAGAAGTTTCTCATTTATGTGAGTTAAGGTTTTCAGTGTAAAATATGCATTATTTAGGCTCTGTGGTGTTCTTTAATTCAAAACATATCATAAAGGATTCTTGTAACATAGAATTCCCATTTATTTTACAGATTTGTGTATGTTTATTCCATTTTAAATTAAATGTCGCTGAAAAGTTATTACGCTTATTAAATAAGGGAACATTTAACAGACTTCACTTACAGAAGTTGCCATTTTCTGTGCAGCAGCTTGCACAGAAAATTGCAATTTAAATGGGCTCCATGTATCTGCTGTCGAACTTAAATTTGAAACACATATGACACTGTTATCCTTAAACTTCCATGTGATAATCTGAGTTATTTTCTTAAATGATTTTGATGTAATAAAGAGCATATTTAGATATTTAACATTTCAAAGGTGCAAAGTGCCAAGTTTATAAAGTAATTTATTAATAAAAAGTTGTCTGATAAACAGTTGTATTTATTTAAAGTCAAACTGAAAAGTTCAATACCATGGCTAGAATTTGAACCATGGATCTCCTGGTTTCCGTCCAGTCGCTCTTACCCATTGAGATACCATGGCCAACATGCCGTCCTGAGATTAAATTCTCCAGTTAACTCGTATATTTTCCCGGTACACCACTAGGGGCTCTAGTGTTCAAGATACACCACTTGTGGCGATTTACTATTGTAAGTACTAAATCCAAGACTTCATCATTAAACTCTTATTATTTAAGTTAATTGATGGAAAATGATCATTTCTTCACACTAGCCGTATATAGGATGGACTTTTGGTTAGTCAAACTGAAAAATTCAATGCCATGGTGGGATTTGAACCACAGATCTCCTGGTTTCCATCCAGTCACTCTTACCCATTGAGCTACCATGGCCATTATTGTATTTATTTCTTAGATTTTATTTATAGGCAAAACTAACAGCTTATAATAAATCTTTGTTGAAAAATTGGTACAAGTATTAAAATTAACATACAGTAAAGTTAAAGAATTTCATGCTTGACTGAATATGGTTTCACTGCTTTCAGATGTTTCTGTTATTCATCTGTCATGGTAAACTTAGAGGAAATAATGTCTTAAACATTGCTTACTGTATGTGTAATGCTTCCACCCAAAAGTTGGTGGGGGGGAGTTGTTTATAGGCCAGATACTGTCCTATAGAAGGCCCACAGAGAGTAGCTGTATTTCCATAAAGCCCCTGCAGACAGCAAGAAGAGGTTCAAAATCTTTTGGGGAAAACCCTAAAGAGAAGAATAAACAATTTTACTAAACCCTCATCACAACCAGGACAGAATTCAGGAAAACTTGGTCAAACATATTCTTGAACTGCAGGCTATAGGATTTGCTCCACTAAGAGATGTAAAGCATTTTACCTATAATATGGCAGACCTACTGGGTTTAAAAACATAATTTAATAAATGAAAATGGCAGAAAATATGTGCCTGTTACTTTTTTTAGAAATCCTGTGTTGATTACAAGGTAAAGTGAAAGCTGTTCTTGGCCAAGAACAGAAGAAATGAACCGGAAAGCAGTATTGGACTACTTTGAACTTTCGACTAAAGTCCTTACAGAATAATATCATGACAAACCAGCACTAGCATTCATATGGAATGCTGACAAAACTAGACTCCAAATAAACGATGTTGCTGATAAGTAATTGCTCATAAGGGTAGCAAAGATGTAACTTTGTCAGAGAGAGGTGAGACAGTTAGGATTCTGGCATTGCTGTAATGCAGAAAGTCATGTTTTCTCCCTTACTGCATAATGAAAGGAATGTACAATGAACCAGACAGTTATCAAAGTGAGGCGAGAATCAGTGTACAATGGAAGATTGTTCATGGATTGGTTATTAAACCATTTCTTCCTAAGAAAGCCTTCAGGGGAAAATGTATCTTGGATGGCCATGCTTCCCACATATACAATACCAATTTGGCACAGGTGGCCAGAGGTAGTTATAAACCTGCCTACCAAGTCACACAACCCCATTATCTTCAGCAACTAGACCATGTTGCATTTAAGCCATTAGACTTACTGGAAAGATTGTTATCAGAAGTTTTAGGGTACATAATTTCATCAAGAATATTTCAAGATCTCATTTTGGGGAGTTACTGAATTCAATCTGGTTCAATTTGCCAATGTTCAGAATGGCATGGCATTGAACTTTTCATGTTGACTCAATCCACCTTCATTAACTTTGCCTAATGAGTCTGTAAATGGAATCTTTCAACACCTGCACCTAATATCTCTTTATGGACAATCCTAAATATGCCACTATCACCCTCTAATAAGGGTAGTAGGTTCTGAGGACCAACTGCCCTGTTCCTCAGATTTAAAACCATCTGCTTCAAAGTGGAAACTAAGCTGTACAAAGGATCCAGCTTACATTGGTAAGCAGGAAAGCAAATAAAACAAAGACAAAAATAACAGATTGCTTAAAAAAATTTGCAATAAATGACAAATGAATCCAAGCTTGAGTGCATGAGTGCTTTTCTATTTACATTTCCTAATTGTTCCCATTGACTTGACTTTCTAATAAGTGGTTTTTCTAGCTTATAGGCTAAACTAATCATTAATTAAGCTCATTCCTATTTGGAGAGATTGCAAAATGTGTGTGTTTAAATATTGCTTAAAATTCTAATTTAATTTTCATGAAGATGGGAGAAGTACATGCAGCAATACACAACATTATGAACGTTCATGTATGCACTACTCTAGGATTTAGACATTTTTTCAAAATGTGTGATACCTTTCATTGCTTTACCCCATAATGGTTTTGTGTTAAAATGCTTAGTTTATGCTGCAGTTGCATAGCTCATTGTACTTTTATGTTGAAATTGATAATTATAACTTATCTTACATTACTAATCAAATAAATATTGCTGTCACATGCGAACACACTATCAGTTAAATATAAGAAGATTTTAACTATGGTGGACAGTGATTACTACTTAAATGGGTTTACTCATTTCTCACCTTCAGTTGATCTGGAAGTTTTGCAGCGAGTGGTTTCTGAAAAATCTTTTATAAGTGTTTCAAAATGAATATGGAGTTTTAAGGCATTAAGTATTTATTACAATTATAAATTGTACATCAAATGAAAGAGCAACTCGAAACAGTTTTTCTGAACACCCGTGTGCATGCATTTCCTCTCTTGCATTAGTGTGCTAGCAGCAAAGATGGCAACTAGTAAACAAAAACATTTTTGGATTTTGCAGTTTGCAATGCCTAATTCACATGTTAGTAACATCAGTAGATGGTATCATTTTGAAGACGTAGGGCTGTCCTTGTTGAAGGAATAATACAGGACAACCAAGATTGAGTGAAGGTTGGTTGCTAATGCTCAGCATGTTGCAGTTCATTTGCCTTCTTGCTTCCTATTAGCACAATTAGAGGGCTGTCAATGTTAATTTTGTCACTTCATAAGATGAGTCATATTCGTCGTTGAATCATATACAATTGGGATTTAGGTGTTTAGTTTATATAGATGGGCAGCCAAACAGTCATGTCTAATATTATTAACTAGTACACAATTATTTTAAATCCGTGATAATTTAAAGAACAATCTGAAACTGAAAAGCAAGGAATTGGGGGGGGGGCTGAGTTTGAAGTTAATTGTGTTTTGTCTAAATGGTACAAGACCATTTACCCTGATTCATTTGCAACTTTAAAATGTTTATATTACAAAAATTAAACATACAGCATGAAAGTGTAAGCATCATAAATATGCTACAAGAAGAGATGTTAAAATGTTCACTTTCTTAATCAAATTTTACCAATCTATTTTTTTAATTCTGACTAGTTCTTATGATAATTCCATCATTTTAAGCTTGCTTTTAAAAGTCATATTTACTTTTAATTTTATAATATCCCAAAGATGAATAGCATGTTTTTAAACTGCAGAGGGTCGTAATTAACCGCTTCGCCGATGGCCATTTAAACCCTTCAGGGGCCGGAAACGGATACCCAATAAACAGAACAGGACATTTAAATTGTTAAATGCTGTAAAAATGCATCATAAATACAATTCCGTATCTTCCGTATTTATTAAGTTATTTAAACGAAACAAAAACTGGTTTAAAACTCATTAAAGGCAGTATAAATCTACAGTAACAATAAAGTAGAGAATACATTAATAAATTGTTGAAATTTCACTACTTTGTTTCACTGTAGCAAAAGCCATTCTTTGTGCCAAACGCGCCTAATATGTGAATCATTTTGTTTTGTGTGTATACGAGCCATAGTATGTATGTACAGCTACGCAAGCGACTTCTCAGGTTCAAGTTTAGTTTATTTATGCTATGCCAAGCGATAATATGACGAGAATATGTTGCGTCACACACTGGAATGAAAACTCTGTCAGCATCTGTTATTACAGTGTTTCTTAACCAAGGTTTCTAGTAGCCTTATGCAGCAGTTTTCGCTCTGTATTTCAGTTATTTATACTCTCTCTGTGTTCAGAGTGATTTCTTGTAGCTATCAAGAGCTAAATGTATGGCACATTTGAAATTGTTAAATTTCAATGTTAACCATGGCTTATCCCGGTAATGTAGCAAATAAATTAGCTTGGGTATGATGTGTACAGGCTTCTGATATTACTGTAGAAAATCTGGAAGATTTGTTGTGCGATTATGAAGGAGATCTTTAGGACATACGTAGCAGTGACGTGTACTGGTCTACAGCTGGCATGTTAGCTACTCCATTATTTGGGGAAATGGAAGTATTTTTATACCACTGGATGTAACTATGCACAGTTGTTTAGTAATTTTCAGAGCTGTAAAAGACATTCATCTACCTGTACTTGCGCGTACAAAGAGCTCGTAACCTAATTGAGTATTATAATACTCAGAGGCCTCTTTATACTAGGGGGTAGCAAAATTCACCACATCATCCCTCATACTTGAGAGAAAACACTTTCCTAAAAGTATACCACCCACACCCAAAAAACTTGTAACCATTTAGAAAATGTGTAGTGTGTTGCGAAAAAGAAGTTCGCAAGGAAACCAATATTATTTGGTGTGAATCTGCAGATGTGCCCTTGGGTGTTTATCCAGGTTTGGAGTTGTACAATTCAAAAAGAAACCTTTAAGGATACGTTTACATTCCTTATAGAACTAATTTAAATTTATTGTAAAACAGCAAGATTAAAATAATTGGCGTTAAATGAGCATTAAATGCATGTATGCGCAGGACGTCTATACACGTCCATATCGGTTTGGGGCATTTTAACTTGGACGTCATATGACGTCCATATCGGTGAAAGGGTTAATGGCGGTAGAGAATAACTAATTTTATTTTGCATTTATAGGAAAGAGCGTATAAACATAATTTCATATCTGAAGGAATGCATGCAGAAATGCTCGTTTTGTGATAGAAGGAATAAAGACTTCTTTGCAGTAAAGTTAAATTTTAATGCATAGAATAATCTAATAGAGAGTGTAACATAAAATAAAACTTGATTTCATTGCTCAATTCTTTATTCTTCAACTTAAACTCTATAATACAAATTAGTAATAATTAAAACTTAATCCTTGTACATATTTGGAGCAGTTAAAGGAAAATTATCTTTGTGCTGCTTCAGTAGAGGTGCATTGACATCTTCTTAACTGGCTGTAAACAAAAAGATAATTACTGTAGTTATAAACAAGCTGTTTATAGCAAGAAAGATTTAACCTGCTGTAATCTTACATTTTTGTTGATTTGTTTTTATATACTCTGAGTATGTATAATACATCAGTTGAAGCAATGATTGAAGCAACGCTTTCTTTATAAATCTATATGAGAATGCAATTTTATCCAACTGGTAGTTCTGTGCTCTTGCATGCTACATCATAATGATATAAGGAATAAGGTTCATGATTTATTTTTGAGTTTGATTTATGAGTCACTATGTTTACACTCAAACTTCACTTACTTGAGTGTAAACATAGTGACTCATAAATCAAACTCAAATATGAAGAATACTTCACTGTTAATAATGCTTCTGCTTTTAATATTCATGATTTATGTTGGTTACAAACTTAACTGAAACCAAAATGTTCCGAAAGTGATTGAACTAGTCTTGTATCATTTAATATAAATTACCATTGTGCAATTTTTGAAGATAGTGAAATTTTGCACACACATATTAGAAGCAAAGAATGCAATACCATTTTGTTTTTTGTGCAAATATCAAATGGGTTATATCCCCTCTTAATTTGTACTAGTCTACAGAAACATAACATCATTTTAGTTAATTGATGGAAATTAATAATTTCCTCGTACTAGCCCTATACAGGCTAAGGTTTTTGATAGACTGAGTCAACATGAAAAATTCAATGCCATGGCTGGGATTTGAACCACAGATCTCCTGGTTTCCATCTAGTCGCTCTAACCCATTGAGCTACCATGGCCAACATGCCGTCCTGACATTAAATTCTCCATTTGACTCTACATTTACATTTACCTAGTGGTTCACCGGGGAAATATACGAGTCAAATGGAGAATTTAATGTCAGGACGGCAGGTTGGCCATGGTAGCTCAATGGGTTGAAACAACTGGACGGAAACCAGGAGATCCGTGGTTCAAATCCCAGCCATGGCATTGAATTTTTCATGTTGACTCAATCTATAACATCATTTGTTCTATCAAAAGTATCTTATTTGATAAAATTCATCTATTCTTGTATGAAGTTTGCCAGAAGAATCAAAATAAATGAAACACAATGGAGTTGAGATGATTATGAATACATTTGGTGCAATTATATTTAATATATCGAGATTTAACTGTATTGGAACACCACAGTGAAGCGAAAAATTATTAAATTATAGATGAGTCGTATTGTTTACACATCTGCTTCACTTCCGTGATGTGTAAAAAATACGACTCATCTATAATTTAATATATTTAATATGTTTTTCAAATGGGAAGAGTTCTGGACTGACAAATCAGATGTACTACCATGCTCAGCATTACCCCCTCTATTTTCATACTTTCCTCTCTCACATGTAATTGTAGAACATGCAAGTCTGCTTGGCACTAGATGTTATTTTATCCCAATTTAATTTTCCAAATTTTTATAATGGTGCAGTTGCTAAAATCAAAATTGGAACAAGCAAATTCACACATGTTTATTTGTAAATGCTGTAAACTATACTTCATGAATTACATGTTTTTTTAATCCAGTGGAACTGCTAGTGGCTCATCTGTATTGCTGTCAATGTCACATCAAGAGACAATTCGTAATTGTCTTCATCCAAGTCTTGCAAATTTATGATGATAAACTCCAAAATCTCATATTATTTCTTTCTCAAAGTCTTTGTGTTTTAGGTTGCTGCATGTCTCACGCAGTTTTCCCGGTCTTGTGTTACCTTGTCAGTTTCTTTCAGTCAGTTTAAAAGTTTTGTTTCTGTTTGCAACTTCCCATTTCATTTGATCCCACACCAACTCAGTTGGAATGTATTGGCAGTGTACTGAGGGATGCAGATTACCATTTCAATTACAAGTTCATCTGGCTGATACACTTTTCGTGGTTTTTAAGCAGAAGTACTCTTTCTGTTTCCGAAAATTCAATGCAATAGTTGAATGATACGGTACATTATCCATTATAATTATGCTTCCCTCTTCTAAATAATTTAAGAATCTGTTTAAAAGCCAATATATCTCTTCACGATAATCAGAGATAGTTTTGGATTGAAAATCTGCTTACTTTTAGGTAGGAATCTTATCTTAGTAGATCCTGCATGACAGTTGATAAGCCGGCTGACTTTTCCAACAGATACCTTTAGGCCATCCTTTCATGAGGAGACTTCCAGATTGACTTTTGAGTGTGGTTTTTATTTATCCATGTCTGATATAAGTAAAATATAGGTCTCGCATCACCAGAATTTCTAATTTTGTGCATTTTGTTTGTTTCCCGAGAATGTCTTGGGTATATTCGTTGCCAGGAAAGCTGCAAATAATATTTATTAGAGTAGATTTACTTGGCGCTCAACACACCCCACTTACTGGGAATGCAATATAACAACACTGCAGGACTCCCAACTGATTGCTTACCTAGTAGCATTCAAGGACAAGCATCCCATTTGAAAGACAGCAGAGCAAGCCTGAATTGCTCAGTTTTTCCAGGCCCTAACAATAAATCTGCAAATTTCATCCAAATGGCTGGATGGCTCAAAATCCAATCTAATATTTTTAAAATTCCCTCATTAGTCAAATAGCCATCAAATTTAATAGACATTTCCACAGCCCAAGTTTCACTCGTAAAATGAAAAGGTATAAAAAATATGGTAAAGGAAGGCAGTTATAAAAAAGTTATTTATCTGTCACGCCATTGTGCAAAATTTGTCCTCATCAATATAAAAATATTTGCTGATTAGTTAAAATGAAATCTGAAGGAATTTTTTTTAAATTTATGTCCTCCAACGTTAAGTCATCGGACAAATGAACAATTGCCATTATTTGTGCAGGAATTTGTACATTTCAGCACAAGTGTCGAAACTATCATGTGTAAGGTAAATCACATGGAACTTAGAGGATGTTTGAAACACCATGTTAACAGCACTGCAATTCAATACAATGCAAGAAACCTGCTGCATTACTGGAAAGAATTGATCTAGAAAATGTACCATCATCCTCCTCGGCAAAAAACTACACATCCAAATTTGTTGAAGTTCTTTGTCATACACCAATAAAAGCTGATTTCCTTTGAAGAAAGTGCAGCACCCTTGTTTCATAGCCTTCATAAACAAGTACACTAACAGGAATATGCCTTTGGAAAAACAGTTACACAAAACATATTTACCAATAGCCTGCAATAATTGCCAAAATAGTAGCAGATAAAAAGATCTATATCTACATTGAAAACTAAAGATGCCATAAATAGATCAATTGTTAATGTTGTAGGAACCCACGTGCCTGACATTCTGTGTAAAAAGTTTCTTAACTTCTGAAGAAATGGAGGAAGATAAAGCAATCTACAGTAACCAAACTAATGGTTCATTGTCTTTGCCATGACCTACTAGTATTAAGAAAGAAAAACAGCCCACCTTGGTAGCATGTCTCTGCCTCACTGGATAAGGCTTTTTCCCTTATCCTGAAAGACGAATGTCGCACAGCTCTAAGCTCCATGGACCCCGGACTCATTTGAGCACCATTTCACTCATTTCATTCATCGTCCAATATGACTAAATGTTGGAGGACATTAATTACACAAAAAAAAAGTTTTGCTATGTTACGGACAGAGATTCCTATATGAAGAAAATTGACACACAATACAAACATATCCAAAAACTAATCATTTAACTTGTTTAGCATGTGGTCTGCAAGCTGAGAAGAAATTAAATCCTCTTTTCTGACTTGTGATACTTGATGGCCAACATGAAAAAGATATTTCTCAAACCATCCTCCAAAATCAGGATATTTAAATAGATGGCACCTGCAGTTTCCTTGCCTCCATAAACAATTGCCACTCAGTAGGGGTCATGTCTACAGGCTGCAGTATACTTGCCCAATATTATAACAAAATTGTAAACAGAAAGGTTGCAATACATGCAGTGAAAAATAATTCCACCAGCCTTGTTTGGAGATGTTTCTTATATTCAGAAGAATTTCAGTAATATAACTGCATTTGCACATTTACAGACATATATATTAAAAATGCCTGAGGCTACTGAGACAAAACAAGGTCAGTTTTACATTGAGTTTTGAGTTTTCCCCATTGCTTGCTTGCTCTTTGCAAGCTTGCTGCAGCATTTCCAATGTTTGTGATGCAGTTTTGTCAAGAAGATTGCAAAACCTAATTGATGCGTGCTGCAGCAGCTTGAGAACCATGTTGGGTTCAGTAAGCATGGGCTTACACTTCTCGTGCTACCCTCCAACTGAGCACCTCCAGGGGAATGACACCTATGCCATTTCGTCACTCAAGGTCAGACCTCTCGGTACTACCAACTTCCATCTCATGCACGGGCGCTTTAAAATGTAAAAAAATAATTCTGGTTATTTTCTGACACCCTATCGTTCCTTGCAATAACTATGCTCAATGTAATGTCTGTAGCTAAGATTTCTGTACATTAGAACGTTGTCAAAATTAAGTTTATTGCATATTACAAATGACTGAAATATATTATTTTCTGCCTAGTAATGTCCCCTTAATCGTGGTGTTGCTACTTCTGAAGCAGGGAGTATTATATTCAGCCTTCCATTCCAATTCTTTACAAATAGCACTGCAAGATCACCGTCACTTCCACTTCCTGTAGTAGTAGCAAACCCTGCTTACTGTTTATAATGGACCTATTATATTCTGACCAGAACTCTGAATTGGTTTGTATTCTCCAGAACTACGAGGTAATGGTGTGATAGCTATTAACTTCCATTTAAAGTTAAGGTGTACATTGCATGGAAGACTTAGGAATTCCAACTACTGTGTTTACCTACCCCATTTAGTAGTAGCGGTACATAGAAGCTGAAGCAAATGGCACCGCTTGCTGGTTGGCTGCCAAGCTCGACGTCACTGTATAAAAAAAATATTGATTATATTCAAAATTTTGGTGGTGGTGCTTACAACAAAGATGTAATAGTTTTATTTTAACTAGTGGAATGTGTGTTCATTAATTTTAAAGAAACTTGTTTTGTTTTGACCAAAGATTTGATAGTGATATTTTAGCAGATATATTTGAGGCACCCTGAATAATAACGGCATATCCCATCCGACGTCAAATTTTGAGATAGAAGCCTGACCATTCACAGCTGTCATCTACCTTTCATGTGATAAAGTATCAAACAAATTGGGATATGCCAACGCTCTCATTTTCCACCTTTAAAGTTTGTCCATAGCGAAAACAAACACATTCTCAGTTTAAATGTGTCATATCCCATACCCCAACTACGAGTGCTTTATTTATGACTGCTAAATGTTCATAGTGTTGTAGTGAATATGGTGCCATCTGCAGAAGTTATTCCTGAATCTCCAAAAGAAGAAAAGAAATGAGCAAAAAAGCCAATGGATTGGTGATAATCAGAGGAACGTGCAGAAATAATTGCAAATTCTTCATTAATCATATGAACAGAGAAGACTTGGTTGACATCTAAAATAGATAATTTTGAGCTTAGTAATTAGAAAAAATTATGATGATGCTCCTTTGCTTGTACATAAGGATCATGATAATCCCCAGATTGTTAAATTTGGTTTATGTTATTCTAACTCTGAAGTGCAGTAAAAGGTTAATTTTAGGAAAAGAGGTTAAGGTTCACATGTTTCATGGTTTAAGAATTACAGTGAATAGAGAAAGATAAAGGAAGCTAAAAAAGGCAAGCTACAGGAATGTGTAACGTAATCACTTTTGCAGTCACCCCGAGTATGACAAGGAAGAAAAACTGGTTTAAAATACACAAGTGTTGTCACATAACTCTCCCATACATAATACTTATTACTGCATTTACTGCAACAAAAGTTACATCTGGCAGTATGGGTGACTCATATGCAGTTTCATACACTCATTTCCTAGTAAACAGATCTGCTACTGGAGCAGATTCAGTTCAAGCTCCTCTGCCCTTCATTCCCCTCTAGCCTTCTTGTCGTGGGCATACAGTACAATGACCTGATGAAATTACTGAAATAAGTCTATCATGATTTTTATAACAAGTCTTTGTCATGATGATATTGATGATGAAAAATGTAAAGATTTGGAAATAGAGCTGGATTAAGTATTTCAAAGTGTTAAATGAAGCAAAAGTCTATTTGATATTTTTTCTGTTTTGTATACTTTTTGTTCTAATAACACAAAGTCAGAAAAACTATTAATCACAGTGGTTCAAGAATTTGCACTTAGAATGGAAATCCCTTAGTTTAAATGTCCAGAAAATAATGTCTTTTTTCTAGGGGGGGGAGGGACATAGAATTGCATTTATCTCAAAATGAACTTCGGTTGGAATATGCCGTTATTATTCTAAGTGCCTCATTTCTTTTGAAACTTCTTGAGGTTGGAGGAGAGAGTGGAAAAGGCTTATGATCATCTTCTATGGATGATAATAATTTTCCAAAAATTCCATTGTTTGATTCTGTAAAACATATGGTTCTAACAATTTTCATTGAATTGTCTTATTTTTAACATATTTTCATGACAAATGAAATGTATATCTTGGATATTCTTAAAGCGTCTGAAGTCCTTTTCATTCTGAATAATTTTTGCATAGTGATAAACCATAAGACAATTAAAATCTTACTGCTCAAAAAATGTTGATTTCGTTGAAGCACACAATTTATGTAAAATAAATTTCATTGTTCAACAAAAATGGATTATTTTATCTGCCAGAGGTGAAAGTAGATTTATTAAGAACAGTTTTTATAGCACAATTTGGAACTGTTTTCAGTTTATTTCTATCACATATAGCTTTTAAATTATACTAAATTGTATTATCCATAAATCACACATTGCAGAGTATTATTTTAAGAGCAACGTACTAAATACAAAACTTAAACCTAAAATATTCCCTAATTAGTCATTTCCACCCCCCCCCCCTAAAAGAAAGCTTTTAAAAATAAGTGAAAATGTACATATAGCCTTCCATTGCCCAAAAGATAAACATCACTGTTTTCAACATTAATTTTATAAGCAAAAAATATAAAAACTATAAAATATTTGTATTTCAATTGTTCACAAATAGGCAAATAGAAGTGAATTCACAATTGGAACTGCAAAATAAGAAACAGAAAGGGATATAGGATCACTTCTGCTTTCTCTATCGTGTGCTACAGAAAATAGATTCTACAATCTTTAAATGGAGTAAAGGTTTAAATTGTGCATAAACAGTAAACTACGAGGGTCATCCAATAAACTAGCAATAAGTTAGAAAGAAAGAACTCTTTTCCTCACCACCTCCCCATCTTCATAGTCTCTGTTTCTAACTCCAAACCACAATATTTTTGGTTAGGCAGAGCAAAAACTCTCAAAACAAATTTGAAATTAGTTGAAGGTACCGGAATAAAAGTTTGCATAAATACTTTCTTGAAGAATGGATAGAAAAAGCCTTGTAAGTGTAACAAGATTTTTACCATGTGGATTCGTTGATAACAGAAAACTGACTTACTATATGCGAACAATTGTTTGTTTCAGTTCCTTTCTTGGAAGTGTTGAAAACAGTGTTGTTATGATAAATTAAATTTAAAGGGAGTCCATTAATGACACTAAACAACACTTACTTTTAAATTTTTCCAGAACATGTTTCAGAGACTTTGCCTCCATCCTCAACCGGCCATCGACTGGTTCTCATTGGTGTAGTTGACAATATGTTGTCACCGGTCTCCTCTGGTGGCGGTTCAAGGAACTTGCTGAACAAATATTTCTGGGGGATGTCGAAATTGAATACTTTGTTCCTATTTTTTGAAATATGCATCTTTGATGTTTGAGCAAATTAGGTTTTTTATGGAGAAATGGTTGACTGGTGCTAGTTTAATGTTTTGTTTTTTGAAGACTTTTTTGAATTTATCAAAGGCCCATGGATGATAAGTGAATTTTTTTGAAAATCATATTAGTTTCTGTAGCTGAGAGGGTTGTGGTTTCCTTAATTAGCTTCTTCTTTTTTGCTAAGTTCACTTTTTTTTTTATATGCTACTATACCTGTAATATACCTGTGCCAATAATGCATTGTGAATATAATTGTATAACAAACTTGAATATATCATTATCATTTATTGCTTCATGTATGTGGTGTCTTTAACACCTAAGGTTATATTTTTACCTCTGGAACAATTGCTTATCAGTAATTATGTTCACTCGCTAACAGTGGTGGTAATTTGTAGTCTGGTATAACAATGGTTGTTATCATTCACACTATCAGACTCCAGGAAGAATGAGCACAATAATCCTGGTTTTAAAAAGAAGTCCCTCTGTCTAGCAGGAAATTGAACTAAAGATCTTTAGATTTGCATACCAGCAACAAGATCACAGAGACAGTAAAGTGGTATTATATTTTATGATTTTTAGAGAAAATGTTGGTTACTTACATGGATTAGCCGCAGTGTAGGCAGGAAATGCCATTACAGGAGGTGGCAATACTGGCAAGCCCATTCCTGAGTAAGGATATGAGCTCATGTAAGGTGCACCTGCTCCTATGTAAGGCATACCTGCTCCCATGTAAGGCATTACTGGGGGTGCATATGGCATAGATAAATCGTAGCCATATGGCATTCCAAGATCCATTATCACAGGTGGCATCGATGCTACGGAACCAAATGGTGACGTATGGGCAACTGTTGCTGCCGAGTCAACTGGAGATTGTTGTTGGACCAGTGTCCCAAGCAGCTGGCTATTCAGAGCATCATCCATGCTGTTTCCTAGTCCACCGTAAGCCTGCAACATTAAAGTGAGTAACTGTGCTGTTGTTTAACCACACTTTGACCAAAGCTTTATTTACGATAGCTCCACCCCTCCATCACAGACCTTGCTTGGGAGATACTGGAGTCCATTTGGGTTAAGTTGGCAGAAAAAGAAAGTAATAGTGGAGAGATGATCTGAGCTACCTCTCATTCAATACAATGGAGAAAGGATGTTTTTTCAGGTCAAAATCTTTGCCTGTCATTTTACTTCTGCCACTGCTTCCTCAAGTGTGTAGATTCCTGGAGTAAACCCACCTTCCACCTATGCCCTGTAAGGTTCGTTAGAGCACTGCATGCGACCGAAAGGGTGAGTACTGCTTTTTCTTTCTAGACATTCGTGACTTCTTTATCCCACACTGACTCTACTGCATTATTTATAGATTTTTGAGTGGTGATTTTATCATAAACTAACATTTCTGTGTCCCCAAAGTTTGGATGTCTGTTCAAAATTTAAAAAAATAAAAAAGTTATTCAGCTTTTATTTTCTTAGCTTTATCTATTTTAATAGAACCCTTAGACCATAGATGAAGGTTGTGACCAGGAGGATGAGGGAGAATGGTTGCAAATAACTGTATGGCGCAGCACAGGCTACACATTTTGTTAATATAATACACTACATCAAATATAGTACTCCGTGTTTCGAATTCTCCTCCAAAGACGTCCGCACAATAGAATCACTTATAGTTCAAATTATAAAATGTAATTGTTTAACAGCATGCAAGTTCACACATATTCTGAAACAGAGTACCATTTTTTTAATTAACGTCCTCCAAAGTTAAATCAAATTGGATGAGGAATGCAATGGGTGAAATGATGCACAAACGAGTCCAGAGTTCATAGAGACATTCATGTTTGAGTATAAGGAGAAACTGCGGGAAAAAGTGTTAACTCGCTAATTACATAGGTATTGGCTCAAAATAGTCATCCCAAATTAGCTGTGCAACTTTACTTAGCTATTTTTTTGAAAAATAGTATTAACAATAAGAACCAAGTCATGTGCAAAATTCTCCAAGTGATGAAAACTTAAACTTATAAATTCTACATATTATTTCTGGAGTATAGCTGTTAATCAAGTGTTAAATTTTGTGCAATATTCAGATTTCTGGATAAAAGTCTAAAATAGTAATTTTCTAAATATCGACATTGTTTAAATTATTGAAACTAAATAGGAAACCATACTTTTAATCAAGAAAAATCTCTTTAGATTCTTTCACCTATATGCAAAGATAGCATGCTGAAAATTTGAATATATAGGGAAGCTCCAAATAATAATTTTCATTAAAATAAGAAAAATCTTTGCACTGTAGTCACACGTAGGCCCTTCTTGCATTGCAAGACGCTCACACTAGACATTCCTGCCTCCCCTCTCCACTCAGACGTTCCAATTGTTCCTACAGCTGGCCCACACGGCGTGAACCGTTAGCCTAACATGGAGAAAGTATGCATTTCACCCAATTTTGTTAATAATTTAAAACTTCACAACAATTTCCTATTTTTCATCACTAAATACCAATCTACGTAAAATACTATTGCTAATTTTATTGAAATGTACTTGCAGTTGTATTTAAAATCGCTACATAAAACAAAACAAAAATTAACTTTTGTTCACACGCTACAGAGGCTTCACGTGACCAAATCTATCAGTGCTTCCTAAGTATCGAAAAGTCGCGATTGCTTCCGAAAACCTACGAAGCATGGTATCCAAGGTTATGAATGCGTAAATACAGTATTGAATGAGCTCGTGGATCTGGAAACTCGAACCTAAGCAGCTGTCAAATTGTCCGCAACGCCGCGGATGTTCGCAAATAAATTTTGAAAATGTATCCAGAGCAAATAAAGTATTGTTATTAAAAACATCGAAATAATCAGATATTGTTGCTAATTTTCGTGTAGGTGTAAGGTGAATATGGGAATTTTATAAGTTCGTATGCGATGTCTGTGAAATTCTGTTCTCTTTGTATGCCTGAAAGATTAAAAGAAAACTGAGTAACATAAATCCAAACCAATTACAATGAATATATGGAAAATGGTGTGTTTCATTAAAATAAATAGTAAAATAAGTAAAGTAAAAAGATAAATTGTGTGCTTTAATGAGTTGTTTTTTGTCTGCTGAGATCTTGTCCCTCTTCTGGTCATACAGAATGAAGAGGACCTCAGGGAGCTTTCAAAAAGAAAAAAAATCAAGATATACGTTTCATTGGTGATCAAAATATCTGAAACACGTGGTATATTAATCAAAATTCTTAGGATTATTTTTAGAAAGTCCAATTTGTTTTTAATGTTCCGTGTAAGAGGCAGTCTTGTGCGGGATGATTTTGCTCTAAAATAGTTTTTTTGTTTGTTTCTCTAACAGCTCTTCACTCGCTATAACTACACTGCTTTCAGTTTTTAGTGCCTTGAAAGTTTATGTATAATAAATAAGCTTTAATTCCAAATGTCACTCACCAGCAGAGGAAGCAAAAGTAATCGCATAATACTCTTCATCTTGTTTTTAGGATGTATCAGAACAGCAGAAGATCAGAAGCGATTCCGTGACTTCTTTGAGCTCTTTATATACCATTGGTGGAAACGTGGCCATCTTTCTCTTCGCCAATTAAAAATATAACAATACTGTAAATCTTAGAGACTTGTCACAACCATTAAAGGTCCCCGTGTTGCTTCTTTTATCTACCAAGATATGAGTTCCGCATGAACGATATGTACAACCAACGAAATTTGATAAGTGTCATTATTTTGGTTAAAGTTTGAGATAACGATTCTATAAACGCATCTCCTGTTTTGATCTTTCTCTTCACATTAAACCTTTAACATGACGAAATGTGGGACTACACGAAGCTGGATAGGTGCTCATTACTCTTGTAGTTCGAGATAACTTGGAGATATGACATCTTCGTTGTACCAGAAACGATGAGATTATAGACTCGACTAGCACTCATAAGTAACTCATAAGAACAAAACAAAAGCAATATGTGTTATAAAGGAATATCCACGGATATTCATAATTCCCTCATTATTGAGAAGTACTGTTTTTCTTCTTGACATATATGTATGCTGTAAGACGCTTCAAAACGAAAACTACGCCATGCAAATGATAGATTAAGTTGTGTGGGACTGTTTTTGTAAATCGCGTCGCTTCTTCAAGGACATTAAAGTACACAGCTGGCACTTCTTGATCTTGAGTTACGCTTTTTAGATAGAAATACATCAAATAAGGATCTTTTCCTAAATACGTCTTCTTTTCCAGGGAGCTTAAAACTTCTATTTCCGGTGAAATCTTGATACAGAATTGTTATATTATTGCCTCCATTACTAAAACTACATGGAAATTTGAAAAATCCTTGTATGTTCATAACATCCAATTGCGTTCCAATTTAATTAAATACTAATATCACAGGGCCAGCCTCTGTGGCGTAGATGGTAGCGTGTCTGTTTCACGTTCAAGAGGTCCCTCGTTTGAATCTCGGTCAGGGTGAGTTATCTGGATAAGGCTTTTTCAGTGCTTTGCTTATTTTAAAAATGAATGTCGGGTAACTCTAAGTTATATGGATTCTGGACTCATTTGAATGTCATCCATTTATTTCATCGTCTGATATGACTTAACGTTTGAGGACATTAATTATAACAAAATACAGTATTACTTTTTTAGTTTTCTTATTCCGTGTTTTATATCGTTGGATGTTCGTACCTCGTTATTCCTTATATGAGGATTCGAGGCTTAGTCTAAAATACAAATCCCCCCAGGGGCCTACTTCGGTAGGTACGGGTTTGGCGCACCCGGGGTCCCGAGCCAAACAGTCTCCCTCGTGTGGGCTCCTCTTCGTGGTTGAGGGAGACGGTCAAGAGGCCCACCCACGTGTAGGCCGTGCGTGGAGATCCGTGGAGAAGGTTTTTAGATTCTTGTCTAGTTTAGAGTTTAGGATTTAGTGAACGAAATTTTAGTAGGTTTTGATCGATGTTTTTTATGTACGTGTATTTTTAATAGGTTTCGTTACACTTGTATAGTTTTTAGAAAGTTTTATATCTGGCTTTTGCTATGACTAGTTTTTTAAAGGGCGCTGTTGATCGCCGTAGTTGAGCGCCCTTATATATATATATATCATCTAAAATACAAATGTTGGTTATTTATTCATTTATTTTATTTATTATTTTGACGAACAGTGATCTGTTAGAGTAGCCGTACTTCCATAAGTCCCTGACAATGGCGGCGATTCCAATAAACGAGTCATCCAGCCGTCACATGCGCAAACCTGTATGCGTGTAAGTCAGTGTGGTGGTTACAGACCAGTAAAGTACTGTACGGGACCAAGCTTTGTGTGGTTGAGGGATGCGGGGAAGTGACATGAGGCAATGCTTGCATAAACAGAAATTATCAGGTGAGATTGTTGCTGTTTCTTACACGAGCGAAGCAGACGAAAATTTGGATGACATCACAGAGCTTACCCAATCCCCAGCACACCAAAGTCACACCTACCACTGCCACTGAGCTGAATAGGACCCGCCTCTAAACTAAGTTTCTTTAATGGTAATAAAACAAAACTTTGGTTACTTTTATTTTAGGTATCAACGAAAATGTTACACGAGATAACTATATTAATTATTCTTCCCTGACTTTTTTTTCAACCATTGGATGCCAATAGAGGAGCTTTTCTTCAAAACTGAACATGTCCACCGAAAACCGAAAATGAGTTAGGAATGGAATTCTGTTAAGATTCTTGGTTGTAATATGATGCTACTTTTATTTTCTACCAAAACTGAACATGACATGTACAAATGTGTATTTAAAGTTCTATTTTTCATCAAAACTTAATATGTCCATTACGTTGTAGCCTGATGTTCATTTTGTTATCAAAAGTGAACATGTCCAGTATAATTTACCAAACACTCAATGTTTTATTTTCATAAATGAACATGCCCACTTTCAGAATTTTTTCTCTTTGTCATATGCTTTTTTTTCCGGAAAGTTTTGAAACTTACTAATGACATTCTACCCTCTAACTAATGCGGGTTTAATGTATCGTTACTCCGCAATTAGTTTTCGTGTACGCATTAGCTTTTAGTAGCAGTGCAGATATTCTTAATAATCAGGTGCTCATTGAGGTGAAAGAAAGTGAATTTTTAACTGTGCAATGGAAGTAACAATCGATGATATTAAATGCGGTACTAGGAAGAGAGGAAGACCGAAATCGGAAACCAAATTGAGAAGCCAAACGAAAAAAAAAGTATGCTGATCCGGATCCCAGAATAACTCAGCTCAGCTGTTTGCATAGGCCATTATCTCAGAACACTAATATGTTGCTTTCTTGAGAAATTCCTCAAATATAAGACATTTGTTGTATCAAAACTTAACATGTCCAAATATTTTTAGCCATTAATTTGAAAATCAAAAGTATTACATGTGTGGTTTTTAAGTATATAATTAAAAATGCTTAAAGCTTCATGTACAGCCTTACACCAAAGAAAAAGAAAAATTTATTGCATGGATATACATTTTTTTTTTTCATTTCCTGATTATTTTCAAGTGATGGACATGTTCAGTTGGTGGGGACGACGACCCCTTCCTTTAGTTCTTGGTCAATATGAACAAAAATCTGATGTATTGCACTCACATGACTTGTCTCTTGTACCAGCTATTCCCACAAACCCTCTAATTCATGTTACACGATATAAACATTTGCATTTGTTTTGAAGGTGCAAGGGAAATAATGAAAATACTTCAGGTTTTCAGCGATAGTTAAACATGTAATAAGTTGATCGCTCTATTATATCTTTTAAATTTCGTATTCTTAGAGGACCAAGAGATCAAATAATAAATACCCATTTGAGAAAAACTAAGAATTTGAAAATTTGAACAAAACAAAGAATATCTCCGAAATTATGGACTGCACAAAAATTGTTCCACACGTAAATTGTGTGCTTTAACTAGATCTATATTTTTCTACAGTAACACTTTATCTCTTACAGTTTTCCTGTCAGGCAAAAGTCACTCAGAATGAAGAACAGTCCTAGAAAATTTGCCCCTATCGCCTTCGCGGAGAGATGCCTGATGTGTACGGGAAAGCTAAGCACCTATCCAGCTTCACACCTTCACAGGTAGATAATTAAATTTCCCCATTCAATTCTTTGGGCTTTAAACTGGAACGTAGGTAGTCAGAGGAGGTGTGTCGCTTTGTGAGTACAATGGCATGGCCAAATTGTCGTGCGCCTGAATTGAGAAGCCTGCCGTGTAGAAGCTCAGAAGCGTGGGGGATAGCACAGAGACTTTGGGGTCTCCGCCTCTGCTGTCTAAATGTGGATGTTTTTCCCGCGACTGTGACTTCGAATGTGCAGTGGCGTTAGCAGCTGTGTAAGTTGTTGGTAATCTCTGTAGGGAATCCCAGTTGTTTAAGTTTGTCTAACAGACCCCAGACCGGATACACCGCAGCAGTTTGGGGCTCCTCCCTGAAAACCCAGAGTGACAGTCTCCACCACTCACAGCAGCTGTTGGATTGTAGAGTACCCTGGTCGAAATTCATACTGAAGATAGGGAATATCGTGAATGTCACCCAAAAGTAGGGACAAGCGATTTATGACAATCTCCTGTAACTTTAAGAGGGACGAAAGGAGGCTGATCAGCTGGACTTCTCTCCACTCGCGAGTAAGGGATGATTATACAACAGGTGCAAGTAGTACCTGTTGAATACTGTTGTCAGGAAGAGTACGGCATTGAAAGGAAAGTGGCGGAGCATGAGAGGTTTCAGGCAACCCATCAGGACCCGCCGGGCTTTTGGATTTGAAGCGCTTTTTTGTAAGTTACGTCCTCCAACGTTAAGTCATATTGGACGATGAATAAAATGGCTGAAATGATGCTCAAATGAGTTCAGGGTCCATAGAGCATAAAGTTACCTGACATTCGTCTTGAAGGGTAAGGGAAACCCCCGGAAAAAACCTTATCCAGGTAACTCACCCTGACCGAGATTCGAACTCGGGACCTCTTGAACGTGAGGCAGACATCCTACAATCTACGCTACCTAGGCGGGCTTTGAGACGCTGGAGTGCGCCTTGGAGCTGAGTGTTTCCACTGTGCAGGAAGGCCGTCAAAAGTATTAGCGTACTTCCAGCCGCAAGTACTCAGAGAAGATGTTCTGGGGTGCTCTCTTGGATGCATAGTGTGTGTTCAAGATAGTCTGCGGAAACATTAGCGTTGGCTTAGGGATCATTGGCGAGGACTTGGGTGCCTTTTACAACTGCAGTGTACTGACCTAATTGATTTCCGAGAGTTTTTGCGATTCTCCACAGTTCGCCACTCTCAATGCGTAACTAGTGCATCGTGTCTTGCCACGGTTGCATTCGGTGCTCACGCAGTGCAACTCTAATCTCTCGATGTAGACACCGAAGAAGCGCTCGATTGTATGGCATGCGGTGTCGCTAACAGTCTCCCTGCCACCCAAAAGCGACTTATAAGGAGGCTTCCCATCGCTTATGCCGTCGGGAGGAAATTAGTTTGACTCGGTTGCGTATTGAGCACTTCTCACAGTTACATTTGCAAAAAGGACTCTGCTCCTATTTGTCCGCTGTGTAGTTGGACTCTTTCAGTCCGTCATGTGCTCCTAGAGTGTTTTCACCTAGCAGACCTTCCGGAGTCTCTGCAGCTCCCTGACAGCCTGTCGGAGATCCTGACAACAACTCTGCGGTGGAAAAGGTTTTACGTTACATCGCGAGAGTTAGTTTTAGGATTTAGAGTCTATTTTTAGTGTCTATTTGTTATTTCTGTTACATAGTCTATCGCTGGCTTTTGCCACTGTTATACGAGGTACGTCCAGAAAGTAAGTTCTGTTTGGTAATAAAATTAAATTGTGTACAGATGAGAAAAATTATTTATTTATTGTACAAAATTCTACAACTCATAAACTACTTTTCCACACAACTGCCGAAATTTTGCAGGCATTTGCCATAGCAATTTTTAGTGTCTATTTGTTATTTCTGTTACATAGTCTATCGCTGGCTTTTGCCACTGTTAGATCGCTTAGCTTTCACCAAGACGGCCCGAGTAGGATCCCAGGCGACCGCAAAGTGAGATTTGTGATGGACAACAAGGCGCCGGGACGGGTTTTCTCCTAGTCCTCCGGTTTCCCCCACCAGCATTCCACCAATTGCTCCATCATCGTTTCTGTTACTCATCTCGCCCTCACACAATCATTCACTTCTTTTAGCCTCACGCCAAGCATCGGGCTGATCACCCATCCTGGTTCTCTATCATGATCCAGTGCTTCGGTTCCTCAGGCCCGATCTTATAGAGATAGAAGAATAAGAATTCCCTAACACCACGATGGTGGTACAACTCAAAAATCCTTGAACAATTAATCTATAAAAGATTCATGGGCTTTTTAAATAAATTCAGTCTTATACCTAAACACCAAAATGGTTTTGTAAAAAATAGATCAACAGTCTGTGAAGTCATTGAATGCATTCAAGAAATTATAAAAAAAACATCAATGCAGATAGATATGCAACAGCAATCTTATTAGATCTTACTAAAGCTTTCGACTGTGTTGATAAAAGTATACTAATGAACAAACTGCAGCTTTTGGGAATTAGAGGTCTAGGGTACAAATTAATAGAATCCTATATGACAAATAGGAAACAATATGTAGTTTTGAATTCCATTAATGGCGATGTTATATCAACTACAACGGAACTGACATATGGGGTCCCACAGGGATCAATCCTTTTTTTTTTTTTTTTTTTATTTTATCCATCGATCAGCAATTATGCTTTACAGATGTTTGTTATAAGATACATAGGAACAGGACACATAACAATGGAGGTAGCCATGAACGACTCCTCTAACTAAATGTGGAGGATAACTGTAACACAAATTGAGAACTTAAAGTCTGATGGTAGTAATCACGTGTCTGAGTCAATTAAAAACAAATTAAAAACGTTTGCTTGTCACGGCCTCCTGTACCTCGATATACTCGGATCAATCCTTGGTCCTCTTTTATTTATTTTATATATACATGATATAGCTGAATATGTACATAACAATACAAAATTAATACAATATGCAGACGACACCACTGTCATAGCCAGCAATACATCAAGCAAAATGCTAGAAGAAACCCTGTATATAACAACTACAAAACTATTGCAGTACTTTTCTACATTAAACTTAAGTATAAATGCATCAAAATGTGAACTCATAACATTTGGCTCGAAGACACTGAATGCGCCTATACAATTAAATATTGACAACAACTTGATAAATAGTGTTGACAATGTACAACTACTTGGGGTCACACTGGACAAAAAATTATCTTTTACACCCCATGTTGACCAATTAGCATTAAAACTGAGTAAAAATTTATTTCTTTTAAAGTGTCTAAAGAACTATGTCCCAGAAGCAACTATTAGAATGATTTATTTCTCCCTCATTCAGTCACACATCTCATATGGTCTGGAGATCTGGGGCAATAAAATTTACACAAAATGTTTACTTTACAGAAAAGAGCAATTAGATATATATCTAATTTAAAAACTTAAGAATCATTTAGGGAAGCCTTTCGTCAGCAAAAAATAATGACGCTGACAAGCCTGTACATCTACAAAACAATTTTATATATGATAAAATACATCCCATTGCAAACAAATTCGGATATTCATAACCACAACACAAGAAACAGGAATAATTTCGCTACTATGATGTATAGACTCCACCTGTGTGACAGGTTGCCTAGTTACATGGGAGCCAAACTATATAACAAACTCCTAGCAGAAGTTAAAGTGTCTAGTAACTTAACAAAATTCAAATTTTTCTTTAAATCATATTTAATTAATAATGTTTTTTATTCACTTGATGAATTTCTAAACTAAGACTACAACTTCAGAATTTTATTGGTTTAAATCACATTATATAAAATACCCCCCCACATAGCTAATAATGCAAAACATGCCACGGAAATGAAATATAAACAAAATCTCCTGACTTTGATTTAATGTACCAGGAGGATTAACGTGCTACAGGTACAATCCCAGAAAGTTGATCAACGGTATCTACTGAGAAATCGCAAAGGGATTTCGATTCCTCAATCTACCTCCTTATCACAATATTCAATAACATTGTGTATGATTTCTCGCGCTTGTGAATGTATAACAGGTATAACAAGCTGTGATTGTATCTGAAAGCATGGCAAAAAGACAAGGCGTATCGGAAAAAATTCGCAATACAGAGATGTTTACCTCGGCTTATCGCAGATACACGGCGAGTCCAGTGTATGTATAGTCTGTTCAGATGTTATCATGTCTTTGGACAGCAATGTGTCATGAAGTGGCAGGCGCGAGAAAACATATCATATAGACACACGCAGCTTCCAATCGCTCTATTTGTATTTCATAACTTACTAATATTTCATTCTTCTAAAAGACCAGATAGGACCCGATAAGGGACGATGGCAGCGCTGGTCACCTGAAGGTCGATACGCCTCAACGCTCTGTCGAGTAATACATACACTGCGCTCGCTGTGTATGTGCGATAACCTCACGTAAACATATCTGTGTTTGGGTTTTTTCCCGGTACGCCTAATCGCTTTGCCATGTAGTAACAGATGGTGTTTCCTCCATCTGTTATTTATCTCAGTTATTTACCATTGCTCGCTATCTGACTCATACGGCATAGCTGCCAATATGAAAGTAATGAGAATAAATATCATTTAGGGTCTGAGCCATAAAGCGCAGCTGAGGAAAGTGTTTTCTAATAAGAGAAGTAAAAGACCACAATTGTGAAGTAACGACATAGTGCAGCGTAAGATTTGTTTAGGTAAAACCCAAACCACCCAAAAAATAAGTATTTAACATCCTTCCTTTGTTGGTGTTTTGTGGGTGGCACTCTCATCGCAGCATGCGCAGTATTGGAATGTTCTGTCATCTCAATATTGTATACATCGCGTAGTTTATTGTAACGCCAATTTTACAAGGAACAGTGAAATATCGATTAGATTATTTTATACAGCCCACATCATACGGTATAATACCGTTTCTCTCTCGTTTCCTGACGCAGTAGAACTTAGCTCAACCTCGTGGTAGGCAGTAGTGTTACAAAATAACCCTGCTGAAATCACAAAACACACCCATAAGTATGGATGACGAATTTGACCTCTGGTGTTCCAATACTTTGAAGTGGTTAGAAAGACATCCCTACGGTACTCCTGATGTATCTTCATTAACAGTGCTCACTTTACTTATACTTGAAATTATCTATGAAATAAACTTCTTCTTCGCCGATGTTTTTTAAAGCATTGGAGCTATTGTTGTGTAAATGAAACACCTTAAACTCAGTAACATATTTGTTGTACATTTTCCCAGTCGTTGATGAACCTTTTTAATTATGCATAAATTTTTAAATTAAAGTAAAACATCTTGCAGCGTAGAGTTAACCAACCCAACACACGCCCATTTCGATCACTTTGTTTAAATCCATACCGAATTACGCATTTTGCCCGACACTTAGAGAAAATTTGGGCATTTAGGTTGGCAATCGAGTTAGCTTTCCTGGACAACGGTGAAGGAGGAAAATACTATTTGAATTAACAACAACATAACAGTTATTGTAAACATCTATTTTGGTGTTCTCTGATCGGTACAGAAAATCACAAAATGGCGTTTCATATCTGCAGTGGTCTGAGTACGTTTTCGAAACATGTAAGTTGTAAAACTGGAACAGAAAATGTTACATAATTAAGTTGGTGCTTTTCTTTATACCTATTGGTATATAACTAGTATTAAATTCAAGTACCACGTACATTACTAGAACAGACGTCACGGTACATTCAGTATCATATATCCTACTTATGAATTGAATCAATAACATAACACTGTAGTAAAAGTATACATTTTAGGTTATATTAATAGTTTAAAGGATATATACCCCAATATATACTTAAGAGCCTACGGTATGCCATTGCATATTTTCTATTCATATTGTTTTTAAACGAAAATAAATGTTGTCTTATTTTTAATTTTTTAGGCATTGAGAAGTTGCCGAAGATTTTCCCTTGCGAGACCCGCTCTATCTTTTGTTGAAGTACCTCCGGGTGAAAACGGAGAACCACAAATACCTCCTTATAAGGAAAAACATGATGAACCGCTGAAAATGAAGAAAGCAAGGTAAGATTTGCACTGGCATTCAAAACACAATTACGACAATCATGCAGACGGGCGGCGTACGGTTATATTGGGACGGAATGACGTGACGAAAACAAGTCATTGCCGCAGTAGTTGTTGCCAACTGCGGCACTGCGATATACGCGAATACAGCGGAATGTTGCCAACACATTTTCATATGCATTAGCGATAGTGTAATGGGAATAGTGCGTAGTATGCTTTATTAATTATTATTGTTTATTTGCATATTGCAGTATCGCTGGTTTGCTTACTAATGTTGAATATTCCAAAACTTTGTGCTACTGTCCGGCCGCTGTATGTTCGGCTCTGACATTTAGTGGCTGCAGGAGGTGGAGGGGGAAGGTTACTAGTACCAACATATAATAATGAGTAATTGAAAACATATCGTCAGAATTATCTTTATAATGAGAGTATAAGACTATATTAGCTTCAAAACATTGAAATACAACTTTTAATTTCATTATCATGCAAGATATTCTTTACAACATCACTCTATTCAAATATTTCGTTCACACCTTTCACGCACACCAACTGCTTCTGTTGGTGATACTGGGAGTCTGTACATCCGGTGTCGTGGTCAGGAAGCTAAAACTGTCTGCTAGCGCCAATCAGCGTTGTCGCTGGTAGGCGTGGCTCCCGAACTCAACACCGTGTTGCCAGCTTGAATTTGTTTGAGCCACGTGGCCTAATAGCGGCTTGCGCTGGTGAACTTTTTTCGGTATATTTTTCGTGCGTGAATTCCGATGTTTAGTGTTCGTAAGTCCTATTATTATCGCTATTATAATAATATGGCTCCTGGTTCGTGTAATATGCAAGTACTGAAATATTTAAAATACACATTGTTCCTCTGCTTGAAATTCCCGCTAAAGAACTGGCAACAGCCTGCTTCCCCCTCTCGAGAAATGTCAGAGCCGAACATACAGCGGCCGGACAGTAAATGCCATTAAGGTTTTAAATAATTATGATAATAATAGTAAGGATATAATAATTTATAATATTAACTCTGGCTATGATGCACTATCTTTAAGCCAGTTATTTGCATATTACAGCATTGCTGATTTGCTTACATAATGTTGGTATTTTCCGCATTAGCATGCTATGGAAGTTGGCAACGCTCAAGCTATGACGTCAGAGCCATGATATCTGTATGTCGCCCATCTGCATGATTATGACAATTACTTCAAATGGAAACTTAGTGTTAACTGTTGTACTTATATAACAAGTTTGCTTCAAAATGTAGTTATTGGTAATATATGTAACTAGCCGTGTTTTGATATACCTTTTGAAATAAAAGTTGTTTTAGAAGAAATTATAAAAATTATTCCTTGGTTAACAGTTTAAACCCACATACTGATTGCCCAGGAGAAGAAGGCAAGCTAGAGGAATGTGCAACGTAATCACTTTTGCTGTCTCCTCGGGGTGTATGCTCGCCTTCCGAGAATGACAAGGATGGAAGGCTCATTTAAAATACACAAGTGTTGTCACATAGTTCACGTATACATAATACCTATCACTGCAACAAACATTAGATCTGGCAGCATGGGTGACTCACATGCACTCTCATTCACTCATTTCCTAATAAACAGATCAGCTACCGGAGCAAATCAACTGTTCAAGATCCTCTGCCCTTCACACCTCTCTAGCTTTCTTGTCGTGGGCATACAGTATATAAGACAAATATTAAATTGTAAATATATAAGAATTTGTATTTATAATGAAGTATAGTACATTGATTGCATGCTAATTTCGGTTAGACCAAAATATAGTAAAACGTGGCTTCAGATGACTGGGAATAGTACAGTGTCACTTCAAATGGCACTTAAGTGTAATTCCATGAATAATGTTGCCAAACTCGGAAAGCAAAATCATGCAAACCGCTGAATCATAAAAACAGAAGTATATTCAGGTGAAATAAGCAGGAAATGAAGGAGAAATAATGTGATTAAAAAACTTAACCCTGTATAAAAAATAATACTTAAACCTACCTGTTATGAATCATAAACGTAAGCTTGATTAAAAAATCAACAAGATATATCCTGACTAAAATGAACTATTATGTTCTGTATGCTTCAAAGTCCTAAAATGGACATAACAAGACAGTGATATCTTTCCTTTAAATGAATAGCTGCTGAATATACACTAAAATACAGTAAAAGGACATAAAACAAACAAATTTTACAAAATGTACAGAGTGTCTAAAAGTTTTCCTAGTGAAAGCTTAATGTCTGACAGCTAATTTTAATTTCTACTTTATTAAGCTGTTCCAATTCAGTGCAAGGAATCTAAACCTAATTATGGTTAAAAATATATGAAATATGTAAAAATATAAATGTTAAATCATATTGATAATTATTTTCACTTCTGTTTTGCTTTCTTAAGCACTTACCTTATAGCAGGTAAAGAAGTGTTATACTCTAATTAAATTTTAGTACGAGGGGCGCTATTTGTATTTTGAGCCTAATAATGAAAACAAAGTAATTTCTGATTGAGAACTGCTTTGTTTTTCAAAATATTCTCCTTTATTATCAATATACTTTTGCATCCATTTGAACCATTTGACACAGTATTTATTCCATTCTTGTTGAGACACCACCAAAACATGGTTTTTGAAGGCATCAATGGCTTCTGCTGACGAAAATTGTCCACACAATTTATTTTTGATGTTCGGGAACAAAAGGAAGTCATTAGGTATCAAATCAGGACTGTATGGCGGATGACCCATCAATTAGATTTTTTGAACCTTCAAATAATCTGTTAGACAAGATGTATGTGCTCTTTCATTGTCTTGATGAAGAATGATCTTACAGTTCTTGTTGGTTTCCCTTACTTCATCAAAGACTTCCGGCAAACAAATGGTTGTGTACCATTCGGCATTGACCGTTTTACTTTCCCCTAAAGGCACTGTTGTCACATAGCCAGTTTTGCTGAAAAAGCGGGCAATCATTCACTTCAAAGTGCTTTGAGTGCAAACAGATTTTGTTGGATTTCCTTCATCTTGAAACACCCAAACAGTCGATTGCTGTTATTTGCACAGATCAATAATTCATCACATGTTACAATCTTATATATGTTCTTTTGAATCACTGCCATTGGATTTCTTGAGCATCTTTGTACACCAATCTGCACGAGCATTTTTGAGTTTGTGTCAAATTATGTGGGATCCAGTGAGAGCAAACCTTTCTCACGGCTAAATAATCATACAATATTTTATATATACTGGTGGAACTAATGCCTAGGGCTGCTTCAATCTCACAATATGCCGCATGACGATCTTGGATTATTAAATTTTGCACAGCATCAATGTTTTCTGGCACAACTGATTTTGGATGACCTTCACGACCTTAATCATTGAGCAAACGGCGACCCTGATTAAATTTGTTATACCAGCGTTTCACAGTGGCAAAGGATGGAGCTTCTTTGCCAAATGTGGAAGTCAGTTGATCGATGCACTCTTGTAATAATCCACATAGAAAGTCGTAATAAATTATTGTATGAACATTTTCACGAATTAACTCCACGTTTTTGTTGAGACACAATTTTCAAGTTAATGTAAACAAAATAAATGACGCTCAGTTGACAAAATGCCTGAAGTAGATCATGGTCAACAAAGTCAATCTTTCCATTGGAAACGTCAGATGGCACCTACAACATACAGGACTGCCAAGTCTCAAAATATAAATAGTGCCCCTCGTATTAAGATTTAAATATACATATTTTGAGCCTCCATGAATAATAATCATTTTTATAAAAAGATTTATGTGTGCATGTGTGGACAATTTTGGTATTTAAGTGCAACATCTTCTAAGGATGTCACGCACAGATTCCCAAGAAAATCTCTGCATCTCACATTAG
Source organism: Mantis religiosa (assembly GCA_030765055.1). Taxonomy (NCBI): domain Eukaryota; kingdom Metazoa; phylum Arthropoda; class Insecta; order Mantodea; family Mantidae; genus Mantis; species Mantis religiosa. Next base: position 22,649,125 of record CM060958.1, read on the forward strand.
CCTTTAAATTAAAAATGTTCATTTGTTATTATTTTTTTAAAAGCTAATATATTAGGTGGTCTCTTAAGTAAAGTCGGTTTTTTGATTTTGGTGTTTTGGAAAATTTATTGGGTTTCTTTGGTTTGGCAATGTTATTAACAGGATTCCATAGCTAGTGTTGCTACATTGCGAGCATGTATCAGTCTTCAGTTTTTAATAAACAGTCACAAAAGGAGATAAAGTTTGAATTTAGAGCCCTTCTAAAAAACTACTGGAAACAAAATTATAAAGCTGCTGCCGCAGCCTAAAGAGTATGTGAAGTGAAAGAAGTTTCATTAGTGAGCATGTGGCACAATGATGGCTCCACTGTTACAACAATGGAGACGAAAACACTAAAGATTTACCATGTTCTGGAAGACCCTAAATATGAAATATTGAGGATACAGGCCAACTTTTGCTAGAAAATCTGCAAAAAGGTACCCGTATGCTTTCAGAAGAACTTGGTGCCTCAAAAGATACCATACATCACCCCATTAAGGCACTTGGATCTGTACCTCATGAACTGACACCTCAACAGGCTGAACATAGAGTGGATGTCTGTCATCATCTTATCCATAATCCTATGGATGATAGATTTGTCAGGAGAATTGTTACTTGTGATGAAAAATGGTTCAATTACTGAAACCTGATGCCTTGAAACAGTGGTTTGAGACCCAAAGTCATCGTTGAAAAAAATCAGTTCGGTCCCAAAGAAATCTGTGTCTGGTGTAATTTTGAAGGTGCAATTCACTGGTAGTTTGTTCCAAACGAGCGGGCAATTGATGCAGATCTTTATTCTCAACAACTGCAATGAGTTCATGAAATTTTGCGATGGAGATACCCAGCATTAGTTAACCGAAATACAGTTCTATAGCAATAGGGCAATGCAACATCCCATACTACACAAATGCCTGCCTCGGTAGCGTGGTGGTAGAGTGTCTGCCTCATGTTCAAGAGGTCCCGAGTTCGAATCTCGGTCAGGGTAAGCTACCTGGATAAGGTTTTTCCCGGAGTTTTCCCTTATACTGAAAGACGAATGTCGGATAACTCTAAGCTCTATGGACCCTGGGCTCATTTGAGCATCATTTCACCCATTCCATTCATTGTCCGATATGAATTAACGTTGGAGGACGTAAATTAAAAAAAAAACTACACGAATAACCAGGGGCAGCCGTTGAGGCATTGTATTGACGATTCAGTAAATAAATAAGTAAATAAATAAATAAGAGTTGTTAAAATAAAAATATGTGTACCAATTTTGAACGATTTAGATAATCTTATCAATAATCCTTCCTATTTTATAAACAGAACGTACAGGGAAACGGAAATAGATATTTATTACATCCGTACTCCTGTTACACACAGGTGTAATGAGTACAATAAAAGTTTTATAATACAGTTCATGGAGGATGTGATACAAAGTGTTCATGTACGATTTCGCGACAGAGACAGTTAACTTAATTGCCGTCCTTTACTACACTCTTAACGGATGAAGCGTAAGCCATGCTCCAGAGAAACCTCGGCACCACCTTCTCCCATAAGAAGCCGTGTATAAGCAGATATCCTAGCCCTTAACACAGGCGCTTATGAGTGTAGATGGTGCCATTCTGGAATCAGCGCTAAGCCACTGAAAACAATGAAGACAGAGCGCTTGCATTTAATGCGCCTATTCACATGAGGGAGCAGATACTCGGAAACAATCTTTTTTGCGCAATTCCTATACACTTCTCTTTCTTTCATTTTCATACAGATGGTACCATGGCACAGCGGCATTACCTCAGAAGCTGCCCATGCGAATAACCATGGAAAAAAATTCAGGAATTGGGAGGAATCAAACTATCACACCTGGCATATAGCCCTTATTCTGCATCATCAGATTATCTTTTTCAATTCATGGCCCATTTTCCATGTGTAAGAAATTTTGACAACATTGAATTAATATTTTCTGGATAAAAAATCAGAAACTGGTACCATCGTTGGATAATAAAACTCACTCGCTGATGGCTGAAGACCATAGAATCTAATGGTCTACACTTTGAAAATTAGTTAATTGCTTGTCAGAACACATTTCAAGTAATAGTTTTTCTTAAAACATGACAGTACATGTTAAGATATTTCTGTGACTGAGAACACGTGTATCTGATTTTTTCTGTGAACAGTGTGCAAAGTCCTTTTCACTCTTTCTGTGTATAACCTGTATGTGTGTGAATAGCTTCTCTATTGTGAATGAATTTTGCTCATTTGGTGAACCATAAGAAGGAGGTAAAACCTTTTTTAGTTAAAACATAGTTTATTAAAACTTAGAATTTACAGCAAGTAATTAGTTCTATAGCATTACTAATTATCAAATTTATTCCATGCTACAGCTTTTAAATGTGAAGTGTATCATCTTAATGCAGGTTTTAGAAACATTTCCAATTCTTTATTCTTCATCACAATAGGCCTTTTATGATATCTAAACATTTATTATTTTCTCTACCATCTTTATAGTAGTTACATTTGACCTAAAACTTCATACCAAGATTTCACAGATCCCTGATCATAAAAAAAGAATGAAAATATGTGTAGGTGTGAGTACAAACAGCAACGAATAGTTGGTTTAACATTAAACATTGTCGAGATTTAACTGTATTGGAACACCACAGTGAAGCGAAATAATTAATTTTTAGGTGAGTCGTATTTATTACACATCTGCTTCACTTTCGTACCTATTTTGAGGACATGTTTCGCAAATTATCGTTTGCATCTTCTGCTCTTATGCGACTAAAGCTTGATCCAGTGGTGTGGTGGGTGTGGGTAATTCTGGAGTTGCTGCTGCCATCTGTTGATTTAGTGATGAACTTAAATGTGGGATTCTCTTCTATTACTAAAATACGTACAAAAACATAGTGAACTCGTCATATGGGAGAGAATATACATAGAAAAGCATAAAAACCAACTAATGAACTTTGAAATCCCGCCAGAAGAGAATCCCACATTTAAGTTCATCACTAAATCAACAGATGGCAGCAGCAACTCCAGAATTACCCACACCCACCACACCACTGGATCAAGCTTTAGTCGCATAAGAGCAGAAGATGCAAACGATGATTTGCGAAACATGTCCTCAAAATAGGTACGAAAGTGAAGCAGATGTGTAATAAATACGACTCATCTAAAAATTAATAATTAAACATTGTATTTAAGTTGAGCATCTTCTGAGAATGCAACACAGATTTTGATCGAAATTCCCTCACTACCCTTTTTATGCACCATTTTGTGAACTGGTTTCAACAATTAAAATTATACTATGAGTTGACTGAGACACGCTGTACCTCACATAGTACAAGTTTTCTTTCAACACGTTTTACCTCCACTTGAAGGCATTATTAAGAAATTTTTGATTGGCTAGAACTTTGGTGTTCCAGCTGATCATTTTTCTTTGGAGACGAGACATCTGGTGGTGATCCAGTGAGGCTAAGTAAAATATTTTCTTCCGATGGAATGTCAGAATTCATCAGTTATGTTTCGAATTTCTTTATATAAGTGTTTTCCCAGATGTTTAATTCTTGGGCTGTTATTATTTTAGCTAATTGATGGAAATTAATAGTTTCTTCACACTAGCCGTGTATAGGCTAAGGTTGTTGATAGATAGTCAAAATGAAAAATTAAATGCCATGGCCGGGATTTGAACCATGGAACTCCTAAAATAATAAGAGTTAAATGATGAAGCCTGGGACTCGAGTACTTAGGATAGTAAGGTCACCACAAACAGTGTATCTCGAATGCGAGAACCCCTAGTGGTCTACTGGGGAAATATATGAGTCAAATGGAGAATTTAATGTCACGATGGCACGTTGGCCATGGTAGCTCAATGGGTTAGAGCTACTGGACGGAAACCAGGAGATCCATGTTTCAAATCCCAGCCATGGCATTGAATTTTTCATGTTGACTCTATCTGTCTTGGGCTCTTCTTTCTAATATGCGACACGACAATTTTTTTCTAAGTCCTTCACACTTTTTGATTGTTTTTATATACAACCATGATTTTTAATATCATTTCTTTATTTCTTAGTGCAGTTTCGTGTTGGAGGGCATTCTTTTAACGTTATTAATTGTTTATTTCCTTACTGCATATGTAACCATATTGAAGAATTCAGTGCAGCCAAACTATCCTTGTTTCTCCACTGAACGCAATGCTGCCAACAGTCTTACTTGTCCCTAAATTACACTAGCAAACTAACACAAAGTAGTACCTAAATAAATTTAACATTAGTGTTAGCGCTGTGACAATTTTTACGTTACATTTGTTAACGTAGATTTTAACATCTGTTGGTAAAATCGGGCACAATTCGCGGCAGTAGCCGAACCAGTCTGTGAGCTCATACATTTTACTGATTTGTCGACCCATTTTCCAATTTTGAGTAACGTTCTGAACAAATCTTAAATATTTGAAGAACACACAGAACAAACAGCCTTCACTTCTAACAGTACAATTGGCACTTCTGCTGGACAGCAAGCCTACTTTTGTAAAGCAGTAAAACCTGAAAGGAAACATGATCAGTATTTTCCAAAACTGATCCGCGCTAATTGCATCCACATGCCCTTTTGCACCACTGTAAGACAGATGTCTGGGGAAGTTTTGCAGAGGTTGGCTACAAGTGTTACACATCTTTCTTGTGTTGGCTGCAACGCGAGGACTGCATGTTGTCTGCTTGCGCATGCACCATTGAACTTAGTATTCTCGCATCCCACAAAAGATAGTTTTTCCAATTCTTGATTCAAGTGAACTGATTTTAGTAGTTGGGTTTTCTGTTCTATGTTGCCCCACTTGACCCCAGCTAATCTTTTCAAAATTGAAAATTGTTTTGTTGATTTGTTTACTACTGCTTCAATATGTCTCCCAAGATAATTTTGAATCAAAAATTGTTTCTAAATATTTTGTTTCATATGTTTGTTTCAAATTTGTTTTCTTGAACTGCAAATTTAGTTTAGGGATTTTCTTTTTTAAGCTAAATATTTGGAATGTTGTTTTATCAGTATTTATTTTCATCAAATTGTTGTCAGTCCACTTTTCCAATAGTATCAGAGCCTTTTCCATTGAAGTTTTGGATTTCTCTATTTGTGGGGAAGATGTCCACATGATCATATCGTCTGCAAAAGGTGCTGTCTGTATTTCTGTGTTTGATACAGCCGCGGAAATTTGGATTTGGATGTACTGTCATTGTATTTTGTAGCACAGAAACGTTGAGAGAGAAACAGAGTGATCCAATTTAACATGTTATGTTGAATGCCTAGTTTTGAAAGTTTCTCAAGAAGTTTATGCCTCCATACTGAATCGTATGCTTTTTCAAAATCAATGAAAACTGACAGTATCTTGATTTTTGTTGAAAAATTCTTTGACATCTTGGGATAGTCGAATTGTATTTTCTTTAGTAGATAAGTGTTGTCTGAATCCTGTTTGAGCAGTTGTTAATATGTTATTACTTTCTAAGAACTAATTTAGCCTTGCTGAAATCATACATTCTGCTGTTTTTGCAATGACACTTGTTAAGGAAATTGGTCTGTAATTATTTATTTATCGGGTCCTTTGTCTTTTTTTTTTTTTTTTTTTTTTTTTTTTTTTGAATAGGAATAATTATTTTTGAGTATGATTTATGAGTCACTATGTTTACACTCAAACTTCACTTGTATAATTGAAACGTTTTCAAGATCATTCGATCTCATCCTCAGCTGTTTGGTGAAGTTTGAGTGTAAACATAGTGTCTCATAAATCATACTCAAAAATGAAGAATACTTCACTGTTAATAATGCTTCTGCTTTTAATATTTAGGAATAATTATTGCTTTTTCCACTCTGAAGGTACAGTAGAGGTCCATGATATATTAAATAATTTCAGCAGTACCTTTCTTCCCTTTGATCCTAGGTGTTTCAGAAATTCAGCATGTATTTTATCTGGTCCAGGAGACTTTTTATCTTTCAACTTATGGATGGCGTGATTTAGTTCCCTTATGGTGAATTCTTTGCTGAATATATCGTTTGTTCGTTCTGGGCACTTTTTAAATTTTTTGAGATCTTTTTTAATCTGCCTTTGTTTTCTTTTTGCTTCAGAGGAAAGTTTATGCTGAGAGCTGTAATACTTATTAAAGGCTTCAGAAATAGAGTAATTTAAAGTAAGTGTTTTCCCATTTAGTTTGAGTGGTTCTTTCCTTGTTTCTTTCTGACAATTAATTTTACTTATATATCTGTATACTTTTTTTGCATCTTTTCTATAATCAGCTTTTTCAATAAATTCATTGAAAGCTTTTCTTTTTCCACCTTCACTGAATTTCTTTTTTACATTTTGCTGCCTTTCTTCGCCATTCCTGTGTATGTGTTGGGTTATTGGACAATTCTGCTTTTTTCCTTGCTATGTCCCTTTCTTCTTTTAACTTTGATAGTTCTGTATTCCAAAAGGGTTTGTAATTTTTAGTTTTTCCTCTTGGGATCCATTTTTTTGCTGCTTCAAGAATTATATTTGTTATTGTTTTATTGAGTTTATCTACAGATGCTTCATGTTGAGCAGAGTAAAGATTTTGTTCAGTTTCCTCAGTATATTTTGTCCAATTTGCTTTTCTAAAATTCCAAAAGTATTTCAACCTTGGCCTGCTAATATTTTGTTTGTCATGAAGTATTATGGATGCAATAACTGCTCAATGATCAGATAATGTAATGCAAAGTGTAATGTGGATGGAAGAATCACTTGGTAATACCATATTTATTTGAAAATAAAACTCCCTCGATTATAAGACCTGCCAAGTTTTGCAAGAAAATTATAGAAAAAAATGTGTGTGAATATTAGATCCGGTCCATTAATTTGAGACAGGATGTAATTCCAAGAAAATTCATTCTTCAGAATCTCTTTGATACTGTACATGCAGTTATTGGTAGATGGTTGATCAAGGACAAGTTCTACCCTTTCACTTGTTTGAGAAGAAAGCAGCAGGAAGCTGGAGGAGGGAGTGCGTCACTGACATTCACATACCTAACAGCAGCATCTTCCAAATTACCCAAGGATACTACCTCTTCTTACCATTTTACTAAACGAGATCTTTGGTTAAAACTGCAGCAACATACTGAACGTGAGTTTCTCTTATGTTTTGTCTGTGTTATCGACAGACAACAGCATGAATTCGCAGAAAAGTTGTACTGTAGGTTTTAAGTTAGATAAAATTCCTAATAATAAGAAATCTGGTATTTATCAGTGTAATTGTTTTGATTGTGATAAAGTTTACATTGGAAGGACAAAATGTAATTTGGAAACCAGAACAAAAGAACATTTTTGTAACATTAAGTAGCGGATCATTTTTGGTCATTTAATCATGAAATAAATCCAGAAGTTAAATTATTAAAACAATTAAATGGTACAATAGATTTAATGGTTTGGGAAAAGATATTTATTTTAAAATACAAACATCGCATTGTGAATTTTGAAATACTGGCAATCGATTCTATTTTTAAATTTGTTTCATTTTCAGGTTTTGGTAGTACTAAAAGAACATACTGACATCTAGCGTTCGTAACGATGACAACAGTTTTGTTTCCGGCTGAGGATATGTAAAAGTTTTACATGAAATCACGATCCGAACAATTTATAAGAAAATCATCATCATTTCTTATAAGACAAGTGAAATTTTAAGTTACAAATTGTTATATTTGTATATATTTGTTTGCTTCACTGTTAATAGCGTCATATTTTACGTATTTAAGTTAGATATTTTGGAATTTGCTGAAAACAAATGGTGTACGAGCAGCAGGTAAAGAATATTCGTAACCAAACACAATTCGTTAGTGGCAAAATCAGAGTGATAATCTTAAAGTCCCAAAAGAGCAGCTTGATGTTTCGCAGCCTGAAGTATGCGATTGTAAGACTCTGCCGACTTTACGGCTATAATTTGGTTTAAAAAAGAGCATTTTCGAGTAAATACGGTATTTAAGGAATACCTGTGATGCACAGGGTGCAGAAAGTTAAGTGAGTTCATGAGATTTTTTTGAACAGTACTGTCCCCTAGTAAATCGCAATGTCAAATTTGTTGGACTTAGTGTAATAGTTCCTCTTGTTGAAGTGGTAGAGAAATGTTATAGAGTTTTTTTTTTTTCTCATCCTTTCATTTGTATAGTCTGTTTTAAGTTCTTTTGTCATATGTAATACATAAGGCTTCGATGTAAGAAACGATGAAGTGTTGATATTTAAACTGAGGTTTCCTTAACCAAGTACTGTAACCGCATGGGTTACATGGTTACATTTTTCATATATTATTACTGGTATTAAACTCGGAGGCATACCAGGAACCTCTGGGAAAATCTACAACCCTGGTGGGAATATATGAGTGGGAATAACACATACAAGCTAAGTCCGTTGTATACAAGTTCAAAAGGACACATTTATATTCCATCATGTTACCTGCATACACCAACTGGTAGTTACATGGTTTAGTTTCACGATTAAGTTCAACGCAATTATACATCTTGTTATATATGACTGCTCCCTTAACCTCGGAGGTGGTGACCGTACTCATCCGCTCACTAGCATGTCTTCTGTTACACTGATGCTACCTTCCACGAGGTAGTAATTCATACTGCATGCACCTTGCTATTTAAATTGTTCTAGACTCTTTTAGAACAGGTCTACAGAGTTCTGCGCACAGACCACTTCCACTACAGTGCTAATAATTACAAAACGTTCATTACAAAATTAAGGAACATAGATTAATCAAAACCCTATATGTGGCAGTACTCTTTATTCATGTACATTCACATTCACACCTACAATCTGTATCTGTGAACAATTTGGAAGCAATTTGGAATGATTTGGATTAAAGAATTCTTCATGTGTATGATTATTACATGTTTCCTGTGGTTTTCAGGCTCCTTTATCAGTCACGCAAGCGAGGAATGCTGGAAAATGACTTGCTTCTGAGCAGTTTTGCAGCCAAGTATTTGCAGGGAATGAATGAAGAGCAAACACGGCAGTATGACAGGCTCATTAATCTACCTTCCAATGACTGGGATATATATTACTGGGCCACAGGAGTGAAACCTACACCAGCAGAATTTCAAACTGAAGTCATGGCACTTTTCAAAGAGCATGTTCAAAACAAGAACAGAGAGTCTAGAATAAGAATGCCTGACTTATATTAGTTGTAAACCATTGTTATGTACAGATTTTCCCAGCAGTGCTTTTTTGTGAAATATAAACAAATAACCATTGCACTGTTAATTTTGTTGTTGTAACTAATTTAAAGTTTGTGTGAGCCTTGTATAATATTATGTTTGCATTATTTAAAAGTTATGTTAGCCTCATAAAGAGTGTACAGTTAAAATAAAAAGTTAAATTATTGTGTGTAATCAAATAATGTTTTATTCCAAACTTTATTGAATATTATCAGCAACCTCAGCACTTTTCGTGATTGCATTAAATGTCTCACCTTATCTCATTTCACTCCCCTCTGTTGTGGCCATGCCATGGCTGAGCGGTTAGACCACTTGGCTCTCACCAAGGTGACTGCAAAGTGAGATTTGTAGTGGACAACATGGCACTGGAATGGGTTTTCTCTGAGATCTCCAGTTTCCCCTGCCATCTCATTCCACCGGTGCTCAATTTTCATTTCATGTGTCATCAGTGTCACTTGCCTGTGGTGCCATATGATAAAAGCAGGCGTTACACACTCAATTCTCCTCTGTCGCCCTTACCACCTAACTCCCTGCCTTTTTCTGTCTAACTTGCACTTCAATTAGGTGGTGCTGTTTTTTTAAATATATTAGTTTGTTATATGTGTTTGGAGGAATTTAGTAACAGTGACGTCAAAATTAATCGTAGAAACTATTTGTTTACCATTGGTTTATTAATACTCGTCACTTACAAGTAAGTGACGAGTATTAATAAACCAACTCCAAATAGTTTCTAATATTAGTTTGTGCTCCAATTATTTGAATGTATAGGTATATGAATAGTGTATAGTGTTATTTAAACTATCTTTTGCTTAATTGAGAGTGCAATTGATTCCTATATATTACTAACAATGTGCCAAAATCACTTGGGAGTTTTCTTTAGTAAACTTACACCCAACCACTGGTTATTTGTGTAACAGACCCACCACCATTTTTTTCCCGGAGGGTATTCGGCACTGCGACCAGTCTTGGTCTATTATACCTTACGCCCCCAAGTGGGGCATCTCCAGGAGGAAGGATGAGGTGAGAGGAGATAGCAGCCACTCCAAGGAGACACTACAGTGCAGAGGACAAGGTCCCTACACTTTACTTAGATGGAAACCTCTGGCAGGCCAGGACATTGGACATATAGGCTAAGGTTTTTGATAGATAGAGTCAACATATACGGCTAGTGTGAAGAAATGATTAATTTCCATCGATTAACTAAAACAATAAGAGTTAAATGATGAAGCCTGGGACTCAAGTACTTACGATAGTAAGTCGCCATAAATGGTGTATCTCTAGTGTGAGAGCCCCTAGTGGTCTACCAGGGAAATATAAGAGTCGAATGGAGAATTTAATGTCATGATGGCAAGTTGGCTATGGTAGCTCAATGGGTTAGAGCGGCTGGACGGAAACCAGGAGATCCATGGTTCATATCCCGGCCATGACATTCAGTTTTTCATGTTGACTCTATCAAAAACCTTAGCCTATATACGGCTAGTGTGAAGAAATGATTAATTTCCATAATTTAACTAAAATAATAAGAGTGAAATGATGAAGCCTGGGACTCAAGTACTTACGATAGTAAGTCACCACAAACAGTGTACCTCGAATGTGAGAGCCCCTAGTGGTGTACTGGGGAAATATACAAGTCAAATGGAGAATTTAATATCATGATGGCAAATTGGCTATGGTATCTCAATGGGTTAGAGCAACTGGATGGAAACCAGGAGATCCGTGGTTCAAATCCCGGACATGGCAATGAATTTTTCATATTGACTCCATCTATCAAAAACTTTAGCATATATACGACTAGTGTGAAGAAATGATTAATTTCCATCAATTAACTAAAATTGTCAATCTTTATTGATTCAACCTTGTATGTCAGTACAAAAGGACTTGTTCCTTTTATACTAGGAGCTAGATCATTTATTTTGGTGCGTGAGGGTCTTTCTAGGTCTCCATGTATATACATTTTACACTATTATGTTCTTTCTAGGGTCGTGCTCATCTGCACTAAATGCATTTTTCTTCATACTCAGGAACCTCGTTGGTGTTTCATACCGTGGACCTGTATATTTTTCTCTTTTCACAGTAGTAGCATGGATTAGTGCTTATTTGGCACAAAGTGGGTTATATGATAAAGCAGTTATAGAAGCTGAAACTGCATGGCCATTGTCACTGCAGTGGAGCTAAATTATGAGGACAATCGTTTTCTATTGCAAAATTTGTGTTCTAAATATAAAGAATAATTTGTTCAGGAAAACAGTTCCAAATTATTTACTTAGTATGGTTTGACAAATTCCTGTTTTCATTTCAAGTATAGAACTGCGAAGTACTTGGATGATCAGAATTTGAGAAAATTAAGGATCCTAGGAGACATTCTTTGAACCTAAACAGCTCCATTACAAATCCTTGCTACTTTCAAAACTAATTGTGAATACACTTTGTTAAATAAGTTAATGTTAAAAAGATTATATAAGTAGTGAACCAAATTTTACATGCAGAATGCAACAATTGGAATAACTTTAAAAGCAACTCCAATTTTAGTAGAACTGTATTAAATTTATGACCTTTATCTTGTGTCCCACCTAAATGCTTGGTGTGAATAATATTTCTACAACTTTTTTAAAAAGTAGTTTAATTTTTATGTTTCGTAAATAATTAGCTGGCAGTGTGATTGAAGGTTAGATTTCTCACCCTCATCAAGATGGCCCTGATTTGTTACCATTGGACTATATTTGGGAATTGTAGAGGACAAATTAGATTCTGGATGGATGTTCTTTGGTTTTCCCAATCATTCATTTTACCAACTGTTGCATCGTCTTTCTTTTCATTCATTTTGCCCTCATTTTGTATCATGACGTTGGACTCATCATCCACTTTCTCTGATTCAGTTTGCTTCTCAACAGCATCTGAGTGCCCACTTGCAAGTCCTGGACATGTATTTCCTCCTTACGAGGAGGTAAAATGGAAAAAGAAGTAGTAAATATTTGAACACAAAGGAGCCATCTATTAGATGACACATAATGTGACAATGTTATTGTTGCGTGTGTTAAGATCTTTTGTAATTTAAATGCTCAGTGACTCTTGTTTAAAATATGTACTGTTTTCTTGCATCATCCTACACAATGTATGGTTTGGTTGTTCCAGTAGCCTGTATTGTGAAGATAGTAGCTCCTCCTAAAATAAAGCATATAATTCTATTTCTCATTTACAGGGGAGGTAACATTGATAAGATAAGCAGGATTGCTAGATTTTCAGAGTGAACATAAGGACATTCCATAAACTTTAAAATTGCAATTTAAAGATGGAAGCAAAGGAGCAATGCTATTTATGCTGTATTCAAAAGGGTATTTAATTCACTTAAATGTTCATTAACACTGATATTCAAGTTAAATTTCTTGACATTTTAAGTTATCGTTAAGAAAATAACCAGAAATTAAAATAAGCTGACAAAATGTTACATTGCAACTTTCAGGTTATACTCTACATGTATGAAATCAACATTACTACTAATTGCTTTTATAATTATTCATTTCATTTTAGAACTCTGTGGAACTCTCTCTAATACTGTTGAATAATTTACTGGAACTAGCAGCTCAGCTCTTACTAAATTAGGCATACACTTATTCATCAAATCAGTCTGCTTCAAGTTCATATGCGAGAACACTGTTTATGTTTACACAGAATTATTTGAACTGAGTATTTACAGAAAAAAGATAAGCAAATTCAGAAGATATGATGGGACTACTCCATTATGTACATTTTTAAAAATAGAAATCCATTTTTCTCTAACTCTCTGTGGGCTATCTTTGCTTAAAGAATTCATCATTTAACTAGCCAAATTGCATTGGGAGTTGTTGAGGAGAGGATGGTGCTGGTGTTAGTTCTTAAAGTATTGTGACTTTGTGGGTTTGTAGAGTTAAAAGTCCAATTGGCAGAAATTCCAAATGTTCTTTATTTCCGTAGAAATATACTTTGGTCAACCCTTACAGTAGCAGAATTACGTCACATACACAATTACAATCTTCCAGTTTGTCTGCCACACCCACATACAAAAGCGTTCACTTTCAAAATATAGCTGCACAATTTTTAAATTCCATTTTGACTCCCTCATTACGTTTCGTGGCTGCTTATAGCTCCGCTCACTGTTTGAGAAATTACCGATATTTTCTGTAACAAACAGAACAGCACTAGACCCTTCTAATTATCTATCTGTTTCGGCAAGCCTTTTATCTCTGCGTTGTCTGTATCTGCTTCGGCAAGCTCTTTATCTCCGCCGAGCACTATCTGTCCCTTATCTCTACGCTGCACTGTCTCTGTTGGCTGCTAGACGCGACAGTATGCTGTACATAACTTGTTATATTTTTCAGATTTATGAGTTTGAATTTGCAGACTGTCAGATGCAGTTGATTAAGGTCAAGTATGATAACTGATGTAACAATTTAGGCTTTCATGGCCGGGGTCAATCCAGTAATATGTAGAATTTTCCAGGCTTACTGGCCGTGGTCTAGTAGTTAAAACTGAAGTTCCTGACGTTTCGCTTGTACGTACGTTGAGCAACCTCAGAGGATTCATGGCAAACTAGAGTGCCATGAGTCTCTAGTTTGCCATGAGTCCTCTGAGGATGCTTAATGCACGTACAAGCGAAACGTCAGGAACTTCAGTTTTTCAATAACCTCTACCTCTTCTATATACAGCAGAATAATAAATTCCATGTTGACTATATGAATATAAATATAGTGTATAAGCAGCTCTAAAAACGACTAGACCACGGCCAGTAAGCCAGGAAAATTCGACACATTACTGGTATGATAACTGACTTTAATTTCTGGCAGAATCTGTGCCGGCTGATTGTTGCCACTTAATAGCATGTGTGTGTAACCTGTAACTAGAACACTGGATATATCTTGCTCATTCAGTTTGGGATTTGTTTACATCCTACTAGACCATAGCAGCAAAAGTGATGAACCATATTCCAAGTTCTTTGTGTTTGTGAAAGTGAAGTAGCAATACATTAATAAAGGCAAGAAGTGAACTTCACTGTTCAATTATATAGCTCATTGTGCTTTCATAATGTGTGAATTTTAATTACTTGAAGGGAGATCTATTTATTTTACACTTGAATTGCAATGTGGCCGAGCAGTTAGATGCTTGACTTTCACCCAGGTGGCCCAAATTTCATCCCATACAACCGCAAAATGAGATTTGTGGTGGACAACATGGCACGGGGGCAAGTTTTATCCAGGACCTCCAGTTTTCCCCGCTCATTCCACCAATTGCTCCGTTATCATCCTCCCTTTCGTCCACTTCACTTTCATTCCATTCATCTACTTCCTCTCTCATTTCAGGAACCAGGCTGATCACCCATCCCTGGATTTCTCTCCCTGATCTATAGTTGTGGTTCCCTCACCTGATGCCTAAAATGGCATAATGTGTAGAGGACCATAAATGAATAGGACAGTGTCCCATACCAAGAGAAGAAGAATTGCATTATACTTGCACAATTTATGTTAAATATGCTGTAGACTTGTTCTACATTCTGATAATTAGAAATTTATAACTTCTTGTCCACAAATTCAAATAATTCTGGTAGGAAATTCATATTTCTTACACTCTCCAGTTAAGCGTCATTTCCCTGTCTATAAATTTTTCTTGGTGGGCACAATAATCTTGATCATTATTTTCTGGTTGCTAATGACCATAAATCAATTTCACACACCCAATATTTTACATGGAATAAATAACATATTTACAATCAAATATATTGTAACGGGACCATTGGAGCACCCTGTACCAGCTGCGAACGGAAGGCAGGGGGGAGGACCGCGTTAGCCACACCTTCTCCTCGTTTGTCTTGTAGTGGTGACAGGCTTGTGGTTAGGGGAAAACATGACTGGTCGCCTGTTTTCTCAACACCTGTTTCTCGATCTTTCGTTTACTGGAACATTCTCCTGGTCACTAGAAACCGGCGGTATTCCTATAAAGAGGGTTACAGACAGACGGAGTCAGTCAGTTGTTGGTTTGAGTTGGTCAATCAGTTGGTGAGAAGACAGTCGCAGTTCTTGGTGTAAGAGTTAGTCAGTGACGTGTTAATGAACGAAAGGGTTGTGCAACGGAAGACTGTACGAACTGTGTATGAGTATCGGAGTTTATGTAATCGCGAGTACAAGTGAGTTGTAACGGACGAACGGGTAAATTGTAATTGTGTGCATTACGTATTTCTGTGTAATTGGCAAGTGTTAAACTGTAAGTCGGTGGAAATAAAGAACATCTTTTGGGTGGTGTAATTGGACTTTTTATTCCACGAACCCACAAAGTCACAATATGTAAAACATTAATGATTAAATTGTCATTTTTGTAGCATATTTTAATAATTTGTAGCATATTTGTAACAATTTTATTTGAAATCAGTCTTTTCAGTAATTTTCTATAATCGTAGTTTAATGTATTCTTAAGGTTATTGAGGCCACGCCGTGGCTCAGTGGTTAGACCGCTAGGCTCTCACCAAGGCGGCCCGGGTTCGATCCCAGGCGACTACAAAGTGAGATTTGTGGTGTACAACACGGCGCTGGGGCAGGTTTTCTCTGGGATCTCCGGTTTCCCCCGCTATCTCATTCCACCGGTGCTCCATCTTCATCTCATGTATCATCAGTGTCATCGCCTGCGATGCCGTATGTAGTAAAAGTGGGCGTTAAACACTACACACACACACACACACACACACACACACACACACACACACACACACACACACACACACACACACACACACACACACTTAAGGTTATTGAGTTTTACTCCCCCCGCCCATATTTGTATAATAATGAATATAGTTCTACTACAGATGTTTTATAATTAAAATCAGCAGTGCATAAGTGTACATTGCATGAACTTAATCCATTCCATTGAATTTTTTTAGCCAGTTTTGGTAAGTCACAAATTATTTTATCACATTATAAAAAACAGTTCCTCAGAAGTTACCAATATTACAATCCATTTCAGTATTTATACCTGTAACAGACACTAATTTAATTATTGTATCAAAAGTAGGTTGTACTTTAAAATTGAAATACTAAGGAAAGATTCATTTGGAAAACTGTCTCCTGATTTAGATATTTGTTACACAATTTTTTTGATGATTGAACATTTTGAACAATGATTTTTATTTTTTATTTATTACAATATTCAAAAAATGCTTTTAGGCAAAAGATTTAAAACAGTTGCCTTTAACTCTATTTGATGTTTTGCTAACCTGTTTATTTTCAACAGCTGTATATAGTGATAATGTGTTTTGTAGCGGCTTAAATGTTCAAAAGTTTACATTTATCATTAATAAATCAATGTGTGATAATTACCGAAATATAGTAGGCAATGGTCTTTTACGCCACTATATGTACAATACAATACAATGTTTATTAGCCACAGGAATTCATACAGAATTATAGGCATTGTCAATATAGTTACAGTATTTAACAACATTTACAGTTCATCAATGAGGTATTTACAATCTTAAGTTTCAAATAATTTACACAACTACACTTAATTTTAATGCTTTGGCCGGCTAAAATTCTTCATTGGTGAGTCTTCCAATCTCGGACACATGAAACAAGAATAGAAATAGAATACATTAGTATAATTATGCACAACAAACTGATTAATTTATGCTTTACCTGATTTGTATTCTAGGTATTCATTTACTGAGTGAAACTAATTTTTTTTTTTTAAGAAATTGTGAAGCCCATGTATCTGACGGAAGTCTCAAATAGTTTTGTTTTATGAATATAGGTGTGTAACTTGTTTTTATTACGTGTGTTATGGGTGTGTATTTTAGCATTTGTGACATAGTTCGCAGTATTAGTCTTCATGTAGATCAGTAACTGTTTCATATATAAACTTGGTAGGGTCAAGATATTCAAATCTCTGATGTGATTTCTGCAGCTTTCCATTTGTACGCTGATTTCCATTGTAATTCACTTGCAGAAGTGTTCAAATTTCCTTTGAAGTTTGAGATGAACTGAGTACATTGGAATAATAACTGGCCAAAATTTAATCAGTCTACAGTAAGATCTAAAGTTAATCATTTTGTGTTTCATAAGTTCTTGCTGCTCAGTATCAGCAAGTGAAAGTGCTTTTTCAACTTTTTGAACAACTGGATTAGAACATTTTTAATATATTTTCAGGACAACACTCTCTCCATCTCTTTATAAATAAATGACGAAAATTGTTTACAACGTGTGTTGAACAAACTTCTGTCTTTCGCTATTTTCCATTCTGTAGAAATGATAATATAATAACATTTAATTCTGGGTATATTAAGAAACGGTAAACATTAACACATGTTTTTGTTCATGTTGATTGGCTGGTTACCGCGCACCGCTTTCGCTTTATGGCGTGTAAAAGAAAATAGTTCTCTAAAAAGGAATCATAGAGCTTTTTAACACCTTAAGAAGGAGGCTCAAATATAGTAATGTTGTTAAAACGTCGAGGTAATAAATATATAAAACGCAAATGCACCGTGGAAGCTACTTCATGAGCTTACTCTTTTTTTTTTTTTTTTTCTTCCCAACATCCGCTTTCCCTGCACCAATAGCGGCAGTATTAATCTGTGAGCGGCGCGGCAGTTAACGAATGTCCTCTCTAAATAGAATGTGGACTTCAATGTTTGTGGAGTGAAGATCACAAAAGAAATGCGGTAAGAAGTAGCAAACAGCAAATTATAGTTTAATTGTGTGTATGAGAAGCCATACTGGAATGTTAGTAAATGAAATGAAACTAACCTCTGAATATACAGGCATCAATTCTATAGCAAATGCACGTGAGGAGCATAAAGAAATGGAAACTAAGAACGACGAGCAACAAGAGAATCCGGGAGAAAAAAAAAATACCGTAGGAAACTGATGATTTAGTAAGTATGCAATTCCAGCTAAGGTGCAAAAGAGTACTTCTTCCCCCTTTTCCTTCCCACAATGAACTAAGTTCCTCCCTAAGTTTCACGGGATTCTTCAATAAGATCTAAGATTCTCAGAGTCTTCTTCCTTGAGCAGAATACTGTACACAGGATGAAACTGTGTTATTTTTGTTCGAGGTATCAGTAAACAGTATCGCCTTTTTAGATTACTAGCACCAGTCTCCATGTTAAAACATATTTAACGAGTTTTGAGTGGCGACTATTAAACTGTTTATAAATTGTGAACAATTGTTCTAGCATTGTTTTCCAAAAATTAGTGTATACATGACAAAATTAAATGTAAATAATTGCGTTTAGTTAGCCTTGTTAGGTTCACATGACTTACGCGATGTTAGGCATATTCCAACTATTTTTGGTCTGTATGTAAAATAATTATTCAGACTGTAACAGTATGCTTTAGATGAACGAAAGTTGTGATGGCATTTTTAACCTACAAGCGTTACCATATTGTAGATTAGAGGAACTAAAACAGGATTGTTTTAAAGCTGTGTTGTATGTGTTCACCTGTAACAACATTAACAGTACGTGCTTCAAATACTCAGAAACAATCTTCTAAGTTGGTATTATGGTCACCATGCGCCCGCCAAAGCTCTTTTTTAGGTTATAACTAAAAGTTCTGAGGTTATAAATGAAGTGCATATAAGCAGCACAATATACGTTTAAGTACTTCAGAAACAAAACTAAGACAGTTCTCGCCAATATTATGATAAGTACATACATGTTTGGAATTCAGGACTCTTGTGAGAGGTGTAAGCCTACATTTAATAGTTGTGTGTGTGTGTGTGTGTGTGTGTGTGTGTGTGTGTGTGTGTGTGTGTGTGTGTGTGTGTGTGTGTGTGTGTGTCATTTACGTCCACCCCAACGTTAAGTTATATCGGACGGTGAATGAATTGGGTGAAATGGTGCTCAAATGAGTCCACGGTCCATGGAGCTTAGAGTTACCAGACATTCGTCTTGAAGGATAAGGGAAAACCCCGGTAAAAACCTTATCCAGGTAACTCACCTTGACCCAGATTCGAAGGATGAGTGAATCAAGACCTATTTTAACCACAAGTGGAAAGTTTGACAAGTGAAACGAAGTTGAATAGCGTGTTAATTTCCGAGAGTGGAAGTCTTGATTTACTAGTACCATAAAACGCGCACCTCAAGATGTGATAAGTATCTTTCGCAGGTGTCCTCGCATAACAAACATTTGCACTCCACGTTCGGTTCATATGCTTGTTTTTTCCGAATGCACACTTTAAAATGGAAGCCTGTGATGGAAGCCATGTATTGCTATTCTATAACTAGACCGCTAACAAACTGCAGTTGGAAGCGTCTCTTACCAACACTGGAGTCCTCCAGTTTCCCCCCTGTACCGTTCATTTTAGGTTGCCTTTCCTACATCGCGCGGGCTGCACAAGTTATCTGTTTCGCATTCGGTGTTACATTCTCTGTATTTTCTGCCGAATCACTGCTTCGTTTCTCAGGGTTTAAAGAAACTATGATTCTATTTGTTGATCGATTGTGAGGTCATGTCCGAAGTAATTATTTTCTGTTAACTTTGAAAACCAAAACAACATTAAATTACACGCGTTTCGGGTGGTTTGCGCTGTCGCATGCAGGAAGAGAGGGGAGCGAGTCAAGTGATCATTGGATGGTGAGAAGAGGAGAAGGCTCTCCTGGCACATCGACCGCATTTTGTTTGGGGTCTACCGTTACGAGGTGCCTTAGTTCGTGCCTTTCCAGGCCTAATTGGTCATAGCTTCTGTGCAGCAAAATTCTTCCCACATTTCTTCCCTCTTCTGTTGTAGACTTCCGATCGCTTCTCTGTAGCTGTTGGTGGCCATAAGTGATATATATTGTGACTTTGTGGGTTCGTGAAATTAAAAGTCCGATTGCACCACTCAAAAATGTCCTTTATTTCCACCGACTTACAATTGAACACTTGCCAATTACACAGAATTACGTAATGCACACAATTACGTTTCACCAGTTCGTCTGTTACAGTTCCACTGCTGCTCACAGTTATGCACACTCTTCCGATGAACGTACACAGTCTTCTCGTCCGTACACTAGCACGGCGCTGCTTCGCTGCTTGCCAAGAACTAACTCAATTCACTCACTGCAGCCCTTTTTATAGGAATATCAGCGTTTTCTCGAAGCCTCTAGTTTCAGTGAATCACCGCGAAGGTTCCAGACGGCAGGGGAGGGGGGAAGAGGTGGCCAGCGACAAGTGACACTTCCCTAATCATCCCCTCAGTTAGTGACTGAGATTGATGGGTGGGTGTGGCTCGGATGCCTCTGGTCCCTTCTCAGCTGTCGTCGGTCGGGCTTTCCGATAATTGGGTGACAATATTCTATGAGGATGCTTTCTCCTGTTAGGACATACATCAACCTTGATCTCGTATATTTTGAAATTTCTAAAATTCTCTTTATGACTAGCATGCATCACTTATATATAGTGCAGATATTTTCATTGACAACCTAGAAAATATGTAATGTTTCTTTCTTGCACTTAAGAAGTGACTTATAACAAATGTTGTAAGCGGGCATTTAAAGTTTGCTATTTCTTCCAGCGACAATGATCTTCCAATGTCGGAAAACTTGCCTTCCTCTTTGCCATACAAAATATTGGAAATATGTTGTAATGCATGATACCCCGAGTTATTTAGAAGTGTATATTTAAAATTTTATACTACTTTCTCTGCAGCTTAATCTGGCCCAGATTTAAACTCTAGTAAGCGATTTTCTATTACAGTTATATTTGTGAACAATTATATGTTATTTCATTCGAGTGATGTGATGGCTGTAGAAGTGTAGATGAAGTGTGACTTAATGTAAATTAATTATTCTTTTATGCTATCAAGTTGTAGGATCTAAAATGCAAAACATATTACATACTCCATAGAACGGGTTGGCCGTGTGGTCGGTGGTGTCCCACAAAAGCCAGCGCCTGAAATCTAAACAATCCTCAGTACCACCTTATACCACATAATAAAATATACGCAAAATAACCCCATTCCATTCCCAGGCATGAATTCGCTGCAGTGGTGGGCTAGATCTTCGTCGAGCCTATCACCAAACTTCCAAAATCCACTCCAATGATTTGTGCATTGTGCACCAATGCTATTCTCTTACTAGAATGCAGGGGTGCATTTCATGATATCGCACAACCTGCCTTCCATAATTCATGTTTTTACTGTGCCTTCCTCTTCCTCCACTTCTATCTACCCAGATCCTTTATCCTTAGCTGTCAAACACCACTTTGGTAGCTCGGAGATGAACTTGATTCCGGGGAGAGGCATAAACTCGCCAGGCTTGTATTTGGATCATTGATCACCTTAAAAGACAATTTTGCATTTCGCCCTGGGAAAGTGCCTTAAACAGCTAATATTTTGCTTACGTAGTCTTAAAAAACACAACAGTTTCACACTATAAACTATGGAAACTTTGTTGATTTATGTTTCCGAAGCATCTATTCCTATCTTGGTAATAATGACATCATTAATTTCACGCTTTCGAATTTCATTGAATAGTATTCAGTGAATTCACTAGTTGCCATAAAGGTCTGTGATTATTCAACATTTCGAGGAAATATACAGTTTATTTGCATACACACAGTATTAGATTCGCATATTGAATATAAAAGGTCATTATATACAAGCAGTATGAAAGCATGGCTGGGATAATTGTATGATTATGTACATAAATAAAATTAAATTATTCCCTGCAGTTATATGACACATAATATGTACCTACAATTTGGCGGTTGCAATACTCGCTGTATGTTAAAACTATCTCTTACAGCCGTTATCTCATCCAGTGCAGAGTATCCATTATTAGTTCTTCACTACACATATGTTTAGGTTTCAGTGTGTGTAAAACAAATTACATGTCTCAGAATGTCACTTTAGACAACCGTGGTCATAAAATATTTAAAACTAAAGGCAATAAAGAAGTTAACAGGAATGTGTGTCACAAATTTGTATTTGGCGTCTCTGCGCTTTTTGCCAGAGGGTATATAAAGATAATTTCAGTTATTTCAGATTTGCAAAACCCCAATAAACAAATCATACTACAAAAATAAATTGAATATGTTGAAATATACACTGCAAACACTAGGTTAATTTGAAGCAAATATCACAGAGTATTATTGTGATATTTGAAGTTCAAAGTAATTCATTTATTATTGGCAGCACTGATCTGCATCCTGTTCAAAGTATTTGAATCAGCATTGGCAGCTCTGTTAAAGTGTGCTTATCGAGGTGGTGGAGCCGAAATGCAATTGAAATGCTTGCGCTTGTAAAAGAATTGGAAGAAAGGTAAACCATTTTCCAATTCGATGAATGTATATATTTAAACGGTGTGAAGTTTGTGACCGAGATGAATATTTGGTGTCCATATGAAAGCGTTCAGTCGGCTTTATATTTCAGGATTCACGACCGTGGACAGGTAAGGTATTTAAGGACTCCTTTTCATTTGTGCAAGGCGGGCTGCACGTGTATTATTAAGCGGCATTTTCTTTGCGTTACTTATGTAATACGTTTATAAATAAATATATGTAGTGAACTGCATCGATCTTTAGGAGATTCCAAGTGTCTAGAGCATTGAAGTTAATGAATTAGGAGAATAAATTTGTTTCTATAACTTGTGTTTCAAATGTCTGGGGCGTATCATTTCAGAAAACATTGTAAAATACATATCACAAAATGTGCCTAAAATTAGCGTGAAAATTATTTGTAATAGGAGTGTCGAGAAAACCAAACAAAGCAAAAATTCTCGTACCAATTAACTAAAACTACTTGTATTAGCAAGTGGTGTTTTCTAGGCTAAACTGCAGAACAATGGCGTCTTCGCTTCGTCTTTTACCATAAGGAGAGACTTAATGGAAACAAGCTGTTGTCATATGCGGAGTTCTGAAATACGCCAAGACAGTTAAATGAACACGTATTGTTCAAATGTTATTGTTGCACAGAATAAAGAAACCGTATGGAATTTGGACTATAACCCTTAAATGGATAAAGTTAAGTACCGATTTTTCCACATACATTCACACTATCAAAGTTAGACATTCTTTTACATATATTCTGTGATATACATTTACATACATTTATATATACTTACATTTACATATACATTTACATATATTCACTGTTAAATGTATCAATAAGATTGTACTAATTTTTCACACACATTCACGCTCGCTATCAAAGTTGATCATTATTTATCTGCTCTAGCGCGACCAGTTTTCAGTATAACAAGCTGGGTTACATAGAGTTGATAGTTTCTGTGAAAGCTTGTTTGCACTGTAGGCAATGCTCCAGCCATGTCATGCCTGCCATTCTCTGTGCCACTATTCTGCAGTTTAACCATTTTCTATTAGCTGTTTATATCATTTACAACTGCAAAGCTATCAACATATCACCATCAAAACTGCCATACCTGTGCTGTTTATGAATGATTTAGGTCTGTTAAGTTGCAAAGCAAGTTTGGGATTAAGGATTACTATGATTTTATTATAGAAGTGTCCTAAAAACTTACATATATGATCTACAAGTGCTAACAAACTCTGAATGCAAATTTAAAGTATTCTCTGCATTATTATTCTGCTTAACGAAACTTAATTTTGGTTTATACTTTTATTTTTCACATCTTCAAATAGAACATAATGGAAATTGAAGTCCCCACATGTGCAAATGCACTAAACGTATAAGAAATGTAACCCAATCAAGCTTGAGTATGACATTTCAACAACGTTTTGAGTTGTGAAGACTGGCTTATCTAGCTTAAGGATATTTATATTGGGGTTTTCTTTAGAATATATTCCTCAAACTTTGTCTAAGTCCAACATCGGAGAGGCATGCACGAGGGCTGAGGGAACCTGCCAAAGTGGCCATGCAGTTGCAGTGCTGCTCACACGGTTATATGCATATGTTGCCAACCTTTTCACCAACATCCCAAACATCTGTTTAACAGAAGTTTGAAACTTCACATATGCCATTGTTAGAAAGGAAGCAACTGAACTGTAAAATCTGAAAATGACTTACTTCACTGAGGCCCTGGCATTCAGTAAATAAGGTTTTTACATTGCTGCCGCTTTTTCTCCGGCTCTGACCTTTCTCGAGAGGTGGAAGAAGACTGTTGCCAGTTCTTTAGCAGGAATTTCAAGGAGAGGAACAATGCGTATTTTCAATATTTCACGTATTTGCGTATTTCACGAATGAGTAGCCATATTATTATAATAGCTATAATAGAACTTACGAAGACAAAATCCAGTAGCCATATTATTATAATGGCAATAATAATAGGACTTACGAAGACAAAATCGTAATTTACGCATGCAAAATATAGTAAAGAAAGTTCACCAGCGCAAGCAGCTAAATCCATGTGGCTCAAACTCGGTGGGTTCGGAAGCCACGCCTAGCAGCGACAATGACAGTTTTAACTTCCTGACCACAACACCGGATGTAGAGACTCCCAGTACTACCAACAGATACAGTTAGTATGTGTGAAAGCTGTGAACAAAATATTTGAATAGAGTGGTGTTGTAATAAATATCTTGCATTATAATGGACTTGCAAGTTGGATTTCAGTGTTTAAAGCTAATATAGTACTATATTTTCATTCTAAAGATAATTTTGAGGATATGTTTTCAATTGCTCATTACTGTATGTTGGTACTATTAACCTTCCCCCTCCACCTCTTGCAGTCGCATAACATCAGAGCCGGAGATACAATGGCCGACTGTAGGTGGAAGTGTTGTCTGACACCAATGGCTCGATTTATGTTTCATTGATCTTGCACCTTTGTGCGGTGATGAGTAGCAGTGCGTTCAATTTCTTTATGGCAAAAGTCTTTTAAGAGCAAAAATACTATGTCGGGAGTGCGATGTCCTACACCCCGTTACAAAACAGGAATGCAAATTTCAAATATTTTCATGCCGAGGACCTAGTAGCAAATGTCTTTGCTAACAATATTGTCGTGTTGGCGATCTGTCGGTACCCGCTATCGCCTATTCACAGGCATTCATCATTAAGGACAATATAGAGAAGTCCCCAGCAATTGTTTAAGTATTTATTGATTACATTGGTTTTGGAGTGTTGGCAACAAAAGCTAGTGTGGTTTTTGGATCAATGTTGGTAATGGTGAAAGTTGTCTGCTATTGACGCCAGCACATGCGCAGTAAATGTTTTCGGACTTAGAGTAATTCTTTGCAATATGAAAGAAAAGCATTTATTTGTGAGGATAATAAGTATTTATACTGATCAATAATTAAATAACATATTTATAGCTTTTAGTAATGCAACTGTGATATTTGGTCTTGAGGGACATATTCTAAAGAAGAGCCTTATATTATAGGTATCTTACCTTGTTCTTTTGATCCTAGAAGGATCCAGACTTTTCTGTAATTTATGTCCTCCAACGTTGTCATATTGGACGATGAATGGAATGGATGAAATGATGCTCAAATGAGTCCGGGGTCCATGGAACTTAGAGTTACCCGACATTCGTCTTACAGGATAAGGGAAAACCCTGGAAAAAACCTTATCCAGGTAACTCAGGCTGGACGAGATTCGAACTTGGGAGCTCTTTAACATGAGGCAGACATTCTACCACCACACTACCAAGGCGGGCAGGATCCAGGCTGAAGGATGTCATATGTGATCATTTCCTATAACCATATAATATTTATAATTTCTCATTTTTTTACTTTCCCTAACATTGGAGCACAAATTGTTTTCAAATACCCGACCATTGACAATGAAGTCATTCGTTTTCTTACATTGCAATATTTTTTGTAATTATTCTGTATATTTTGAACTAATTTACACTTTTGAAGATGACAAGTTGGGGACTCGTATATTCCGATTCTATGCAAATGTTTAGCTATACTATCATGTTATGTTAATAATTGGAAGGCTGCAACAGCTGATTTCCTAGGTAGATCTCATGTTACTTTTAGATGCTGGGCAAAAAGTTCCCCCCCCCCCCTTTTTTTTCCCTTGAGATAATGTAAAGTTATTGATTTTGTTGAAATCTTTATATTGGCTTTTTATCAATTGTTTTACAGAATCAAATGTTAATTTTCTAGTTGGTCCATACGTTAGAAGGCATGCTTTCTTGGCTAAGTTGTCTATTACCACATATACCACAGTGTGCTGGTATCCATTGTAATACTGCTCTTTTATTCAATTTTGTTGAGTTATATTAATTATTTCTATTGTATGTTGGATTGTTTATCAGAAACTACTGACAGGATTGCTGCTTTTGAGTCTGACAATAATACAGTATTTGTAAAATTTTTACTATCTAGAAGCTGTTGTAAGGAATGGTTGATTGATTCAGTTGCTTTATTCTAACTTGTTCTATATTCTAAGAATTTAGAAATGGAAAACAAAAAGAGGATGTTGCTCCTCCTCCTTGAGAGATTAAGGATCCATCAATATAAATATGGAGCCAGTCTGGAATGGGATATTGTGTATGGATTGTTTCTATTGCTAATGTTCATTGTACAGCTGTATTCATATTAGATTTTATTTCTTCTATAATGTGTATACAATATTCTACTGCTAATATTGTAGGGTTGGGTTTTATTTGTAAATTTTCTTTTGAGTGGAGTATGTTAAGTTTGTCTTCAAGTTTATTTGCAACAGGTGGAAAACTTTTTTTGGGTTTTGAGAGAGGAGCCTGGGGATAAGGAAGATATAGTATTCCTTTATGTAGTAAATAGTGTATATTTTCAAGAATTTGTCAATTCTTCTTTAAATCTTATATAATCTTTAGGTTTATACAATAATTTTGGTATTAAAAAGAAACCATTATATACTTGTATGGCGAGGGATCTTTTTAATGAATGTACATGGTGCGTGCAAGTTATTTCTATTTCTCACTTTATGGCTCTGTACCAGAGAAGTAAAGATGTTATACTTAAGAATCTTACAATACTTACATCTAACTTTAGAGAAGCAGGCACTAATACAACATGAAAAAATGTTGCGGTTAAAGACACCAAAATGGGAGAAAAGATTACTACAACCAATCAAGATGAAAACACAAACAAGTTTCCTACACAAAGTTATGGAATTAAAAACGATCTGAATCTTCCTAATTCTAAAGAAAACATTTTAATCAAAGAAAACCCACTGACTTTTGAACCTATTAATATTCAATTAGATTTAGAACAAATAGTTACAAAATCTGAAACTTCCAAACCTGTACTAAAAGCATTAGCATTAGAAACTGTGAACAATAGATACCTACCTGAAGAATGGTTACATATCTACACAGATGGATCTAACTTGGACAACTCAGGAGCAGGAATTAAGTGTGCACTGTTCTCATTCTATCAACCAGCAGGATACCACACAACAAATTTTGATGCAGAAGTAACAGCTATTCATATTTCACTCCAACACCTTCTATACAGAAAGATAAATTCAAAAATGCTGTCATACTCTCTGATTCTAAAGCAGCATTATGTGCAATAAGTTCATATAAAATGAGGTCAATCCAAATTAAAGAATGTCACAAAATGATCCAACAACTTCAAAAACTACAATAAAGAATTACAATGGATACCTGCACATTGTGGAATTGCTGGAAATGAATCAGCTGATTTTCTTGCCAAAAAAGGTGCAAATTTAATTCAGAACAAAAGTAAAAACTTATCCTTTACATCCATAAAAAGATTAATTAAAAGCAAGTATAAAAACAAACAAAACCAATCGATATCTAACAAAGCCAAAGATAAAAAATGGAACATTTTAATTAAAAATCCAGAAATTATTCCAGAAATCCCACGTAAAGCTGCAGTAGCAAATTTTAGATTACTTATCGAACAGATTATTTGGCCAAACACACAGAATAGGAATTTATACGAGTCCAAATTGTCCTCTGTGCAACAAAGAAGAGGAAATGACTGAAGAACATCTTTTAACCTGTGAAGCCCTACCTGCCGGACCCACTGCACAGAAATATTGGAGAGCAAGAGAGCTAATGGCTTCATTGCCAAAGCCTAGCATTTGACAACAAAGAAGAGGAAATGACTGAAGAACATCTTTTAACCTGTGAAGTCCTACCTGCCGGACCCACTATACAGAAATATTGGAGAGCAAGAGAGCTAATGGCTTCATTGCCAAAGCCTAGCATTTGACAACAAAGAAGAGGAAATGACTGAAGAACATCTTTTAACCTGTGAAGCCCTACCTGCCGGATCCACTACACAGAAATATTGGAGAGCAAGAGAGCTAATGGCTTCATTGCCAAAGCCTAGCATTTGACAACAAAGAAGAGGAAATGACTGAAGAACATCTTTTAACCTGTGAAGTCCTACCTGCCGGCCCCACTACACAGAAATATTGGAGAGCAAGAGAGCTAATGGCTTCATTGCCAAAGCCTAGCATTTGACAACAAAGAAGAGGAAATGACTGAAGAACATCTTTTAACCTGTGAAGTCCTACCTGCCGGACCTACTACACAGAAATATTGGAGAGCAAGAGAGCTAATGGCTTCATTGCCAAAGCCTAGCATTTGACAACAAAGAAGAGGAAATGACTGAAGAACATCTTTTAACCTGTGAAGTCCTACCTGCCGGACCCACTACACAGAAATATTGGAGAGCAAGAGAGCTAATGGCTTCATTGCCAAAGCCTAGCATTTGAAAACAACATAACCTTATAATACAGGAGTGAAAATGTGTATTGGCTGTGAGTGCCAAAATATTAATTTTCTTGAACAGTGAGTGGCTTTTATGATTGACCACTTCCAACTCCACTTATTCCTATAAGATGAAGATCCTTGTACTGAGTATGAATTACCCCAGAATATATCATAGCTCATGATGTTTTTAAAATAAGCAAACTAATATTCTCAGAACTCTTTGATGTAGTAAGTCATAAGTAAATTTAAGGCCAAATAGGCTGATCTGAGTGTAACAATAAGCATATGCTTGCTCCAGTTCATTTCTTTAATTCAGCCTTTATCATAGTCACAGTAAGTAATATTCAGTTCTGGAATAATTTTATTTTGTCCTAAACAGAATACACGTATTTTGGTTATCCATAACCTGACTTAGGCGGCTGTTGCCAACTGTACATCTCTGAAATCTGTGGTCCTATCAATATATAGCTAGCTATTCCATATTAAAATATTTCCAATCATGACATATGCAATAGAACTAAAGTAAGAGCATCTTTTGATAAGTGATCTAGCCTTGATAAGGAGAGTTATTCATGTTCTGTTATCTGGTAAAGAACACTATGATTAATCTTGAAGTAACACACAGCCTTTTTATGTCAAACTGCTAATACTACTTAATAAACTACTGCCTTATACAGAGGAATGCTGAGCTGTAAAAGAAGTACAAGAGAAGTATAGAATATGTTTTATTGGACAGTTATTTTCCTTACTAACCTATTATTTACCACTACATCTGGTTTTGTCGCACATTCATGTATCACCATTTTGGTTGCACAGTATTTTTAGCATATACACATTTCTTTAATTGGCAGTGCTCCAAGTGCTTCTAGAAGATAACCTGATGTTTTATCATAATTTAGAATTATTTTGTTGGCCTTGAAGCAAATATACAGAGGTAAAATTGATGTACTGTCCATGCATACAGACGTGAGCAGTCAGTTGCACAGTACAAGGAGTGGGGAAAAGAGGCAGTGCCTCACACAAATGATGTCACCCATGTTAAACACATAGCCATAGCTACAGAGGTACATTAGAGGTGGCACGTGACCTTGCTTGGGTGTGCGCGAGTGATATCATGCAAATCAAAGGTGGGGGTGAGATATCTTTCACCAGCAGACTGCTGATAAAGCTAGTGGGTTAGATGACAAATGACTAAACTAACACCCCTTTTTCTTACAAGCAAGTGGACTCAACTATAAACTACTGTGCAACGTTATGTCATATGCCATGTCTAAAAATACTCTGTACTTGCCGACTGAACGGCTGAGTGCCTTATGTCACTGTGCATCATGTTTTCACTGTTCATGTTTATCTGCATAGACAGTAGTTGTGACTGTTAGTACTTCTGAAGACTTTTCAGATACAATCACGTTGGTGTCATTTGCAAAAAGTATTGTCTGTTGAACATTTTCATACATCAGTATGTGGAGCAGTTCGTTGCAGCTGTGTTAAGGCTGCAGTGGATGGCTTGAATAACACTGGTCGACAAAATTTAACTTTTTTTCTTTCACAAGAATTAAAATAACAGATTCTAAAAGTATTTTTCGTGCTGAATTCAAATATAATTACAGTTTTTCCCCATCGGGCAGGAATTTTGTGTAATATTCATTTCAATTTTTTATAATATTCCAAAAAATCCGTAACTAGCTATCTAACTCAAAATTATAACTACTGATTCTGACTTACCCAGAAAGTGGTAGATAGTGATTTTCGGGTATATTTTGCATCTGGAACGTCTCTCATTTTAATCCAACAGTAGTCAGCCAGCATATTGGAACTCCACTTGCCTTGGTACCTCTTCTCTATTGTAGAAATTTGCTGATGAAAACGCTCACCATGTTCATCGTTGACAGCTCCAAGGTTTTCGGGGAAGAAGTCCAAGTGAGAGTCCAAGAAGTGAATTTTTAAAGACATGTTGCATCCCATAGCTTTATAAGAATGCAGAAGATCAGCCACTATGTCACAATAGTTTTCTGCTTTATGGTTTCCAAGAAAATTGCAACACAAACTTTTGAAAGACTGCCAGGCTGCTTTCTCCACTGGATTTAACAGTCCCTCGAAATGTTCATCAGCCATTAATGATCAGATTTGTGGTCCTATAAAAACTCCTTCTTTCAATTTAGCATCACTGACTTTGGGGAATTTTGATTTCAAGTACAAGAATCCATCAGAAGGTTTATCCATAGCTTTGATGAAATTTTTCATAACTCCTAACTTAATATGCAATGGAGCTAAAAATATTTTTTCAGGCTTCACTAAAGGGACACATGCCACATTTTTCTGGCCAGGGATAAGAGATTCACGTTTTGGCCATGACTTTCTAACGTAGTGAGACTTCTTATCTCTGCTGTCCCACTCGCACAAAAAACAGCAAAATTTTGTGAACCCAAGTTGCAAACCAAGCAATAAAGCAATGACCTTTAAATCACCACAGATATTCCATTCATATTTTCCATATTGTATTTTCTCTAAAACTAGTTTCATATTTTCATATGTCTCTTTCATATCAGCAGCATGCACTACCAGTATTGATGGAAGTTTATTGCCAATATGTAGCAGCACAGCCTTCAAACTTACTTTAGAGGAGTCTATGAACAATCGCCACTCATCTGGCTGGTGTTGAAGCCCAAGAGTTTCCATAACTGAACAAATATTATTACAAAACACAATACCATTTTCTTCAGAAAAGTATACTTTGAAAACACTATGGCGGCTACGATATCTACTAATTCTTACATCTTTTTGGAGTAGATTCCACCCTTTGAGTCTGGAAGCTAAAACTTCCGCTTGCTGTTTAGACAGATTTAAATCACGAATCAGGTCACTAAGCTCTTGCTGATTGGGAAACTATGGTTCTGATGAACAGCTACTGGCTTCATATGTAAGATCATTTTTATTTTCATCTGAATCATTTGGAGTTTCAGTCAGGTCAGAACCAGAGTTATCACTTAAGGTCGTATCTGCATATACTGGTAAGGGGAACTCTTCACTGTGTAAGACAGGTCTCATTGCAGATTGTAAATTCGGATACTTAACTGTATATTTTGTTTTAGATGTGATTCCTTTAATATAGTTAGTTATAATGGGTGCATTATAAGTTGGTGATTGGCGTTTTGCCTCCACGTGCTGTTCAGCTGCGAAAACAAGGAGAGGAGATAAACACGTCACTGACACGTCATTGCCGTTGCCTAGCAACCAGCAATCCACCAATCAAAAGTAAACTGTTGCCATAGCAACCCGAGACGCTTATCCTATGTTGCCAATTCTATCGCACTAGATCACGTGCTTTATGCATGACGCTATTCTATCGGCATGTTGAGGTTTTCAGTAAACAGACACTGCTCCTATTGTTGCTTCGCTTATGAATCAGCAGTATCACAATACCGTCGTCGTTCGTTACCCTTTAGTATGAGACGGTATGCGTTGTTGGAAGGGAACAGGTGTGGATTTAGTTTCAAGGAATAGCTTATGACATTTTCTGGGTCAATGACCAACCTTTACAGTTTAATGACCAACCCTTACTTAGGGTATTTTTCCCTGTCATCACTGCCAAACTAAGAGTGTACTGCTTCAGGTAGTGAATGTTTCACAGAGTGTAAACAGCTTTACATTTTCGCAATATAATTCGTGTGTTTCAGTGATCAACTTCAGTGTTTCGGTGGTCAACGTTAGTGTTTCTGTAATCAACTTTAGTGTTTCAGTGCAACTTTAATATTTAGCTAATTATCGTTACTCATGGCTACCGCAAACACTTGTGCTACAGAAACAGGCAGAAAGAAACTATCTGCGAAGACCACAAAAAATGTTTTTGGGCACGGAATCCCAATTAAAGGACAAGCAAGGGAAATATATGTTCCGTAAGAAAATATTTGGAGGATGAAAGAGACAGTGGGAGTCCAATAATTCCCGTTTCAAAAGTACTGGACAGAACCTCAGCTGATGTTAGTGTAAGTAAGAGTACCATAGTTAGAGTAGGGAAAGAGAAATACGCTAGTGAAGAAAATCAGGCATGTACATCGCGGTTACAAACTCGTATGCTGTACTTAGGTAACTGCTCACTTAAACGTGTAGACAGTCTTACGGCAATCTTACGATTAATATTGCAGTATGCAAATTTCTAGGAATATGTGCGTGTGCATTACTGCAACTAACTGCAACCGAACTTCCACCACCCCTCTAACCGTCACCTTCATTGCCTAGCACGTGGAGAGGGACGGTAAAGTGGCAACGGTGCTATCTTTCCCCACTCCTTCAACTGTCAATCACCAACTTATAATGCACCCATAATAGTTACTAACACTCCCCACATGGCAACCTTGGCCTTCGGGGTAACCTCACCCCACCAAGTGATGACCGGACCCATTTCTCAGGTGGAGGCACCCAGAGGGCGGTGTCCATTACCTCCGATGATAGGGTGATAGTGAAGATGGCGGTGAGGTGAGAGGACCTACAGTTTTTACCGTGGACTCCGAACCACGTTGGGCATAGGGGATACTTCACGTGTGCTAGACAGAGGTGAAGGCGTGGATAGGGCCGACTTAAAATCGCCAACCCCAGAGCTGGGAATCGAACTCGGGACCCTTAGAACGGGAGCCGCGAACGAAACCACCGCTCTACCCCGGCGCCCTTGATTCCTTTAATATTTGTCAAACAAAAATAACAGTCAGTTAAATGATCCTTCGGTTCCCTCCAAATCATGGGAATTGCAAATGGCATATGATGTGTACCATTTTTCCACCCAGTCAGCAGTCTAACACATGAAACACAGCATGTATTTGGGGCCCAGCTCTTATAAAAATCACCAACTTGACAGCCAAAGTAAAGTTTATAACACTTTTTTTACAAGTGGGGTCAAATTTCGCCTCTGAGACTTGAAGGTCAGCTCACCACAAATATAGCAGAAATTATCTGCATGATTTACACAATTTCTTGGCATGATGAAAAAATAAAGCACAGAAATACAACATGCACAACATACACAATACACTTATAAACAGAAAGGAAGGAAATATTTCACTACTCAACAATCTCACAGTCAGCTCAATACTGACACATCACAATGCCAAATAGGTCTGAACATGTCTAAACAACAACAATGAACCTGCACAGTCATGTTTTATTGCGCTTCAGCATGACATTGCAAATAATTTCAATAATATAGCTTGAGTAAAATAGCTACATATGAGGCAACGGTTCTTATGATAGGTCAAAGAAAACGCTAAAATCATATTTTGAAAAGTAGCTTTTACAGAAAAACTATGTCTGATGGGAAAATTCTGACTACATATCTGAATTCAGGATGGAAAATGCCACTAGATTCACTATTCAGATCTCTTGTGAAAAAAACCTTGTCGACCAGTGTAATATTAACTACTGTATTTGTTTCATAATTAGTGATTATTTAACACAATACTGAAATGTGTTAGTGTTTAAAAGGAAGATATGACTATTCCTATGAGGAAGGACTATGATACAAGGAAGCACAAAAATTATATATATGACTGTTGCTCAGTGAGATTGTCAAATGGACAGATTTACATGTTTGTGAGGAGGAACTACCACAATATTCATTTGCAAAAATGAAACAATTTTTAAATGACATCACCGTGTGGTTCAAGCATGGATATTGTAATTATACAAATATAATATAATAATTTGTAACAAAAACTTCACTTATCTTAAGAAAATGATGTTAATTCTTCTTTCTAATTCTAATGATGCTAATTCTTTCTTTCATTTTCCTAAGATAAGTGAAGTTTTTTTTTTTTTTTTTACAAATTATTATATTTGTATAATAGCTAGCTTCATTTTCTACGTAATGGATATTGTAACTTTGTGGGTTTGTAGAATTAAAAGTCCAGTTGCAGAAATTCCAAAATGCTCTTTATTTCTGTAGAAACACAGTTTGTACACCTTTGGCAGCAGATACAGAATGATGTAACATACACAAATACAATCTCTCATGGCTTCTGCACACATAAATAAACAAAATAGTTCACTTTCAAAACACAGCTGTACGCACACGAATCGAGTTCAATTACAACTCTGTCTACTGGCGAATCGCAGCTTCTTTATATATCTACTCATTTTTCTAGAAATTAATCAAATGTTCAGTAACAAACAAGATGGCACCAAACGAAACACAAACCTTCCAATCATGTAACTATCTGTTTCGGCAAGCGTTTTATCTCAGCGCTGCACTATCGTCCTTTTGTGCGCGTCGGCTGCACTATTGCAATAATGGCTCGTGACAATTGATTAGAGCATGTTATTTCAGGTGTGAATTTCAAAGTAAAATCAGACCACTGTACAATAGACTGCTTATTAAGGCAATTATTTATTATATTTTTCAAATGGGAAGAATTCAGGACTGTGGCAAATTAGATGTTTCCTGCTGAGCATTGCCACCTTGTTAACCCCACTCTTTTATTTCCCTCTACCATTTCTTAGGGCGTGCAGGTTTCCTGGGCACTAGTCCTCAGGTAACCCAAACTGAATTTTCCTAATTTATATACAGTTGTTGAAATCAAAATTGGAGCACAGATATTTGCGTATTATGTATGTGTTTTAAATGCTATAATTATATGTATAAATTGCACACTCATAGCAACACATTTCACTACTTATCTGTGTGTCAAATCCTTTGAAACTGATCCCTGAAGTGTTGTCATGCTGTTGGCAGGCTGAGGGACAGCACGTGGTGTCATGTATGTACCTGTCCTAGGAGGGACTTAACCATGTATGACAGCAATTGGGTTTTACAGGATAGTGGGTAAAATTTAGGTTGGTGTAAAGAAGGGAGGTAGCCTAAGCTTCTCAGTGGTTGAGAAGTGAAGTGTGTTTCTAAGAGTGTTCAATTTATTCATAATCTTGATTGCTTCTCTGTCAGCAGATTCAGTTTTTTACATAGCTTTAATTATAATTTGAGTTTCCTTTTTCTTTTTCTAATTAAATGGAACTGCAGTGGCTCATCCATTAGCTGTGAAATCTTTCAATGTCAGTGAAAATTTATCATTGTCACTGTCATGTGATACTGCAAATTTATAATGATAGGCTCCAAAATCTCATCACATGCTATTTCTTTCCAAAAGTCACCTTCTTTTGTACGTGTCTCACACAGTTTTCCCATCTTCTTGTGTTAACCTTGTCAATTTCTTCACGAATAAGTTGTTTGTCAGTCAATTTAAAAGTTGTTTTTGTTTGCAATGTTTCAATACACTCAGTTGAATTGTATTGGCAGTCGAAAGCGGGAAGGCAGATTTCATCGTGTCTTATTTCAATTGCAAGTTGGTCCAGTGGATACACTTTTTCGTGTTGTGTGAAGATGCTAATAATACTGATTTGAACTCGCTAGAGTAAACATACAAAGCGGTCATAAACATTCATATCATGTGACAGTTCATGTTTTGCAGATGCAGTGTTGTATAGGCTGACAGGAAGTGTACTGTTTGCTCTCTCTCGAATTTAACAAACGCCTTGGCTTGTTCAAGATATTTTTTTTAGCACATTGTGTCAGTAGTTTACATTTCAGTTCTGAGTAATTACATATATACTTACACAAATACATACGAACTGATGATGTTTATTACAGTGCTTACATTGCGATACATTAAAAATATTGATATTTTATTTATTTGTATTAAAACTATTGTAGCTAAAAATATGGAGTTCTTATGTTAGAAGCTTATTACCTACCTTCCTCGTGTAACACTTTTTACAAAATTTGAATTTTTATCTTAGTGCAAATAGGATTTATTAGAGATGGATTCACTTGACACTTGTCACATCAGGAAACCAGGAGATCTGTGGTTCACATCCTGGCCATAGCATTGAATTTTTCAGGTTCACTCAATCTAAAACCTTAGCTTATATATGCCTAGTGGAAAGAAAAGATTAATTTCCATCGATTAACTTAAACCACAACCGTTTGTTAGTAGATTTACTGACAGGTAAAAGAACGTTGCAAGTATATGCTTTTCTCAATTGCATCATATAAAGAATATGCTTGAAAGTTTGCAACACATTTATGCTATGTTTCTATTGTGAGAGTCTTTGCCCACAAATAAATATCAGATCTATGTTCACATGTTGTAAGGTTGTAAATAAGCAACTCTGCTCAATTAGAAGGCATTCTTAAGGTAAATTGTAGTGGAATAATTTGGATACTTAATTACTATTTATATTAATATTATAATGTACATATAATTGAAATATGTGAATTTATCATTGATACAGAAACTTCTGTGAAGATATAACATTTTTAAAGCATAATTTCATTTTTCTGTTTGTTGGCAGATGATTGGACTGCCGTGAAAAGTTCCTAATGCTGCAATCTGAGCTTACATTTTACTTCTATGGTGAGGCTAAGATCATAGTATAACTTTTATCTTAATGTAGGTTTAAGTACTTGCATGAAAGACACAAGGTTTTAGATAGCAAAGTGTGACATTTGGATGATTTGCTGCCCACTGTAGTAACAGTCTTCCAAAGGTGATCTATTATTAGCTCTCCTGCCATGCACTGACTATTCCTATGAAAAAGAAAAATAGATGATGGGTAAAGCATTGTGCGGTTTGTGAATATGCAATAAGAAAGACGCCTGACTTTGAGGTTGTAAACCAATTAGAGCTACTGTAAGGTGCAAACTTTAGCAAGCCTGAACTGTAGGTTAGGTTATTAATTCTTTCACTGATAGGACGTCAGATGACGTCCAAGCTAAAATGCCGCAGAACCGATATAGTGTATAGATGTCCTGTGCA
The DNA here is from genome assembly GCA_030765055.1 of Mantis religiosa. Classification (NCBI taxonomy): domain Eukaryota; kingdom Metazoa; phylum Arthropoda; class Insecta; order Mantodea; family Mantidae; genus Mantis; species Mantis religiosa. The sequence goes on from CM060958.1 coordinate 22,686,727, forward strand.
TACATGCATTTACATGCATTTAATGCCAGTTATATTTTAATCTTTCTATTTTACAGTTCTTTAAGAGATGAAAATGTTCCATTATTATTATTATTATTATTATTATTATTAATTATTATTTTTTATGGTTCACCTCAAAACCTGGATAGACACACAAGGGCACATCTTCAAATTCACAGCAAATAATACTGGTATAAGTGCAAACTTCTTTTTCGCGACACACTACATATTTTTGAAATGGGCATTACTTTTTTGGCTGTGATTGATATTCTTTTAGGAAATTGTTTTCCCTCAAGTATAAGGAATGCTGGGTGGTGGATTTCTTACCCCCAGTATGAAGAGGCCTATGAATGTTATAGTACTCAATTAGGCTATGAGTTATTGATATGCTTAAGTCCAGGTAGGTCATTATCTTGCATGAGTTTAGAGCTCTGCAAATTTTATTAAACAATTTTGTATGGTTACATTCTGCTGATGTAAAAATACTTCTTTATACTGTTTTTCGTAAAGAGGGATAGCTTGTAATAACTGATCCACAACACCCATATTTGACCTTGTTACTTCCCCCAAAAAATGGAGTAGCTAACATGCCATCTGTAGACCAGTACATTTCTAATTCAGGTTTACGCATCACACGCACACTGTCCACCTCTGAATTCTCCTCTTAGGTCCTAAATTGTTTTTGGAGATGTGGGCTTCCTTGATCCTTTTAACGTGTATGTTTTCATAACAATGAGAGACACTAAGTCAACAGTTAAAAGAAATGTAAAAATGTCGGTTGGTTGGCTGTCAGTTAGCTACAAATCAGAAAATGTCTACTTGTGTTTTTCTGTTTGAGTGATATTGACCACTAAACATTGTTGATTCTTCATGAACATCTGAAGGAGGCGGGTCAATTTCTTCTTCACTGCTATCTAACACCTCCCTCAAAATCTGAAAACTCGCTGTCAATATTCAAATCATGCAAAACAGCAAAAGGTCCTCTACATTTTATAAAGTGATATCAGAAGCCTGTACACATCCTACGCAAGCTAATTTATTTGCTACATTACTGAGTTAAGCCATTATTAACAATGAAATATAACAATTTCAAACGTGTTATTCAATTAGCTCCTGATAGCTAAAAGGAATCACTCTGAACCCCAAGAGAGAATAAATAGCTAAATTACAGAGTAAAAACAGTGGCATAAGGCTACCGTAAAATTCAGTTGGAAAATACTGTAATAAGAGGTACATACAGATGTTGATAGTTTTGTTTCTTTCCAGTGTGTGTGTGTGAGACACAACATATACAATGATAATCACTTGGTAGTATAAACTGAACCCTAAAACCTTGAACTGGAGAAGTTGCTTACTTAGATATAATAATAATAATAATAATAATAATAATAATAATAATAATAATAATAATAATAATGATAATAACCTCATGCCCACTTATGCACAGCTGAGGTAGGCGATCATCTGATATGGGGAGATGTGATCAGCATCTCGGCTTACCCCAGCTGGAATGTTGGTTTTCAGCACCAGGGCCGCTTACCTAACGTAAGCTCCTCGCATTCCTCACTATGCTAAGTGGGACTTAAAATTCGCAACCCATGGGTGGGATGTGGCCAGGGACCAAGGCATGCTGACTTAGCGCGCTACGCAGGTGCAGGACAGTTGTGTATATATAAAATCATTTGTGTGTACAGAAAACAGAATGACATAAATTAGATGCATTCAACGCAATGAATGGCTTTTGTTACAGTGAAACACAAGTGAAATTTGAACGATTTATGAATATGGTCTCTGCTTTAAAGACGCCATAGATGTACATTGCCTTTAATGGACTTTAAACCATTTTTTTATTTTGTTTAAATAACTTAAATGCAGAACATACAAATGTGTATTTCTGAAGCATTTAATAATTTAAGTGTCTTACACTGCTAACCGGATATCTGTTCCTGGTCCGTGCAAGGTTTAAATGGCCATCACTGAAGTGGTTAGGTAGTACCATCATGTGTATTTGAATAGTGAGCTTGCTTTTGTCGTCATCAGAAAACTTATTTTGCTGTTGTGAATGTATATAATAGTAGTATTGATTGGTATGTTGACTCTCCCTATCTATTGAAGTGTTGTGGTTGCCATATCTGGTGGCATTCTGCATCGATTGTTTAAGGGATTTTTCTTTCTTTCCATTTCTTTCTTTGTTTTGTTTATATTGCTTTTTAATATATATTTTTGTAATTGATGCTTTATGTATATCCTTGCTGTCGACATTCATAGATGTAATTGTTACATTCATTCTTCCATGGGCATTGTAGGTTCAATGTATGGAGAGATGGCTCTCATTTTGTTGGGTATGAGTTAATTTTTTCACATGTTTGTTTACTTTTTCTGGGCATTTGGCTATGGCAGGCTTGGGAAATTCATGATGACAGGCAAGTCAAAATCAAAAGGAACTGCTTGTATTCGGATATTACTTTGAGTACTATCCTTTCCTAAATGGAGTGAGTGAGTTGTGATAGTGGTGTTCAAAACACAAGGGTTGAGTTTGAAAGTCTTCCTCCAACATGAAGTATTGTCTATTCATCTAGGAAAATATGAAGAATATGTTTCCCAAAATGGTAAGGGTTCTGGACCACAGCAAATCAGATGCATTTGCGCACAGCATTGCCCCCACTCTTTTCATATTTCCCTCTCTCTCACGCTTTATCCGAGAACATTCAGGTATCTTTGGTGAAGACGTAAGGAGACCCAAACAAATTTTCCAAATTTTTATAATGTAATTGTTGACATAAAAATTGAAACTAGCTTATTTGCATATTATGCATGTTTTAAATGCTATAGTTATAGTTTATGAATTACACATTTCTCTAATTCATTTGAACTCTCATTGGCTCATCCATACAGCTGTCAATGTCACATCAAGAAACAACTCATTGCTACTGTGTTTGTCAGAGTCTTGCAAATTTATAGGTATGATGATGGGCTTTAAAACCTCGTCATGTGCTATTTCTTTCCAAAAGATGTCTCGTGTTTATCTGCATGTCTCATGCAGTTATTCCAGTCTTGTTGTGTGACCTTGTCAATTTCTTCGTGAATAAATCCTTCAGTGTCAGATTAAAAGTATTGGTTCTGTTTGCAATACCTCATTTTATTTGAGCCAACATTAACTTTTATTGAATTGCATGGATTGTGGTAAGGGGGAAGGTGGATTACCTTGTGTTCCCAGTCAAGTTGATTAGCTGATACACTTTTCCTGGGTTTTAAATCAAAGAACAGCTCATAATACTGTTGTGAACTCTGTAGGTTAAGTAAACACCCTCCTTATAAACATATGTGATGGCTCACATTCTACAGGCTAATAGGAAGTGATCTGTTTGCTCTCCCTCTGAAAGTTAACAAATACCTTGTCTTGTTCAAAGTAATTCTTTTAGCACATCATGTCAATAGTTCACATTTCAGTTCTGAGTACTTAACACAATGGAGCTACATACGTACCAACCAATATCATTGCAGTGCTTAAGTCATGCTTCGTTATAATATATTGGTACTTCATTTGTGTTATGAGCTATTTGAGCTAAAAATATGGTTTATGGTTATGTTAGAAACTTCACACCCTACCTTCTTTGTGGCTCACTTTTTACAAAATTTGAATTTCTGTGTCAGTGCAAATAGTATTTATTAGAGATTCACTTGGCTCTCGTCACACACCACTTACAGGGAATGCGACACAACACCGCAGAACTTCAATTGGCCACTGTCCAGGTGACATTAAAGGACAAATATCCCATTTGAATGTCACAACAGAATGCTACTGTTTCTTTGTAGATACTTCCCTTTAATGAGTGAAGAAACTTTGTCATATGACACCTTCATGGCAAGACTTATGCAAGTCAGGGAGGCCTCTTCTAGTTTCGAGCGGAAAGTTGTTCACCAGGGTGCTGTGGTGAACTATGATAATACTTAACAAACTGCTTGCTATTTGCAGTGACTCAAACCAGCCTGTTATAAGATGGGTAATTTCTAATGTCATCTGAAGTCCCTATTGGAAGTAAGGTAGATTATTTTGGAAGCTGTGCAGTAGTAGTTTCCAGACATAATTTATCTTGCCTAGAACACTGTGGTCCTTTCCATCCGATTTCAGTTTTCTGCTGCGTTGCTGATGTCTCTGGAGATTAGATCGGCTGGATTATCGTTGGCCGATACATGTCTCCATCAGTCATCATTAGTATGTTGCTGAATTTGTGCCACTCGGTTTGCCGCAAATGTCTTTCAGTGGTTAGGTGTACCCTTGACGCAAGCAAGTACAATCGTGATGTCTGTATACAGATGAATGATGCGAGAACAGTTAAACACTGATTTGGGCCTTACCAGTCTTGCGAATAACACTGCTCCGTACAATTCTATTTTGGCGAAGGTATGTTTTTTTTTTTTTACTGGAACTGCTCTGAATTTAGACCACAGTAGATTACTATCTTGCCTTTGTAGTCCAACGTGCGAATATAAAAACAAGACCGATTAAAATGGTTTATTTGCGTTGAATATCGAAAGGTGTATCAAGGATGCCACAAATCGTTTAATTTTGATATCCTCCAGAAATTTGTGTGTTGAAAGTCTATTAATTGCTGTCATTAAACCTGCAATTCTTTTGGAAGCGGTTCATTCCATTTCAAGCTTGATTGCCTACAGTTCTTGTAGAAACATCTGTATCGCGCACTGATCCGATCCAAAGTGCACTATGGTTGCATCGTTATTTCTTCGGCTCGTCCACCTTTATGAAGAAACTAGACACAGTCCATAATTCTGTCCGTTTAGCTATTGGAGCCTTTCCAAGTGAAAAGTGTACTAAGTGGCAAATCATGTGTAGCGGATCCCAGAGTTAATGCAACTGTATCGCGCACTAATCGGAACCAAATTAGACCATAGTGGTATCGTTATCTATGTCCATCTATGTTGAAAGCGTTAGACACAATCCATAATTGTTACACCCGTATCGGAGCTTTTTCAACTAGCCCAGTTGTGAGCAGGAAATTATGGCTGTGTTATTACATGCCTAAGCATTCAACGTTTGCGCCTTTCTAGACACCTTAATGGACGTGCGTTTAAGAAACACTTCACTTAGCTGAAATATAGCGGGTTTTTGCTCCCGGTAGCTTAGAAAGAATGCTATTCATATGCACAGCATGTTTCCTAGGGGCGATAGAGTACCTTCCTTGGTTGCTTCCAAAATCCCAGGAAGATGGTGATTTCGCTATATCCTCATACCCGAAAATCTGCGATGTCTATGTGTAGTATCCGCACTTTATTTATAGAACTTCTATCAGGTTATAAAGATCGTATTTTAGTTTATACGGATTGGTCTATACACTTGGTTTCCATAGTAGCACTTTTATAGTGCAGAACTGTAATATACGGAGTCGTTTTATATTTGCGCCAAGGAAAACTGGGTGATTGTTTAATTTTAAGTAATTCCCTTAGAGAACTTTCAAAGTCTTCGTCAGTTGGACGACTATCATCCTATTGTACAGCGAATCCAGAATGCCCTCATGTTTTATATGCTTCCGGAGTTAGCATGTTGTGTGCATGGATTCCTAGTCAAGTTCTCTTGCCGGGGAATGAAATGGCGGATTCGGCAGCTAAAGTTGCCATACATATGCCATTAGTAACATCCTTAGTCACCCCAGGAGACTTTGATTTGTATGGAGAATGGTACCGACGTGTTGGCGCGGTGTTCAGCTCTCCGCGGAAATGAGTTTAGGACATTGAAGAATCTTCCGAGAAACTGGCTAACTTCCTGTTTATCATCTCATCGGGAGGAGGTAACGTTGATTGGCTTGCGAATTGACCATTGCATTTTTACAGCTTCTCTTTTCAACTCCAAGTTAGGAAGAAATTTCCATGTAGAGGGAAATGTCATTTGTCTTATTGAGGATATTTTTTCAAGGATTTTTATGTCCAGTGGTTGGGTGCTTTTCTTGGTGGTTCCCCCAGGGGCTGCTGTGTGGTAGGTACGGGATTGGCGATCCCGCGGTCCCGAGCTAAATCTCTTGATTGCGTGCCTCTGAGTGGTGGGAAAGCTAATGCCAAACGCCCAAAAACCTTGGTCCACAACCGTTTTTTACCCTTATCTCCCTGTACATAAATCTGATGGATACCTAGCGTGGAGGAGCGTAGGGGTGACGGTCACGATCAACTCCTAGCTCATGGTTATCATGTAGGACTTTGTCCTAAGCCGGAATGGCCTCCAGGATGTGAGCATGCCATCGGAGATGTTTGCGATGGTGGAGGACATTGTCGCTATAAAAAAAGAGCCGTGTAAAAAAAGTAGTCATTTTGTCCTCGGTATTTAGTTGTAAAACGACAAGAGGAAGGTAGGGACTTTTCATCTGTGAATCCTTTTATTATTCAAAAGGGTCTCGATAAAATATTTGGTACCGTTAAGTCCTGTAGAAAGTCTGGTACGCTCCTGTTTGAAGCACAATACATCTCCCAGGCAGCGGCGATATTGAAAGCTACAATGCTAGGCAGCTATCCGATTAGCGTTATAGTGCATACGTCCCTGAACTCTTCGCGCGGCGTGGAAACACTCGTGCATTGGATGATATGTCCAACGAAGAGATTCAGGAAAACCTTAAGGACCAAGTGTCATGGCAGTGTACCATGTGCAACGGCGAGAGCGTGGGGAATTGGTGCATACTTGTACTCTGTTCCTAACTTTTGATCGGGTTGATCTCCGGTTTGTCCGCTGTCTAGACGCGTTCTTTCGGTCCGTAATGTGCTCCTACAGTGTTTTCTGTAGTACACCTTCGGGAATCTGCAGCTGCCGGAGATCCAGGCGGACAATAACTGCGGTGGAAAAGGTTTGACGCTATACCACGAGAGTTAATTTTAGCATCTAGGTTTTTTTGTTTATTGGTTTTTACATTTGTTATATAGTCTATCGCTGGTATGTGCCATTATTTTTTTAGTTATGCATTTGCATTTCTGTTTTATATTTAATATTGTAATTTTTCCATGCTTCTTTAAAGTTCCTTTTTTATTGTCTTTATATTAATATGGTATTTATCTCCTTTTCATTTTCTGTTTAATTTATTTTGTTTTTTAAGCATTCATTTTTAATAGATATATTTCTACTTAGTTTCTAGGTTTATACATGCCTTTTGCCATGATTGTTTTTAAAGGGCGCTAAAGACCACGTAGTTGGGCGCACATAAACTCAAATCACCATTCCACAAAGGATAAAGGCAGGGTATGAAGAAATAGAAGTCAGGCCATATATCCGTAACTCCTTGAGATGCTATAACTGCCAGCGCTTTGGTCACACAAGTGACGTAATGGAGTATAGCAGCCTCGTTCATTGCATCCCAGGCGGCATCAAAGCTTTCCCTTCTGACCACGCCTCCTCATATGTAAGCAATTATAAGGGTCTTCCACCCTTAAACATATGGGTCGTCCTTCTTAATACGTTCAGCAAGTTAAAGCACTGTTGCAATATTTCTCTTGTGTCCTCAGAAATTAGCTTAAACTGTGCAAACATGCTTCCTATGTATGTTAATTAAGTTTATATTTATAGAAGTTACATAGTGTTTTACTTAGTGTAGTTTTATACATTTATTAGTGTTTAATAGTTATTGGCGTTTAGCACTTGCGTAATTTAATTAAGATGTGGAGACCGTGGGTATCGAACCTAACATGGATTTCCATTCATACTTGTAATATATATCTAACAGTATTTCTAAACTTTCTCGAGTTGTAAAGCGTTTATGACATATTTAATTATTATGCGGAGTGTACGTGATTACTTATTTAAATTGTGTTTAGCAGAAGAGCCCCCCTCCCCCAAAAAATATACTGCTTAACGTTATTCAAACTTGTAAAATTGGCAGACATCCTTGTTAAAAGCTTCGAAAATTTAAAAAGAGTTAATAGAGTTTCCTTACTAGTTTTTCTTTAATACATTGGTTCGTCTTTTTTACTTTTTTTTTTTACTTTTGAAGTGTTTATTGCTTTGTTAAATCAACAAAAATTCACCAACTGTAGCTGCCATAGAATAAAGGAAAATGTTTTAGAATAAATCGGCTCACGATTGCAATAAACAAAGCTCTAACGTGCAGTCTTTGCTTATAAATTATTATTAACTACCAGAATATCCAAAGTGCTTTAATTCGCATGTAAATATCCCTCGCAAATTCATAAACATTGATGCAATTTAACCCTTTGAAAATTGTAATGATATTTTACTAAACGTTCTTTAGATATTATGCTAATAATACGCACTTAGTTCATGTACGTAATATAAGTACTAATAGCATAACATAGGTGACATATCTCTTTTCAGTCATGTTACAAAGCGTTGTAACATTATCTATTACTTATAGGAAACATTAATCATTGCTTTATTTATATTTTGCCTCTAAACGTTATGTTAAACAACGGCAACCTTGGATATTCTCAGCTGTAAACACGTGCCTAGCATTCTTCACCTCTGACCCCGGTTGGTGTTTTCTAAGATGTTTATGACATTGTGGTTAGGGGGAGGAATAGTTTTCCCCTACAAAGAGAGCCGGTTGGGGATGGTTTAAACGCGGCCACTATACCTACCTGTGTCAGCTGCGGAGGCATCTTGCATGAAGATGCATGTGCAACACATCCAGCATGCATTAACTCCAGTGGTGAACATCTCTCCAGTTCACGAGAATGTTCCCGTTTTATAGAGGTGCGTGCGATCCAAGAGGTCCGGGTTAGAGAGGTGTCTTCGGAAGCCCGGAAACTCTTGCGTATTAGCCAGCCTTCGGTCCCTAGGTCCGGTAGTTACAGCGCAACTGAGGCTAAGCCGGTACCTAGACGTGAAATCGCAACTCAACCTGGCGACTTAAAAGGTACAATAATTACAGAGAAAACAATTACAACTAGGGTTCAGACAAAGGAAGATATCGGTAGGTACGGCAATGTGCACACCTAGCAGATCCAGTCGTGAAAAGCTGTCATCCAAATCACCGCCTAGAGCATCGACCTCGAAAGGTTCTGAACCAGTAATATATAATGCACCTGTGAAAGAGCTCAAGACGGCGTAAGGAACAAGTGACTTTCTCAAGGCTAAGAATAACACTGGCACGAAGTCGGTAAACCAGAGGAAAAGTCCACGACCATCCCCTCCGAGATCGTGTTCTGGCGAATATTCCGGAGAGGATTCTGATCGACGATTATCACCGTATACCAGTTTCCAATCGGTTCGAGGCTCTCGAACCAAAATTTTCAATAGGCAAACGGACCTTCTGAGTGGAGGAGTTGGAACGGGAGGATCCTGTCCATACTGCCGGAGCGGCAGTGGAAAATAGGCAGAAAAACGAGCCGAGAAAGGTGTTAGCCCAACACCAAAGAAAAAGGTAAATTGATTGTTACCGCTGAAGTCATAGTTTAAAGTACATCAGTACCTTATCCCATTGTTACTATGACTATTCAGCAGTGGAACATACGCGGATTTATAACACACAGACCCGAGCTTGAACTGTTGCTCAATAAACACGAACCGTTGAGCAGGTGTCTATCAGAGATTAAGCTCCTTTCCCAAGACGGTCTTAAAATCAGAGGATATAGCCCACTAAGATGTGACGTTGCACTTGAAGACAGTATTCCTGCGAACGGAGGCACTATGATGCCCCTCAGAGATGGCATATTTGTAGAATTTATACCAATACACTCTCACGTTCAACCAGTTGCTGTAAGCATTCAACTCCCATCCACACAGTTCGCTATTTGCAATATTTATCTACGACCTTCCGATGAGCTCGCTTATTGATTTACATCTGGTCTCCCAGCTACCAACACCTTTTCTGTTGGCGGGTGACCTAAATGTTCATCATAGTATGGGGGGCTCAACTCGACCTTGTGCGAGAGGCAAACTAATCGCCAATTGCATAGAGAGCAGTGACCTGGTACTCCTGAATACCGGAGAATCCTTTTCTGATGCATTCAACTCCTTTTCACACATTGGTCTGGCAATCTGTTCACCAGTTAGCAGTTAACCTTCAATGGAATGTCATCTCTGACCATTCTAGTGAACACTTTCCATGTCTTATCACTCTCTTATCACAACATGTGTCTCCATTGTGTATGCCTAGCTGGCGCTTTGATCGAGCCAACTGGAACCTTTACACCCACCTGGCTGATTTTAAATACGAGCACGAGTCTGATTTAGTTGATCATCTCCAGAAAAGATTTTTTCCACTGCAGAAGAATCCATTCCCCTTTCGACTACCCACCCACGTTGATTTCCAGTTCCATGGTGGACGAATGCCTGCCAGTAAGCTATTCGTGCTCGTAGACGAGCTCTAAGGGTATTCCAACGACACCGTACCTTAAGTAACCAAATTGAGTATAAGAAAGTGCGTGCAAAGTCTAGGAAAATAATTAAGGATAGCTAAAAGACCTCATGGAACAATTTTGTATCTTTCAGCAGACGTGTACCTGCCTCTGTTGTATGCGATAGGCTAAGGCGCGTGACCGGAAAATCGACCCACATGTCAATCGCTGGTCTGCAGGAGTTATTGTTGATCCGTTTGAAGTGGCTGTCACTTTTGGCAGTGCTTTCGCTTAACTGTCTAGCTCGAATAATTATGCTCCTGTGTTCATCTCAATTAAGACTCGTGTAGAATCACAAGGTTTCGTGTTTCGTTCCAGAAGCCTTGAATATTATAACAGCCTTTTTTACTTTGGCAGTTAGAACACGCTTTCGTCTTCGCGACTGTCAGCACCAGGACTAGACAAAATCTACATTCAAATGTTCCATCGCGCACCTGAAGGTATGGTATTCATATCCCTGGTCTGTAACCGTGTTTGGGTTGATGCCACATTTCCTGATAAGGCGAGAAGCCCCATTATACCCATCTTGAAAGCTGGAAAGGACCGTCACCTCCCTTCTGGTTACTGTCCTATGTCCCTCACCAGTTGTGTGTGCAAGATGATGGAACGTACGATTAATGGGCGATTAATATGATGGCTGGAAACGCACAAGCTACTGAGTAACATCCAATGCGGTTTTCGACGACGCCGTGCAACAGTGGACCATCTTGTGTCCATGTCGACTTAGATTATGAACGAATTTCTTAAGAACTGTCAAACCGTCGGAATATTTTTGACCTGGAAAAGGCTTATGATACGTGTTGGCGGGAAGGGTTGGTACGCACTCTGCACACCTGGAATATACGTGGATGCCTACCACTATTCCTTCAGGAATTCATGAAAGACCGCGTTTTCCGCGTAAGGGTCCGGCTCGGTTTTCTCGAATCTTTTTGTTCAGGAGAACGGTGTGCCACAGGGATCGGTACTAAGTGTTATGTTGTTTGCTATTGCGATTCATTCTGTCTCGAAATGTGTTTATTCGGGGGTCTCGTCATGCCTATTTGTAGACGACTTTGACCTCTACTGTACATCTCAGCGCACACCGTTTCTAAGAGCGCCGTCTACAGACTGACTACCTTAGGCAACCTTAAGGATAGGTGTTTAAAAACAGTTTCCGATTCTCAGCTGAGAAAGCAATCTGCGTTAACTTCTGGCGCCGTCGGAGTCAGTTTTACCACGACCGCTTTGTTTAGGCCCAGATCTACTATCCTTTACAGATGAGACGGGGTTCTTGGATTAATATTTGATAGAAAACTTAGCTGGTCATCACATATAGCACAACTAAAAGCACGATGTGACCGTTCTTTAAATGTCTTGTGGGTACTATGGAAAATCGTGGGGAGCGGATCGTACAGTGTTATTGCGACTCAATGGCGCACTGATCCGTTCCAAATTAGATTATGGTAGAATCGTTTATGGCTCAGCACGTCCATCTGTGCTGAAGAAATTAGACACAGTCCATAATAGTGGCTACGTAGAGCAGTTGGTGCATTTCCAACAAGCCCTGTTATAAGCCTGTATGCCGAATCTGCAGAACCTCCTCTGCAGTACAGGCGTAATATATTATGGGGAAATTACGCATGTGGACTTAATTGCATGCCCATACCAACGTTTACGCCGTTATTTAACACCTTAGTGGACGCGTGTTTTAGGAACACTTCAGACAATGTCTGCTGGTTTCCATTTCGGGGAACTCCTTAGAAAGCTTGTCAATGTAATGCCTAAGATGTATTCTACGGTAGAGAGAGAGAGAGAGAGAGCATACCCTCCGTGGCTGTGTAGAACGGCCCTCATAGCTCTGGTAAGACTCAATATGATAAATCTGCCATGTCTGTGTCTAGTATCCGCACATGTTTTTAGGGATTTTATCACGTTATGAAGATTTTTTTAATTTATACTAATGGCTCAACGAGCTCAAATGGTGCTGGTTGTGCTTATGTGTGTGGAACCGAACCATGTACATTCGGATTCCATACTAGCACTTCCATTTATACTGCAGAGCTTTATGCAGGCCATTTTACATGTATGTCGAAGAAAGATGGGAGACTATTTTCTCAGTGCGCTTCAAACATTTCGGCAGGTGTACAACTACCACCCTGTTGTGCAGCATATCCAGGATGCCCTCCACGTTTTATACGCTTCCAGAGCTAGCGTGGTGTGTGCATGGATTCCTGGTCACGTCAGCTCGCCGGGGAATGAAATGACGGATTCAGCAGCTAAGTCGGCTTCCACGGAGAATTTCATGTTACATCGGTAGATTTTAGAACTGTATTATGGAGAGCAGTTCAGTCCTACTGACAGGTAGCATGTTCCGCTCTCCACAGCAATAAACTTAGATCTTTGAAATAACTTCCGATTCCCTGGGTTACTTCCACCTTGGAACGTCTCTGCAGCTGTCGGTCAGCTCTGCAGAGATGCTGGCGGATGACAAAACGGCGGAGAGGATTTTTAAGTATGTTGCTAAGTTATATTTTAGAATTTATTGGTATTGGTTATGCCTTTCGGCCGGATATTTTTATATAGTGTTCTTTGGGTTTTGCCTTATATACATGCATTTTCTGTGTTAGTACTTAGTTTAATTAATTTATAGTCTAGTTTATATCTGCTTTTGCCATTAGTGTTTTTAAAGGGTGCTGATAACCGCTGCAGTTGAGCGTCCTTATATAGACATACATCAATAGTCTGGTTCTCCCAAATATTGGAGAACCCACATTTCCTTCTGATGCATTCAAGATCTTTTCACACATTGATTTGGCAGTCTGCTCATCACAGCAGTTTTGCTTCAATGGAATGTCATGTCTCACCTACATTTTACTGACCAATTTCCATTTCTTTGCACAAGTCGTGTGTGCAGAACGTGTGCCAAGTTGGCCGTTTTCAATTACAATGATCACGACTGTGAACTATATAATTCAACATCTCACATGGACGTTTCTTTCGCCTACAGAACAATCTATTCTGCGTTCGATTACGCACGCCCGTTGATTTCCTGTCCCATGGTGGACAGATGATTGCCGAAGAGTTGTTGGTGCTCGAAGGCGTGCTCTTAGGAATTGCCAGCGACGCCCTTCACTCGATAACCTAATCGAATACAAGAAAATGCGTGCGAAATGTAGACATGTAATTAAGTATAGCAACAAGACATATGCACCAGGTTGTCATCTTTTAATCGACATACCCCTTCCTGAGTCGTATGGGATAATTTAATACGAGTAGCCGGAACATCTACATACATGACAGTCGGTGGTCTTAAAAGCACTGCTGGTGCTATTGAACAGCATGTTGTGGCTCTTTCCTTTGGCAGTGCGTTCGCTCGTGTCTACCTCAGAAAATGATTCGCCCGAGTTTCTCCAAATTTAGACTTAGGTGGAATCCCAAGGTTTCTCATTCTGTTCTAGAAACCTTGAAGACTACCATCGCCTCTTCACCATGGCAGCTAGAACCCGCTCTTTCATCTTCGTGACTGCACCAGGACCAGACGGCATCCACGTGCGATTCCTACAACTCTCTTGGTGGGAAGGCTTTCATACTCGAGGTCTACAATTGTGTCTAGGTTGACGGCAGTTTTTCTGAGAAGTGGCGGGATGCCTGTCATACTCATTTTGAAAGCTGGGAAGCACAGTCATCTGCCCTTCAGCGACCGTCCTATTTCCCTTCCAGTTGCGTCTGCAAAGTGATGAACGGCATGATTAATAGACGGTTAGTGTATTGGCTAGAAACTCGCAATCTTCTGACGAACATCCATTGCAGTTTCCGACGTCACAGTTTCAGTTGACCATCTTGCGTCGATGTCGACACAGATAATGAACGGTTTCATGAACAATTGTCAGACCGTCGGCTTATTTTATCTAGAGAAGGCTTGTGATGCGTGTTGGCGTGTAGGTTTATTACGCACCTTGAACAGCTGGTATATACGTGTTCGCCAGCCTCTCTCCTATCGGGAGTACATGAACGACCGTGTTGAACCTTTTTATTCAAGACAACGGTGTTTCTCAGGGATCGGCACCAAGTGTTTGGTATTGATATTAATTGTATCTCTAAATGTGTTCTTTGAGGGGTTTCATCGTGCTCATTCGTGGACGATTTCGTGGTCTACTGCAGTTCTCTGCTTACTCCGTTTCTAGAGCGCCGTCTACAGCAATGCTTTAGACAATCTTAAGGATTGAAGCTCTAAGAACGGATTTGGGTTCTCCCTGGAGAAAACGGTCTGCGTCAACTTCTAGCGCCGGTTACCACCTCACTCCGACTAGGTCGACATGTTTTACCAATTGCAGATGAGACTAGGTTCCTTGGACTGAGTTTTGATAGAAAGCTTGTCATTGCATGTAGCACAGTTGAAAGCACGATATGAGCGTTCTCTTAGTATCTTGCGGGTACTTAGTGGCAAACATGGGGAGCGGATCGCGCATTGTTGCTTCATTTGTATCGCACACTGAACCGATCCAGGCTGGACTATCGGTGCATCATTTTTTTCTTCAGCTCGTCCATCTGCGTTGAAGAAATTAGACACGGTACGTAAGTAAGACCTTCGATAGCTGTTGGAGCATTTCCAACTAGTCCAGTTATGAGCCTCTACGCCGAAGCAGCACAACCTCCTCTGTAATGTCGGCTGGACGTTTTGTTGGGCAATTACGGCTCTGGGTTAAATAGTATGCCTTCACATCCGACGTATGCACCCTTTTTCGACAACTTACTTGACGTACGTTGTAGGAACACAAGTTTAAGTCCAAAGCCGCGAGGTTTTCGGTTCCAGGAGCTTTTAAGGAGGCATGCACTTAAAATGTCTAGGATGTTCCCTTAGGGGTTTCGAAAGAGTGTATCCTTCGTTGCCTCAGCATTCAACATAGATCTTGATATGACGGTGAACAGGAAGTCTACGACGCCAACGTGTAGTATCAGCAATTCTTTTAATTTCTATTACGTAATAAGGACCGCATTTTCATGTATGTAGACGGATCTAAAAGCCGGTAGACGGTGTTGGATGTGCATATGTCCATGTAGCTTGAATCCTATACTTTCGGTTTCCATGGCAGCACTCATTTACAGCGCAGAGCTCTATGCAGTATACGGAGCTATTTAACATGTTCGCCGAAGAAAGTCTTATCCCAAGTGATTCCCTTAGCGCACTTCAGAGCCTTCGTGAGTTGTGCAACCACCATTCTATTGTATAGCGTATCCAGGATACCCTCCACGTTTTACACGGCTCTGGCGTTAGCGTGGTGTGTGCATGGATTGCTGGTCACGTAAGCTTGCAGGGAAGTGAAAAGGAGGATTCGGCTACTAAGGTGGCAACCATAGTATGTAAAATGGAATGGACTTGAAAGTATGAAAGGCACAATGGAAGCTTCAAATTGAAGCGACGTGAAAAGTACATGATGTGAAAAAGTAAATTATAGTGTATCGTGACGGCGATTTGTTTCCTCGTACGTCTAAAATTAAATTTGTACTTAAATCTTATAAGTGCTCATTTTCTGGCGAGAGTAATTCATCATGAGAAGAACTTGACAGGAATAAAAAAAAGTGTGATAATTCATGGGAGCCCCTCGCTGAGGTTTATTTAGGCTTAGCGGAAAGGCCTAGTGAAGAGAACATTTAATGCCTTTGCAGCAGAGTAGTTCTTCGAAATGGATCAAAGCAGTTTAAGGGTATGTATGAAAAAGAAGGCAGTGAAGATGACAGTCTCCTGAACGACAATTTTGACATTTTGGAAAAGGATCCTGTGCAGTTAAATACCTCAAACGAAAGCAAAACCAGGATATTGGGAAAACATGATACCGAAGAAACTGTCAGCTGTTACTGCAGTGCTTCACACATTGACAACTACTCCACTGATGAACCTGATAGTATAAGAGAATGTGCAGTAGTACGTAGTGGCTTACAACTGAGCGACAGTGGAGCTGATCTGTCAGAATGTGGTGCAGAATCAGTTCCTCAAGCAAAGTATGAAGAATGGGAGCTTTGTTGGGCAGCTAATGGGGAGCAGATCATCTGGCAGAGTCGGATAGCCAAGTATGACGAATTCATCAACCCAGAATATTTAGAAAAACATGAAAAATATTGCATTATAAGGGGGAGAACCTAAATCTGCATTGGATAATTTATCTGTTGAAGATGATCAAGCTCAAACTAGCACATTCCATGGAAAGTTTGATAGAGTTTTTTCCAAAGGAAATGAAGCTTCTTCTTTTAGCAGCATAGAAAAGCATTCAAATCAATCCTCCGCAGACATCACTGATGATGTTACTGTTGACAACAGTTATTCAAATAATGCTCAATCAAGGAGCTCATAGCACAAAAATACGTTTACAAATTCTCTTCCAATAGTAATTGAATCTGTTTGTTCATGTGACCCAAAGGAAGATGATCTAATAGTAGCTCCTAAAGAAAAATCATGTAAAGATATTAAGGATTCTTCTCTTTTAATTACTCATCAGGAATGTGAAAATTCTTTCAATTTTGAAAGATGGAGCCCATTGTCACCCTCAAGTCCAGATTCCTCAAAAGAGCATGGATGATTTCCTTCTATGTGGGAGCATTGCTAACACAGCACTGGCTTCTGATTCCTGTCTGCTAAGGTGGCAACCATAGATCCCAATGTTAACATTCCTTTTGTCACTGCGGCAGACTTCAGGCTTGTGCGTAGAGAAGCACTGACCTACGGGAGTCTCTTCAGCCGCCGGACAGCTTGGAGATCCAGACGATAACTGCAGTGAAGAAAGTCTTACGCTACATCGCGAGAGTTAATCTTAGAATTAAGTGTGTTTTTAAATTTATTTATTTTAGTTACATAATCTATCGCTGGCGTTTGCCATTGTTATATATATATCCGTTTCAGATTTACAGTTTATACTACATAGTAATTGTGTTTTCCATAGTTTGAAGTTCATTTTTATTGTTTTATTCACCTGCTTCTATTTCTTATTTGTTGAGCTATTTAGTTATTATTTTTAAATATTTATTTTAAATGGATGTACTTGTACTTTGTGTCTGGCGTTATACAAAGCTTTTGCGATGATTGATTTTAAAGGGTGCTAATGTCCTTGTAGTTAGCGCCCCTAAACACAATTCATAATCACCAAGTACAAGGAACGAGGTGAACTGGTGCTCACTCGTACTCTTGCCTTTATTCGGACAGATCTTTTGCAAACGATCAAGGCAAGGTATGAACCTATTGAGGTGAGGCCTTATATACCCAGTCTGGTATATGGCGAAGCCATGCATGGTGCATGTGTTTCACCTGCAACATGTGTCAACTGTAGAGGTAGTCACTGATCCAACTCACGCGAATGCCCTCGTTTCATGGAGGAAAAGGCCATCCAAGAGATCCGCTTAAGACACAGTGTCCCCTGGAGCCCGGAAACTCTTGCATGTGCGACAGCCTTCCTTCGCTAGGTCCGGTACTTGCAGCGCAGTTGCAGCTAAGCCGGTACCTAGACGCGAAATCGGGCTCAAACTGGCAGTTTAAACGGGGCAGTAATGACAGAAAGGTAAATACACCAAGAGTAAAGCCTTAGCAACTGATCAGCAACAACCTTGTTGCACACATTCAGTGCCGAGTCCTGCGAGGAGTCCTTCACCCAGCTCACCACCGAAACCATGTACTTCCAGAGCTTCTAGTGAGCCTGTGATCTATAACGCCTCTCAAAAAAAGATAAAGACCAAGTATGAAACGAGCGACCTTTTTAGAAAAGAGTAGAACTGGCACCAAGTCGGTAAGCCACAGGAAAAGGTCGGGGCCATCTCCGAGATCGTCTTCTGACGAATCTTCCGGAGAGGAGTCTGATCGGCAAATGTCATTGTCGTCGATCTCAGTTTTCAAATGGTTCTTGGCGCTCAAACCTAAAATTTCAATCGGCAAACAGGCATCGTCAGTGGAGAACATGGAACAGGACGATCCTATCCAAACTGCCTGAGCGGCAGTGAAAATGAGGCAGGTATATCTTCCCGTAAAATGTTAGCCCAGTACCAGAGAAAAGGGTAAATTGATAAGGCTGAAGTCGTCAAAAGCTAAAGTAAACCAGCAGCTTATCCCATTGTTACCATGGCCACTGCATTGGAATATTCGCCGAATTGGACCCCCCCAGCGGCCTACTTCGGTAGGTACGGGTTTGGCGCACCCGGGGTCCCGAGCCAACAGTCTCACTCGTGTGGGCTCTTCGTGGTTGAGGGAGACGGTCAACAGGCCCACCCACGTGTAGGCCGTGCGTGGAGACCCGTGTCGGTGGAAAGGTTAGTCCTGGTGGTTGAGGGATGCGTATCTGAGCTCGTAAGTGTTTTTTTCTGAATTCGGGGAGGGTATGCATTACTAATACACTACTTTGGCTTCTGCTTCGCCTAAACGGGAGGTTAGGGACTAACCCACCCCTAATCAATCGGCCAGGACTAGGTATTGTACCGACCTCCAGGGTGAGTGGGACGGCGAGCTCGCTATATCCCCTGTGTAGCCCTGTCATCCCAGTGGGATGACCCCTTTTTGGGCTCCGTGGTGGGTGGGGAGCACTGGGGGATGAATCTTATGCCAACTTTCATGTCAAACCTTCATCAAAAAGGCCATCAAACACAGCAGCAATGGAAAAGAAGTAGCCGAGTCTTGTGGTCTTCGCTACTTGGTAATCAGTCGCACTGAAGAAGGCCAAAAGTTTACTACCGTTAACCCCTTTACTATCCAGAGGGGATTAGTCAAAATTGCAGGTCCGGTCAAATCTTGTATACGATCGAGAAATGGCACGCTCCTGGTTGAGGCGTAATCTAACGCCCAGGCGGCATCTTTACTTAAGGCAAGCATGCTAGGGAGTTACCCAATATCCGTTACGGTACATAAGACCCTGAACTCCTCGCGCGGTGTGGTTACTACCCGTGCTTGGACGGTATGTCCAACGAGGAGATTCAGGAGAACCTGAGAGACCAGGGAGTCACATGTGTGTACCGAGTGCAGCGCAGAGAACGTGGGGAATTGTTGCCTACTCGTACCCTGTTCCTTACTTTTGATAGGGTAGATCTTCCTCATAAGATTAAGGCAGGATACGAGAGTATTGAGGTTAGGCCCTACATACCAAACCCCCTGCGGTGCTACAAATGTCAGTTATGGTCACACTAGTCAACTGTGTAACGGATCTCCAGCATGCGTGAACTGTGGCTTGGCTCTACACGAGGGTGAGTGCTCCTCGCCCATTAAATGTATAAACTGTGCCGGGGAGCATCCATCTAGCTCCAAAGACTGCCCACGTTTTGTGGAAGAAAAGGCAATACAGGAGATCCGGGTTAAGGAGGTTTCCTTCTCGGACGCCCGGAAGCTCCTGCGAACTCGCTTGCCCTCCGTCCCTAGGTCCGGTACTTACAGCTCTGTCTTGGCTAAACCCGTTCCCAGGAAAGAAATTGCAACGCAAACCTGCGGTGCAGGGGATCCTACCATCTCCGATAGTTCTTGTCCCGACACAAGTACGGAAGTCCACAACTCCATCACCAGCGTCGGCAAATACATCGCCTAAACGGACGAAGGAAACTAAAACCTCAGCCCCGTCGCAAGCCAAACCGTCGACTTCTACATGTAAATATGATAAGCCTGTAATATACGATCCGCCGCCTAAAGAATTTAAGACCAGCTACCAGAGGACATTTCCTGAAAGATTCGACCCGTACCCCCAGGAAGAAGAAAACTTCTAGAGCATCCCGAAGCTCTTCTTCTGAAGAGCTTTCTGGTGATGAATCGGATCGGCGACTCTCATCTTCGTCGATCTCTGTGTCCAATAAGTTTGAAGCCCTTGAACCTAAGTTCTCTTTAGGGAAAGGGGCTTTCTCCGCCGAAGAGATGGACCTAGAGGATACCGACCCCAGGACGGCAACAAAAAAGCGCCAGGATAAACCGGCAGAAAAAGGTGTTAGCCCTACGCCTAAGAAAAAGGGTAAGCTGATTCGGCCACCGTTAAAGTCGTCTTAATGTAGACCAATCTTTACAACCTATCTCCATAGTTCCAATGGCTATCCTCCAATGGAACTTGCGGGGTTTAAGAACACATAGACCAGAACTGGAACTTTTGCTCAGTAAGTATAACCCCTTGCTGTTATGCTTACAAGAGACTAAGCTACGACCGCAAGACAAGTTTAAAATCCGACGCTACACACCACTGCGGTGTGATATTGACACAGAAGAGGGCATTCCTGCTCACGGGGGCACTATGATGCTCCTCAGGGATGACTTATTTGTAGATCCGGTACAGCTGCAATCTGATATACAATCTGTAGCTGTAAGGATTAAGCTGCAATCAGTCGAATTTTGCATTTGCACTGTTTATCTCCCGCCATCAGATGACCTCTCGTTAATTGACCTTGAAGATCTGGTTTCCCAACTTTCAACACCATTTCTAATAGTTGGAGACTTAAATGCCCATCACCCACTATGGGGCTCAACTCGGGCATGTTCGAGAGGCCACCTCATTGCAATAGCAATAACTTGGTTCTCCTGAATTCCGGAGAGCCAACGTTCCTTTCAGACGCCTATAACACCTATTCGCACATCGATTTGGCAGTATGTCCATCCCAGTTAGCAGTTTCATTGCAGTGGAATGTCATCTCTGATTTACATTCCAGCGACTACTTCCCATGTCTTCTTAGTCTCTTAGCACACGATGTGTCTACCTCACATATTTCTAGATGGCGCTTTGATCGTGCCAACTGGAACCTTTACACCCAGTTGGCTGTCTTTGATTACAACGAGCACGATTCTGTGAATGATCTAGTCGATCATCTCACAGCGAAAATTCTTTCCGCTGCAGAACAGTCTATTCCACGTTCGGCTACCCAACCCGGTCGACTTCTATCCCATGGTGGAACGACTGCCGGAATGCTATTCGTGCTCGTTGACGTGCTCTACGGGTATTTCAACGACACCCTACCCAAAGTAATCTAATTGAGTACAAGAAAGCGCGTGCACAGTCTAGGCAAATAATTAAGGATAGCAAAAAGATCTCATGGAACAACTTTGTCTCATCTTTTAACAGATGGACACCATCATCTGTTGTATGGGATAGGTTAAGGCGCGTGGCCGGAAAATCAACCCACTTGCCAATCGCTGGTCTGAAAACACCTGCAGGAGTTGTTGATCCGTTTGTCGTGGCTAACACCTTCGGCTGTGCTTTCGCTCAGGTGTCTAGCTCAAGTAATTATGCTCCTGAGTTTATCTCAATTAAGACTCAGGTAGAATCTCATGGTTTCGTGTTTAGTTCCAGAAACCTTGAAGATTATAACCGCCTCTTCACCTTGGCGGAGTTAGAACACGCTCTTTCATCATCGCGACTGACAGCAACAGGACCGGACGGAATCCACGTTCAAATGTTACATCTCTCACCTGAAGGTAAGGCATTCCTGCTCGAGGTCTATAACCGTGTTTGGGTTGATGCCACGTTTCCGGACAAGTGGCGAGAAGCCACCATTATACCTATCTTGAAAGCTGGCAAGGACCGTCACCTCCCTTCTAGCTACCGTCCTATTTCCCTCACCAGTTGCGTCTGCAAGGTGATGGAACGCATGATAAATGGGCGGTTGGTATGGTGGCTGGAAACGCACAACCTACTGAATAACATCCAGTGCGGTTTTCGACGACGCCGTTCAACAGTGGATCATCTTGTGTCCATGGCGACACAGATTATGAACGGCTTTCTTAAAAACTGTCAAAGAGTCGGAATATTTCTTGACCTCGAAAAGGCTTATGATACGTGTTGGCGGGCAGGGTTGCTACGTACTCTTCACACCTGGAATATACGTGGACGCCTACCACTGTTCCTTCGGGAATTCTTGAAAGTCCGCGTATTCCGAGTAAGGGTTGGCTCGGTTCTTTCGAACCTTTTCGTTCAAGAGAACGGTGTACCACAGGGATCGGTGCTAAGTGTTACATTGTTTGCTATTGCGATTAATTCTATCTCGAAATGTGTACCTCCGGGGGTCTCGTCATGCCTATTCGTAGATGACTTTGCCGTCTACTGCACATCTCAGCGCACTTCTTTTATAGAGCGCCGTCTTCAAACCACCTTGGACAACCTTAAGGTTTGTAGTTTAAAGAACGACTTCCGATTCTCTGCTGAGAAGACCATCTGTGTGAACTTCTGGCGTCAGCAGAGTCGACTACCTTCAAGGCTCCGGCTAGGCGCTGATCTACTACCTTTTGCAGATGAGACGAGGTTCCTTGGATTGATATTTGATAGAAAACTTAGCTGGTCGTCGCATATAGCACAACTGAAAGCACGATGTGACCGATCTTTAAATATCTTTCGGGTACTAAGTGGAAAATCGTGGGGAGCGGATGGTACAGTGTTATTGCGACTGTATCGCACACTCATCCGTTCCAAATTAGATTATGGTAGTATCGTTTATGGCTCAGCACGAGCATCTGTGCTGAGGAGATTAGACACAGTCCATAATTGTTGCATACGTATAGCAGTTGGGGCATTTCCAACGAGCCGAGTTATAAGCCTGTATGGTGAGTCTGCGGAACCTCCTCTGTAGTACAGGCGCAACATGCTATTAGCAAATTATGGCTGTGGACATAATTGCATGCCCACACATCCAACGTTTATTCCGTTCTTTAACACCTTCATGGCCGTGCGTTATAGGAACACTTCTATCAAACCAAAGCCACCTGGTTTTCGTTTTCGGGAGCTCCTTAGACATCTTAATACTGAAATGCCCAAGATGTATCCTAAGGGGGAGAGGACATACCCTCCTTGGTTGTGCAGAGCATCCCACGTTGATCTTGGCATGACCACACATGATAAATCTACCATGTCTATGTCTAGTATCCGCACATGCTTTTTAGAATTTTTATCGCGATACCAGGACCATGTTAAAATTTACACCGATGGGTCCAAGAATTCCGATGGTGTTGGTTGTGCTTACGTGTGTGGAACTGAACCCTATACATTCGGATTCCACACTAGCACTTCCATTTTTACCGCAGAGCTCTATGCAATATACCGGGCCATTTTACACGTACGTTGACGAAAGTTGGGGGACTGCTTAATCCTGAGTGATTCCCTCAGTGCACTTCAAAGCCTACGGCAGCTGTACAACTACCACCCTATTGTGCAGCGTATCCAGGATGTCCTCCACGTTTTACACACTTCTGGCGTGAGCGTGGTGTGTGCATGTATCCCTGGTCACGTAGGCTTGCGGGGGAATGAAATGGCGGATTCGGCAGCCAAGACGGCTACCATGAAGCCCAGGGTTCGAGTACCATGTGTGACATCGGAAGATTTTAGGGCCGTAGCGGACGATAACGCAGTAGTGGAGAAAGTTTTTAAGTTCTTTTCTAGTTTAGACTTTAGGATTTAGTGTACGAAATTTTTAGTAGGTTTTGATTGATTTTTTATATACGTGTAGTTTTAATAGGTTTAGTTGCACTTGTATAGTTTTTAGAAATCTTTATATCTGGCTTTTGCCATGACGAGCTTTTTAAAGGGCGCTGATGACCGCCGTAGTTGAGCGCCGTTATACGCATTATCATCTGGAGTGCGTCAAGCGCCTGGTTTGCGAAACAAAAGGTGGTGGCGGAAACTCAATCTTTGGGACAGAACTTATGGCAGGACTCTGTATAATTTATCACTTATTTGGAATTTTACTGTTGTCAATCATATGAAGATTTGACAAGATTTTGTCCAAGGTATCACTGGTCATCACTGATGTTTAAAAGCAACATTCGCATGACCCTTAATTTACTGGCTGAACTTTCTTTGGAACCCCCAAGTATTCACTCACGGACTTTCAATCCAGTAGGTGTTATCCCATAAAAAATCAATACCATGGAAGCTTAGCGCTCATGTTTCTTCAAACTCAACAATTTATTTTGTTGTACCGCGTAGAGATTTTTTGGGAACGTGATGTCTTCAAACACTGGTTCCAACTTAGCAATAGATCGGTTGCTGATTCACAGAGAACTTTTTGTTGACACAAAAGCAGTAAATAAAAATAATAAACATAGTCACCCACCCACCCACACACGCACACACACACACACACACACACACACACACACACACACACACATTGTAACAGCTACTAAACTGACCCATTAGTTATAGTAATAATTTGGAAAATACATTGACATTACCTTCGCAATAGTTATAGTCTGGAATTTGAGTAACCATGGGTCTTTTTCTCCATTTTCTGTCAACAGCTGCAGTATTACTTCTAGCTGTGGTGGATGATGAGCTTAGAAGACCTTGGGCTTCTGAAGAACTTGGAGAATCAGCACATGTGGTTTCTTCTGCATTGTCCTCTGCACTTACGAACACGTGATGAAACAGGAAATCACTTTGTTTGTTTTCCAGTACATCATTGCTCTCTTCTAAATCCGTAAGTTCCTTATTATCTGGAAGTTCACGAAAATAATGCAACATTTCATCTGAGAATGCTTTTGCACGTTTTAGTCTTCGAGTATTTTTTGAAGTTTGACTTGGCCTTTTGTGCTCCTGATATATATTTTAATTGATGTGCATTGTTTTTTCAATTTACATAATCATTAGAGCTCAAAAACTAAAAAAACTTTTTCAGCAAAACTTGTACGTCTCCGGACGGGGTTGAGGCAAGCCATTAATATTCCCGCGTACTAGTCGAGGTTTCGTAAGCTAGATCTATTTGCTTCAAAATAGCTGACGCTACTTACAATTACCGTCAATATTTTACTATTTGTATTTTTACAGTAACGTCAATTCTAATGAAGTTAATGCTTATAATAAGATTTATAACACACTTCAAACTACACATAAGTGTTCCGAGTAATTCAATAGAACCACAGATTATATCCCCAGTTTGCCACTTGTTCATTTTAAGCTATTTTAGCGGTTACGTGCCAATGTAGTTATTAATTACACAATTAATAGTTAATAATTAATAGTTACATATTTTGGTGATCCGAAATATTTGTTTAGAGCCATGTAAATCTTTTTCGACAAATACAAATTTGAAACCAGCAATGTTATCATGAAAATTAGACATGAGCATGTGGAAAGTCTTTACAAGTGGTTATGTACTGTTAATAATAAGGTCCTCTAACACTCCTATGTTTGAGAAAATCTGAATTATGCACTGAGTGCGTTTAAAACTTCTAGCAGTTGTGACTGATAGTTATCGAAGTGAACACAGACTATTGTAATGATAAAACAATGGCACAACTCTAAAAAATGTGAACCATATTCTTCCAAACAATCACACTCTTCACTCTCGCTTTCCTCCTCCATATGTTGTGCATCGTCTTCGTGCTGAATTGTTCTTTCTTAAAACTGCATACCAATCTTCACCAAAACGTTTTAAAAGCTTCTTCAAATCATTCCTTTGTTCTAATTTGTTGGGATGTTCCAAAGGCAGAAAGGGAGGATCTGCTATTTGTTCCATTGCTATTCCTCGTATAAGCAAGGACAGGAATTTCTTGGATTCATCATTTAGTCTATGACATTTCCATTTTCAGAGAAACATTTATTCCCCTTCAGTTTCTTTTTCAATATGAACCTCCTAATTTCCCCAATACCATCTGGCTTTTTTAAGTAATTGCAAAGCATCTTGAAGTCAAGCACATGCCAATCCTTGCCCAGTTGGCAAACATTACCAACCTTAGGATATGTTTCAACATACTTCTCTAAGATCCTTTTCCAGAACTCCAAACATGCGGTCCGCAGGTAAGAAGGGATGACCTATCACGGGAAATATACATATTTCCTTCAGATTGTCTGGAGACTTATTCAAAAGCCACCAATGCATTGCGTGGTCCACGTGGGCATTTCTGTTTTGGCGGCCTAGGCATCAGAGAAGAGCCTTAATTTGGATACTCCGTCTTCAATTTACTGTTTGCTTAGACAATTTGTTAACCCAGAAGCCACTTCAATAGCTTCACGACCTGCTTGGCTTCCCGACCAGCAATAAAATAAGGCAACATCCTAATGATGGGAGAGATGTACGCTCCCGAAACGTCGATGTCTCAACATCTGCTTACCTGGCTCGAAGCCCGAGAACGCCTAGAACAAAATAAGGCTGGTTTATTCTTTATATCAGTGATATATAAGGCATAAAACGATAATTGGCGAGCGTAATAAGCTTCGCCTATTGAAAGCTTAGTCAAAGGCTTGCACCTGCTACAAATCGAAGCATAAAGACATGGTAGATGATTCTTCTCTCATTTTGTAGAATTCCTTTGCTTTCTGTTTATGCGCAGTGAGTTCTGCTTGTAACTCATTCGTTCTGTGCAAATTTTCAATGACTTGCAGTTCATGTTTTGTCCTGCTGCGGTAACTGCAAACATCTACAGCCAGTTCACCAAAACCCAAGTTAAATTTATTAGAAACAATTCTATGGAAGAATCACTTCTTTACTTTTAGAGTTTCAGTCACACCATCAATGTACATTTTAAATAACTTGTTTTTGTTGAACTCTGATGAAAGACATAGTCGCTTGCTCTTTTTTCTTGAGTAATGACTTTTTGTAGCTTGTAGCCGTGATACGCTAATTACAGATTCCTTCTTTTGAGCATACTGTTTGGCCTTTTGGTCACCACCCCTTCTCTCCATTATTCGTTTACGTGCTATTAGAGGAGCTGCTATGATGTTTACTCTTGTTATGCCAATACCAAAAAGGGCTCGAAAGAACTTAGAACATAGCGGAATAGTTTCGTTGTTTTCTCTGACTTGATTACTTAATAACCACTGAGTTAATCTTATGTGATTTTCTTGGCCTGCGCGTTTTGGGAGATGATACAGACTGGTGCCAGCATCCTATCTTGGGATTTGTTGCTGTAGTTATACACTAACCTTTTTTTTCTGGTAAGGTGATACGCAGGAATGGTGCAGCATTTAAATCTACCATCTCTATGTGTGCACGCAGACTCGAACTCCAGCATGCTAGGATCTTTATGAGAATACCTGAAACACATCAACAAATGATGCGATAGCTGCGATAATATCCGCAAAGTAGCTCTGAATGTGTTCCAGTTGCCGTGTTTTCGTTAAAATAATACCAATAATTATTTTTATTATAAAATTTAAATGGAAATTGCCTTCTTGTTCTCGTTTCCTTTTTGTCGTACTCTTTTTCCTCAGTCTGGAACTTGTAGAATGCTCACCTACAACCACGCTTTCTTCCATATTCACAGAACCAACCGCACGAACCGCTTACAATGCTCACAATAATACCAACACAGCTATTGACAATGCAATCTTTTCAAATAATCAGCTACAATGAAACACGTGTTTCTGTACTGCAAGGATAGAGGAGGCGGGAATTCCTCTGCACGAGCCCGAAAATGTGCGTAAAAAAGTGGACACTTTGCTGTTTGATCCAGTCTAGCCACTGGACATATCGCAGTTTGCACCAAACCTGCAATTTCGCTCTCGATTTTAGCAGACTTTAAACGTGATTTGAAGCAACAGAGACTTGAGCACGATGCATGTCATGCTAAGGAGTTCAGATTCGCTTCAAACTACTTTTCGATCGAGAGTGGATCTATCGCGTTTTGAAACATGCTTCTCATGTGTTACTTCAAAGTACCCACAGACAATAAGGAGCAGTATGATGTAACATTTGCAGTCGTGCTCAACTAACTGCACCCGAGTTTCTCTCATTTCAGAATCGGGTGGAATCTCAAGGTTTTTCCTTTCGTTTCAGACAGCTTGAAGAATATAACCGCCTTCACACGTTGACGAAATGGAGCACACCTATTCATCCATCTTAATGACTTTTCCTAAGAAGTGGCTAGAAGTCTCATACGAGGGATATCTAGAAAGTAGGAAAGATCCACCATGTTTGAATCAAAACAAACGATATCAGTAGCGAACCTTATTTTTAAACTTACATCACAACACTACTATCGGTTGCCACCAAAGATTTAAGCTAGTCTGTCGCTAGTTGCTTGGAATTCTCATCGTTTGGAAACTTATACCCAAAAATGCCTTCAGTTTTGGAAATAAGTAATTATTTCTTGATGCCAAGTTGGGGCTGTAAGCGTTGATGTCCAAAGTTGTCACATTTTAGGCGTTTTAGTTTCTGCCTTGTTCGTCCTCATATATGAGGCCAGGATTGCCATGGATGGACACTTGCTGGAAGCATTCCACATCGCATGTTTTCAGTTGCACGTGAACCTGTTGTAAGAGTTGCACAATAGGCTGGTGAGTTTGTTTCTCCTCTTGGCATGAAATGTAGGTGGATTAAATATTTTCAGTCCTTAAAATGGTTCCCATGACTTTCCGGGTTGTCAAATTTGATTTTTACTTGGGTTATGCTGGCGAATTTGTGATGCCACTTATTTTACTGGAGTCATGTACGCAACCCATATTTCTTCTCCAGTAAGGAGGTCAAGAAAGCATCACCCTCTTTGTCATATTGTGGCAAAAATTCAAAGACTGCTCGCATACGATTCACCTTGCGGCCATTTTTCAAGAATTTTGGATGACCTGCGTCCTGAGACTTAACAAAACTTCCTTTTCGCAAGCATGGAACGTTTTATATACTCTAACAATCCCCCAGGGGCATACTGCGGTAGGTACGGGAATGGCGATCCCGGGGTCCCAAACCAATTCTCTCGATTGGATGCCTTTTAGTTGTAGGAGGGCTTAGGCCAAACGTCCAAATAACTTTGGTCCACATGCGTATACAGTTCCTCCGCCCTATCCATCGATAATGCTTGCTTTTGCCCCTGACTCGCGTCTGATATTCTACTGATGCATATCCATAAATCTAGATCTCTGACAAAAACCTTTTGTCCGTTGGCCCTAGCATTCTTAATTTCCTGTAGTAACATGTTTCTAATTTTCCGTTTTTCCTCATATTTTTCGATGAATATTCTCGTACCCTTTAATTTTCTGGTATTTGATAGAAATGTCCATTGTGTTTTCGTTGTAGCACACCTGACAATTACTGGTCTCGGATTCCGATCTTTCCTCCCAACTCTAAGTATATCGCTTATCTCCCAACCCTTTGGTTTTATTCCCAGTTTGTCCTTCAATTTCTCCTCAATCTTTCTCTTGATTGTTCAACTACGAAAATTATGACGTTTGTTTTCCTTTGCAAGGGGTGTTTGCGTCGTAGTTGCGCTCCCTTGGGTGACGATGGTTCGCGATAATGCTTAGACTGATCGCTAATGTCATCCACACGATGGCACTGAAGATGTCACCTCGAGCCTTCTAGTCCTCTGGGAAACTTACCTGTTGGCGCTGGTAATCGCCTCCGTCATCCTCTGCGATGATGGTGAGAACGAAGATGCCCGCGGCTGCTCTAGGCGTTCTTCTAAATCTTATGGTTTTAGGTTTGGGTTACAATGATCAAAGTTCAGGATTGTGTGGGTGGATCACATGGGCGTAGAAGGAAACATTTTTGTCTAATGGCAGTCACTTATATATTTCGTAGTTCCAAAGTTTCTCACGACCAACTTTATGCTGACCTCGCATCACCAAAAGTGTTCTCCTTTGTTGAGTAGGCTTTTGTAAGCGTATACTACAAAGCTCCGCAATTCTCACCCGCACTATAAAATTACTTATATTCAAGATATCCGCGCGACTTTAGTGTAACTTGTAACAGCCGCGAAATACACGCGCGCAAACTGTTCGCGTTCGGAGACGCAGCTTCTCTACCACGTATGCGACTGTTGATAACTACGCGCGACCTTTTCACGCTAACAGACGTCTCTCCACGTATACGTTAGCGGCTGGGTAATTCCGCGAGAACTTTTTGTGCAACTGGCTGTACAAACATCCCGTCCACTGCTTACGTGGGGGAATGATGTAGCTGTTCTCTTATTGGTCGACCACAACCGCCGAAAGAACTTTTTATATTTTTGCGGGAAGTGTTTTTGAAGTGATTTGCTGAGATAATGCATATGGCTCTTTTTTAAGGGAATATCCTTAATTTTTTTTAGAACTCACCCGATTTCTCCTGTCTGAACTTCGCCTGAATGCAGCACTTGCGACGCTGAAGATTTATGGCTCTCCCGGTCTTTGTTACGGATAAAACACTTCCCCTGACCAAGGTCCGTTTCGAGTGAAATGCATACATACATAAAAGTTTTTACAGGGGAAATGTTTTTAACATGTATAAACATGTAAGATCTCGTTTATACATTATATATATTAACAAATGTAGGCTTTCACGGCCGGCGTCTTGTTCAGTAGAAGATTCCGGGCTGTAAGGCCGTGGTCCACTGGGTTTTTTCATAACTCTCCCAGACGTTTCGCTTACAACAGCGGTAAGCATCATCAGCGGCGTAGAAAAGTCCTCCCTGCACACTTCCTAGCTACTTCAGCAGCGTCATTGTTGATGTGTCGTTTGTCCTCTGGAGGAAGGGCTTCAAGCATTTGCACGTTGGGAATTGGAGTTCCGGAGAATGCAGAGGATGTTAGTAGCCTGGCGACCGTCTGGAATTAGGCTACGGATCGGCATTTGTGTATCGGAGTTGGAGTTCCGGAGAATGCAGAGGATGTTAGTAGCCTGGCGACCGTCTGGAATTAGGCTACGGATCGGCATTTGTGTATCGGAGTTGGAGTTCCGGAGAATGCAGAGGATGTTACTAGCCTGGCGACCGTCTGGAATTAGGCTACGGATCGGCATTTGTGTATCGGAGTTGGAGTTGTTGGTAGTGGCAGCTGGGGTGGGAATAGATGTGATCGGAAGTTGTTGCTGTGGCACGGGAGCTGGTCGAGCTAGCCTCTCTGGTTTTGGTTTGGGAGCCTGTTATGCGGGCGAGGAAGACGGCGCCACTTGCCTGTTCCGTTTCAACAGCTTTTCTCGAGTAAGGATCCGGTTGTCCAGCGAAAGAAACCGGTGTTGCCGTCTAGTTTTATTCAGTTTAACCGTGTATACTAGCGCTGTGGTAGCGCACGCTTGAACCGTACCTGTCATCCGTTATTTACATGTGTATTCTAGTTACTTGCTGTATTCTGTGGAGGATTTTTAGAGTGTTAGTAGCTCGCGTCAGAAGTTGTCTGTCCCCGCGTTGTGAACTTATTTATTTGTAGTGGGTTTGCAGCTATAGTAGATATAATGCCCCAATGCACAGGTTACTCACTTTTTCCTTAAAAATGTATAGTAAATTCATTCAAATGCAACTGATAGATAAACAAGTAGTGCCATTAAAAGTATCAAAATAACATGATAAATATACTACATATATCATATATACATAACATTGTCACAACCTGACCATGGATTGTAGAGGATTAGGATACCACTTAACCAGGTCGGACCTCAGGGGCTAATGATTCAGAGGTAGGCATACTCAGGAGAGGTCCGCTCTCCGCAATAATAAACTTAGATCAGTCAAGGAACTTCCGATTCCCTGGGTTACCTCCTGTCGCTCATCTCGTCGCGAGGAGGTGATTTTGGCTCGGTTGCGCATTGGGCATTGTTATTTTAGCCACAGCTTTTTATTGAATAGGACCCCGGTTCCCGTTTGCCCACTGTGCAGTGCTGACCTGACTGTCCGTCACTTGCTTTTAGATTGTGTTAGCTTGGCACGTCTCCGCGGGTCTCTCCAGCAGCCGGCCAGCTTGGCGGAGATCCTCGCGGATGACGAAACGGCGGTGGGCAAAGTTTTAGCGTTTGTTTCAGTTGTGAATTTTAGAATTTAACCTCAAATATCTTGGGGTTTTTTTTTTGCCATTTTATCCCTATCCTGATTTTACGATTTTAACTTCTATTTTAAACAAGGCCTCTTCGCTATGGCGGTGTTTTTACATTGGTTTTATTTGATTGTGTAGATTTGAAGTGTTTTAGACTTTGATTTAGCTTGTAGCCCACTTGTTTTTAAGGGCGCTGATGACCCAGATGTTGAGCGCCCTAAAACACAATCATCACTCAGGAGAGGTTGGGATTTCTACATAAAGGTTCGATTACATTACAAATACTTTAACTATAATGTAACAAGAGTTTAAGAATAAAAGCTTAATATAAGCTGGCCACATGGCCATTAACTGACAAAGGATGGACCTAGGTCCGCTCTTGGCCAAAGCTGACAAGCAAGAAAGCTTCCTGCATCAGTCGTGGAGAGAGGTCACGTGACGCGTGACGTTACTACTACGTTACCAAACCAGTCACTAGTATCTGCATTCAGCAAATCAATGATGTGACATGTCCACCTCGTCCGTTAAGATCCCCCCCCAGGGGCCTACTTCGGTAGGTACGGGTTTGGCGCACCCGGGGTCCCGAGCCAACAGTCTCCCTCGTGTGGGCTCCTCTTCGTGGTTGAGGGAAACGGTCTACAAGGTTTTTCTACCTTACATTTGAACAGTCACAGACCGCATCAGTATACTTCTCAAACGTCACAACATTGATACCATCTTCAAGCCCATCAAACAGATCTGCAATGCACTCCGTTCGGTCAAAGACCCCAGAGATCCTCTGTCCACAGCGGGAGTATATAGAATACCATGTTCTTGTGGCAAGGTATACATTGGAACCACCCAACGCAGCATAAAAACTCGTATTGACGAACACAAAAGAAACTGCCGTCTGGGTCAAACGGAAAAGTCAGCGATTGCGGAACATGCCATGCTCGAAGAGGGAGAACATATCATCCAGTATGAAAATACTGATATTGTGGCATCAACATCACATTACTATTCACGCTTATTCCGCGAAGCCATCGAAATACATGAACACAATAACAAATCGCAAAGAAGGCCTCAAACTGAACAGAATGTGGCAAAGAGCTCTAACAAAAGTGAAAACGAAGAACCTCACTCGAACCAATCAGACGCCAACAGAACGCAACACTCCGCCCACACCAATCTAGCCCACCGTCCACCCGGACCAATCACAGCAGACCCCCCCTCCAGCCACTTGTATAAATACCGCGGTCCACGGCATTGGACGCCGCCGCCACAGGACCTGCCTCGCCGCAACCCTCCACGAATCCGAGCCCTTGAAGGCATCGGTTGCACCACCGAACACTGCGGCCCTGGCGGTTGCACATTTTGCCAAAGTTAAAATTCAATAGTCACCACAGTTCACAGGTCGCAGTCAGGGTCCCCTGGATCATGGCTGCTACCTCATCACCACAAGCGGATTTTCCGCAAACCCTATTATCCACCCACGAACAGCCGGGTTGCTTTGGCGGTACCGGCCATCAACTTCGCCTCAACAGTGCAAACTAAAATAGCACCACAGGCCCCAATAAATAGAATCACCTCAGAACAACATCCCTCCCATGCCCTATCCTTCCTGCCCAGATACCCAATATACCCTGTTGTTGGTTTTTCCTATACCTTTATTCCTGTCCCCCACCCCCCAAAAATAAAAGCAAACAGCACAGTCGCTGTTGAAATATCCACTAGAGTACTTCGATCTCGCCACTGCCACTGAGGATGTCTGCCGTAGTCGCAGACGAAACGTCTGGGAAGAAGAAAGAGCCCAGTAGACCACGGCCTACAAGCCCGAAATATACTTCAACTAGTATTGACTCCGGCCGTGAAAGCCTTAGAACCTTGATGAAGCCACATTGTGTTTAGGTCCTAGCTAGCTGACATTGTACATGTTTTAACAATAAGTCGAATACTAGAAATAAAAGTGAAAGTGGCATATCATTTTTGCAATGCACAATTACACCTAAAAACTTGTAAAGCTTTTTCAAATCAATTCTAATCCCACCAGATCTCTTCTAAGATGGTTATTCTGGTACATAATTTGGTGTAGTGTGTACAATAATATTGCATAGTACTACTGCATTAAACAATATAGAACAAATTAGTTTAATGGAATCTCAGATCATACTTTTAATTGCTGTTCAAAGCTGTGACATTCTTTATCAATGACGTAGATATACACTGATGAGTAAGGTTAAGAGAACTTAATTCTTCAAAATACTTATCATTGCAATTAAAAGAAAAAGTTTATAAAATTCATATCAAACATCTCGCCCAAATATTTTAATTTAAGCCACCCAGATTATACGTAAACACAGATGTTGCCAATTATAAACAAAAATTCTACATAAAACAAAGGGAATTGAATTCTGTACAAATCTACAGCCACAGTTTTGGTATATCTGAAAATTCACAGCTATTTTTTCAGTAATTTAAACTGGATACTACTTACCTTACATGGACTTATACAGGGTGTTACAAAAAGCTACGGCCAAACTTTCAGGAAACATTCCTCACACACAAAGAAAGAAAATATGTTATGCGGACATGTGTCCGGAAACGCTTAATTTCCATGTTAGAGCTCATTTTATTACTTCTCTTCAAATCACATTAATCATGGAATGGAAACACACGACAACAGAACGTACCAGCGTGACTTCAAACACTTTATTACAGGAAATGTTCAAAATGTCCTCCGTTAGCGAGGTTACATGCATCCATCCTCCGTCGCATGGAATCCCTGATGTGCTGATGCAGCCCTGGAGAATGGCGTATTGTATCACAGCCGTCCACAATACGAACACGAAGAGTCTCTACATTTGGTACCTGGGTTGTGTAGACAAGAGCTTTCAAATGCCCCCATAAATGAAAGTCAAGAGGGTTGAAGTCAGGAGAGCGTGGAGGCCATGGATTTGGTCTGCCTCTACCAATCTCTTGGTCACCGAATCTGTTGTTGAGAAGCGTACGAACACTTCGACTGAAATGTGCAGGAGCTCCATCGTGCATGAACCACAATGGGTATTTTGACATTTGTCTGCACGAATTATTTCAATTTACATTTTAAGAGAAATACTAAAATGAGCTCTAACATGGAAATTTAGCGTTTCCGGTCACATGTCCACATAACATATTTTCTTTGTGTGTGAGGAATGTTTCCTGAAAGTTTGGCCGTACCTTTTTGTAACATCCTGTATATGATTCAAATATTTTAAATTTAAAACTACGAGTACAAACACAAAAACTAATACACCCAATCAACTGTCTAAAATAACTTCACTTTTCACTTTTCCATGTTGGCCACAGTATTCCTCAAAGTTTTTGTTAAATTTTCCACTGATATGAAACTCAAACTTAAAGAAATATTTGATATGGCACATTAAATTACTCTATAAGCAGGAAATAAAGCTTTGTGCTACATTACTAATGTTCCTGAAGATCACTGCACATCACCAGAACAAGAAACATACACAATATCCAATAATCCTGCACTCTTGATTTCTGCCATCGTATTCCTGGTAGCCTGAGATGACAACCCCTGAAAGACAAAAAACAGAAAACCTCATTATTGCAGTAATAAAGTAACAAGGTTAATGAAACTAATTCTTTTGCATGTAAAACAAAGTGCTACATTAATCTAAAGAATTTAACTAAACATGAGTATGTATTAAGGCACAATTTAGGTTATATCATATACATTTTCGGTATTTAGCTACATGCTAAATCTCACTTACCAATAGGTCTTTGTGAAAATCCATTCTCTTTCTTCCTGCTGCCCATACGTCCTCGCAGGACTTTCAAATCTTTACAATTTCACAAATCGATGAAAATTTTATTCAGAACTTTATTTGTCTTGGCTTCCATACCATTAAAGATTCAAAATTTCGTTCAAATATTTACAGGTTAGCCAACGTAGTGTGTTATTTATATCGTACATTGAGCTCAAATAAGGTACAAAATAGGCCAATTACTTCATATTAGGAATAGGAAATTACTTCATAAGTAGTAAAATAATACAATAGCTATTAAATTTTGAACTGAACAGAAGTTATTTTATATATTAGTATGCAATATGGCAGCCAAAATAATTATATTGGCGGCATTGAATCCGGCTGTTAGAGTACATGCAGCGCTCGAAATGTACCTTTAGACCCCGGGTGTTTCGCGAACCTCAATGCGGCTCCTGTATTCCTATCCCAGTTAACACCCCCTGGTTATATCTGAAGTCCGTTGAACAGGGATCCGTTAAATCGAGATTTTATCGTAGTACCAAACATTGCCAGCAATTTGCTTCCGAAAAGGTGAGCTTGGTAAATGTGTGTACAAATCCAAACTATGTTTTTCCTAAACTGCGCAATGGCGTATTACTTTGAAGTTTTTTATGTGTTCCAGCAGGAGCTGTATTTAAATGCTTCCTTGGTGTGGAGCTGGTAGTGTAATGTATTCAGTGTTAGTAAGACATATCAAACCGTGCTTTACCTTCGGAAAAAGAACAGTAATTGTTCTGCCAGTCCCGATTAAACATTCATCGTTGCACATGCAAACCACCACTGCACTGATAAGACTGCCACGCGACTATAAAGATAATTAACTGATTTAGTTGGCTGTGTCTACTTGTCATGAAAGTAGTGGGAACGAGATAGAGGGTAAATTCACACCTACAAGGTCTTATCGTCGTTTGATGCGTTACTTACATAAATTCCATTTCATTTTAATATATTTTAAGACTTACTGAGGGTGGTGAAAAGGCAATTTAGTTGTGAGCCTCTACGACGAAGCAACAGAACCTCCTCTGTGATATCGGTGGGACATTTTGCTTGGCATTTTCGGCTGTGGATTAAATAGTATGTCACATATGACGACACCTTAATTGATATGCGTTATAGGAACACGTGGAAGTCCACAGTCTTCAGAATTTCGCTTCTGACAGCTTCTTACGAGGCATGCAACTTGAAATGCCTAGGATGTTTCCTAATGGCGAAACAGTGTATCCGCCTTGGTGCGTGCAGCATTTCGCGTAGATCTTGGAATGACGGCGCACAGGAAGTCAACGACGCCCACATCTAGAACCGCAGTTCATCAGGGTTTGCGTCAGGTTATAAAAATCATTTTAATTTACACAGATGGACCGAAAGCTATATGGGTGCTGGATGTCCGTATGTCCATAGAGCCGAACCATATACATTCGGTTTCCATGGTAGCAGTTTCATTTATGGTGGAGATCTGTATATGATATACCGAGCTTGAGCGCTTGCGAACCTGCTGTAACTTGGTCGTGTTCACGCTTGACGCGAGAGATGAGTAACATCAGCGGCTATCAACTTCGTCGATCTCAGATTCCAATCGGTTCGAGACTGACGTACCGAAATTTTCAGTTAGGAAGTGGTCCTCCATAGAAGATACGGAGCAGCTGAAAATGTTAGTCCAACCTCCCATAAAAAAAGGAGCAAATTGATTCTTCCACTGTTGAGCAGGAAGTTGGTTTTGCCATGTAGATTATAGAATTTAATATTGAAAATGTCTTTTATGCCTTTTGGTGTTTTTTTTTTCATTTTTTCCCTAGATTTGCATAGATATTTTATTTCCGGTTTGTTTTGATTTTTTAATTTATAGCTAAATTTATCTCTGGCTATTGCCATGATTTAGTTTTTGAAAGGACGCTGATGACCAAGCAGTTGAGCGCCAATCACAACCCCTCTTCTGCTTTAGTTTACTGCGCGCTGTAACTCGCATTCGCAACGAATATGCCTTGTAGTTTTTTTATTATGAGTAGCGACATTAGCTTTGTCCATCTTATTAAGATGATCGTAGACGTGAACGTCTAGTAAACCTGAGCTATTTTGACGGGTTTTGGAACTTTTGTAATCTTTTGTTTCGTCGTACGTGAAAGTTGTTTATATGTTAGAAATACTTCGAAAATACGCACCTGATAAACGAACGATGGCAGCTGATGGTGAAAGAAAAATACTTCGGGGCATTATTGAATGACAGTGACGGATTTATGTTGACTAGTGTATTTTGTCGTAGGTCTCGTGCAAATGGATGTAAAGCTGAAGGTCAGGCCGTGTACGCGTGACGTGATATAGCAGGCTGTTTTTCTGCGCCCTGCCTCAGTATACAGCTGTAGTTCAAGGCGGTACTACGAGGTAGATATGAGCTCCAGCAGCGATCCACTGGATCTGCCCATCGTCATCGCGGAGGACCAGCTCGAAGAAGGTTCCCTCGCAGTGCTCAAAGTCATTCGACCGCATTGGAGTAGGAATAGCATTACTTTTAAGGTAAGTGGCCTTAAAGTTGTGTTTACGTTTTTTTTTTACGTTCTCCAATGCCGTATGGGACGATGAATGACATGTGTGAAATGATGCTCAAATGAATCCAGAGTCGAAAGAAAGGCTCAGAGTTACCCAATATTCATCTTTCAAGATAAGGAAAAAACCTTGTCCAGAAAACTCATCCTGATCGAGAATCTAACTCGGTACCTCTTGAACACTTTGCAGACACACTGCAGAGGCTGGCAGTTTAATTTGTGTAGTCTGTCCAAAATTCCAATACAAAAAAAAAAAAAAAACACCGAAAATACACTTTTTTGTAATTCCATTATTAAGAAAATAGACTACGGGATAAGTGTTAAAGAAGCTTGGTACGTACATATTTAAGTTCAACATCTTTCAAGTACATGATCCGATTTGCGAGAAAATCTTATAAAGTTCGCAGTATATGGTATATTTTTCATTTTATTTGATTTTCTGAAAAACAATTGAGATTTTGATAAAAAGGAGCCATAATTTAAATAGTTTGCATGAATAATAAAACGCAAATCTCCAGTTTTATAGGTATGCTCTGTGAACTAAGTTAAATTTGTCACACAACTTATTTCAAATGGTATTTTCTACAGTTTTGGAATACTTTCTGCACATTGATGCTTTGATTTCATGTAACTTGTACGAAATTTCAAACGTTTCTTAAAGATTCCAATGTCGGTTCAGACCTCGTATCTTGCACCTACACGAAATCGCAATATAAGTTGTTTCTCTAAATGATTATCGGATTAATATGAGTAGGCTAGAAAAAAACGAGAGTTTTAACCAATTGTTTTTATCCAACACTTGTAAATTTGTACTTCAATAATAGAAATCTACTAAAATAATACTTTAATAATACGGATGGACCAATAACTTTACAACTGATAACAGGTGGTGTTAAATCTGCTCTCGTAACGGTGATGCAGATGCTTACTGAAAACCCTCCAACAATCCATCAGATTAAAAAACAAGCTTTAACTCGATATGAAAAATTAATAAGACTACCTCAAGACAATTATTGGCAAAAGAATCAAAACAGAGAGAAACGTTATAACTCAACAGGACTTCGTACAGAAAGCTAATAAATTACAAGAACACCATAGTCCAAATCAAAAGCCTGAAGGGCTCCTTATACCAGTTTCAGCAATAGACGATATATGTGGAACATTTACTTAGAGGTAACAGGATTTTTCTCTGGAAATAATCCACAGTTTGTAACCCGAACCACTATGGTTACATATATATGCACTGACGGCTCCAAATTCGCTCCGAATCGTATTTGTTTTGGGTAGGTTTTACAGTACCCAATTATCCAAGACATGAGGCTGTTAAAAAATTTAGGTAATGAGCTTTTGACTTCGTGCCTTCATAAAATTGGTATTCTCAACTCAAATTGTGTATTTTGCTGGGACGAGAACTCTAGGACAAAGACAATCTACCCCATTGTATGGCTCTCAAGATGTTAACCTCTGGATCACCAACAAAACTATACTGAGAAGCAAGAAGAGATAGGTATATATCCAAGCAACACGGCATTACTGCGAGGCATGTTTTTTAAGTCAGTACCGTTTTGGAATTTAAAAAAGACGTGCATAGATATCGCAATTTTATTTTTGCATGAATGCCTGTACCTTAATCTAGTTTTCTACATAATTTCCGTGAATACTGAGGCACTTGTCATAACGTGGCACCAGTTTTTGAATACCCTACTCATAAAATTCTACCGCCTGACGTGTTAACCACTGTATCACAACTGTTTTGACTTCGTTATCGTCTTGAAGAAGCTGACCGCCCAGATGTTTCTTCAAGTGCAGGAACAAATGGTAGTCGCTTTTCGTCCACTTTCTGCACCAAATCTTCAGTAACGACTGACGGACGCCCACTCCGTTCTTCATCATGCACATTTGCGCGGCCATCTTGAAATGCTCTCATCCATTTCCTTACAATTCCATAACTCATAATGTTTTGTCCGTAAACTTCACAGATCTCACGATGAATATCGATCGGTTTTATTCCTTTAGCACTAAGAAATCGTATAACAGCCCGTACTTCAAAATCGGCGGGACTCACGATTGTCGGAGGCATCTTAAACACTCAATAACCAACGTATACAATGAAGAATCAGACTGTAATGGCGTCAGTGCGTAGACAAGAGATGTAGGTAACCAGCGCGCATGCGCGGAACGCCGACCATAGCGCTGCGGCGGCGGAATCGCAAAACGGTACCGACTTAAAAAACATGCCTCGTACATATTAAGGATGGATAAAATTTCACTTAAACAACTGTATGAATAAAATCCAATCACCAGGCCTATTTCAAGTATTAATATTGTCGCCAGGCATTGTTGTGGCCGGCGCGCGCGAAAGAAAAGATAGTGCAGCGCGGAGGTACAAGCTTGCCGAAACAGAGAAAGAAATAGACAGATGTCTGGAAGTTCCTGCTTCTCTGATGCCGTCTTGATTGTTACCGAGCGTTCGACTAATTTCTGGAACGATAACTGGAGGTATAAAAGAAACCGTGGCTAGTTTGTCAAGGTCTAGTTGTAATTGAACTTGCGTAGTGATTTGTTTGTGGACGTGTGGCAGACGACCTTGAAGGTTGCGGTTTACGTAATTCTGCTGTTGCAAAGGGCTGTACAAAACGTGTTTCTACGGAAATAAAGAACAATTTTGAATTTCTGCAAACTAGACTTAATTTTACGAACCCACAAAGTCACAATATTTATTGTAGTTTCAACATTTACTATTGATATAGTAGTTGTAGCGGCAGTTACAGATTTACACCATTAAATATTTTTCGATATGTTCACATTCTATTGCCAATACATTCGTCAATGTAGCTTTCTGAAAACGAAAAAAGGGTGCTGGGCCCAAACTAGCGACTTTTCATTTAGAATTAACAAAATATTTTCCTATAAGTTCATACTTCACAGGTAATATTATATTCGTCAATCTAACGTTCAGAAATAAAAATCATAATTTTATATAATTGTAAATATTTATAGCAATATTGTGACTAGTATTACCACCCCAACGAAAAAATGTTACAGGGCCTTGGGCCTATGATACCAGCTGCAGCTTCTTTCGATTTACCACTAACAAATACTTTCCTTCATGTTCCTACCTTGTTGGCAGTGGATTCCATAATGCACCTTTCTGAAACACCCGCCGTGTCTTTAATTGTCAATAAATCAGTCCCAGAATTAGCCAACAAACTTCTTACTGAACGTCGGAAACAATGACCTGTGTAACATCCTGGAAGAGGAAGGCCTCTTTGACAGACTCCTTGGCATCGTGTTTATCCAAACCGGTTGTATTGCATTTATGACCTCGATAGCAGATGACAAATTTATTTCCGGCTACATTAGAAGGCAAATCATGTATTTTCTACATATTTCCAGTGGATTTACATTAAATCCTTCATCAATTATTGTGAAACACCTCTGCTTGTTTTTGTTAATGGAATTTGACTACCATAACGGAACCTCTTTCTTCAACATCATGTAACTTCATTTTATTTATTATTATTATTATTATTATTATTATTATTATTATTATTATTATTATTATTATTATTATTATTATTATTATTATTATTATTATTATTATTATTATTCCTATTATTATTATATTATTATTTATTTGTAATTTACGTCGTGCAACGTTCATCGTCGTATCGGACGATGAATGAAATGGGTGAAGTACTGCTCAAATGAGTCCAGGGTCCGTGGAGCTTAGAGCTACCGGACAGTCGTCTTTCAGTATAAGGGAAAACCCCGGAGAAAACATCTAGGTAACTCACCCTAACCGAGATTCGAACTCGGGACCTCTTGAACGTGAGGCAGACACGCTACCAAGGCGAGCTTTCATTTTATGTAAATCGTCAATGCTACATCCAGCTGCTATGTCCATGATACCCAGAACTTCCATTAATAGTTATTTTATGGGACTTGCTAAGTGGATGTTCATTAGCGAGTGAAAAATTTACCGAGGGCTTAAATTTCGAGAGTATGAACATCAAGCCCCTCTAGTCCCGTACGTAATTTTATTCGCTATTCCTAAGAAAAAAACCGATTGAATTATAAATTTTAAAAATATTAAAAATTCTTTTACGAAAGATTTAGAGTTAATGTTTTTACCAGTTGTACGATGATATTGGAGGCTTTAAATAGCGAACTATCGTAACTACGGTGTTGCAAAAATAACAAATGCTAAAGTGTATGTCAAACTTTCAGGCGACAAAAGTTTTATACCTGAAGAAATTCCAGAAGTCCGAATTGCTGATCTTAGTTTGCTGCCGCAAAAATCATCTGCAATTTATGGAAAAGAATATGTATATTTTAAGAAATTGTGCATCTCTTAAAGTGTTAGGAATATTTGTGAGATAGTGATTTTAGCATATTTTTCAGAGAAATCACAGGTACTAAAATCAGTGTGGATGTCGTATGTTTGATACTTGTTTTACAGATGACTAAAGAAAAATTGAATACCGGACTAAGCCATCCACGAGGTAATCGATAGTCAAAGAAATTATGGCGTTCCTGAAGAATAATGTGTTTTTGTCTCGCAAATTTTAACTTTATTGTTCTGCTTGACCTATATTGACTCTGGTAGGGATAATTCGACTCTGCAGACATTCATGTCTAATAGTAAAGGCCTACTTTTCAATAACGAAAGTATCGCGTAATTATGTGGTTTTTTTTTTCCCTTATGGAGACGCATAAAAGATATCATTGGGAGTATCAGTCAAGAATTAGTTTACACCCTCTCTAAAAC
The DNA here is from genome assembly GCA_030765055.1 of Mantis religiosa. Classification (NCBI taxonomy): domain Eukaryota; kingdom Metazoa; phylum Arthropoda; class Insecta; order Mantodea; family Mantidae; genus Mantis; species Mantis religiosa. Next base: position 22,729,796 of record CM060958.1, read on the forward strand.
ATTTTGGATTTTTTTTTGGGGGGGGGGGTTGTTGTAACTACGGACTTTCTAGGAAAGTTAGCACTTCAGCAAACTTTGAGATGTCCACACTTTCAGCTATAGTATAGCTTGTAGCATGGAATAAGACAACAAGCTTAAAACGCTTAGCTTATGAGATTTTTCATTAAAATATCTTCCTTCACACCTCTGATACCATTACATATCAGAGAACACGCCATACTCCATATCGTATGTAGATTTAGATTTGCTTGCTAACAAATCTCGTAAAACACTCTTGACTTTCTCCAAAATTTTGTCTAGTATAGAAATCTCATTTTCTTTCAATAAATTTATATTAAAATTATTTTTCTTAATTAGTATGAATCAAGTTTTTCAAACTATATCAACAATTCCCCAGGAAATTTTGAAGAGTTATAGATATAAGAATTTAACCCTTTAAAATTATTTAACACATACTGTTTAGTTCATTTTGAGTAAATAGTTTCTGCAATTCAGTAAAATTATTTAAAACACCGAGCATCCTATCTAAAATGAATGACTATCTCCATTACTTTATGCCGTGTTTTAAGAGCAGAATACAATTTAGAATAGATGTAACACTATTGGTACAAGTTTTGTTAACTACCGTTTCGAATCTGATAAAATAAAGGTATAAATAAGGAAATCTGATGTACAGTTACGTGTTTTTTTTTGGGTGGGGGGATAAAGGTAATAGGAAAAACAACAAGGTATATGGTTATGTGGGTAGGAAGAAGGATGGGGCGTGGGAGGGATGTTCTGAGGTATTCTATTTATTGGGACTTTGTGGCGCTAATTTAAATTGGGCTTTGTTGGTAAAGGTGGTATCCGGTACCGCCGAAGCAACCCAGCTGTTCGTGGGCGATAACTCAGTTGTTGCGGTAAACCGCTGTGGTGGTAAGGTAGCAGCCATGATCCAATGGACCCTGGCTACGACGTGGAAACTGCGGTATTTATTCATATATTGCTCAGTGATAATCTGTGTATGCATCGTGGGGATTTAGCTCTGGTGAGAGGCCTAGGCCTTCAAGGGCCCGTACCCGGGGAGGGTAGCAGCGAGGCAGGTCTTGTGGCGGCGGCGTCCCATGGGCGCGGGAGTCTGCGAGGCAGGAGGTGTGGTGGAAGTGCCCCATGATCTGGAGTCCTTTTTATTTGCAAGTTAGCTCCTGGCTATTTTATTGTTTGCACTGACTCTCTAAGTGCTCTTCAGGCCTTGCAACAGCACACTGCCGCTCACACCCTTGTTTTAAAAATACTGGTCCAGATCTCGCAAATGCTCAGTCGCGGATACCATTTTGTTTTTACTTGGACCCCAGGCCATGTGGGTATTTCCGGGAACGAGGAGGCTGACGCGGCTGCTAAGTCCGCTTGCCGTTTGCCCCGGAGTTTAACAACTACGGTGCCATACCAAGATGTGCAACGTTTTTCCCGTCGCCAACTCCCTCATGGACAGCTTTGGAAGGCACATAACTCCGGCAATAAAGGAGAGCGTACAACCCTGGCTAACTTCCTGCAGGGATAACCGGCGAGCCGAGGTGATACTCACCCGGCTGAGAATTGGGCACACACGAGCGACTCATGGCCATCTGTTAAGAGGGGAACTGGCCCCTGTGTGTGCTCCGTGTGCAGTACGCCTCACTGTGCGGCATGTATTGCTCGATTGCCCGCAGTACGCCCGCGTTCGCCAGTCTTTGGGCTTGGGGACTAACTTGGTCGATGTTTTAGGGGACGACCCAGTGGCCGTGGTTAAGGCACTGCGGTTTGTTTTTAAAATCGGTTTTAATAAACAAGTCTGACTTGGATTTGATATTTGTTAATTTTAGAGATTTTAAATTATTAGACCTGGGATGGGTTTTTTTATGTACTCTTAATAGTTGAGTGTTTTTATTTTACTTTTTAGCTTAGTTTGTGTAGCTTTTAGCTCTTAGTGATAACTTCGGGCCCAAATGACCTTGTCGACGGGGCCTAAAACACCACACACTCACTCACCCATCCTTTATTTGGTAAACTTATACTTCAAGCATTGTTTCAGTATATTCCCCTCCTCTAAATTCAATACCCTATACCATTATTTTAGTGCCCTTTCTATAACTAACCTTTTTCTTGGAATAAAAACCTTCTGAAAAAATTGCTAATTGTCAAACGTTTGTGCAGTGAAATAATAAAAACAATAAGTAATTATAGCTCATTTTCACTTTTTTTTAACAATGAGCATTAAAATAATGCTAACATTTCATCAACACTCAGGTCATCAAAGTCTGAGTCTTCACTTTCTTCCTCCTCCTTATTCCACCTTGGGTTGACGTCCATGCCCAGGTCTGCGTTTCCGACCACTGGCATCCAATCCGCATTTTTAGAACTTCAGCAGCATTTTAAGAACTACAGTTTTATTTTTACGGACGGCTCTAAAACCGACCGAGGTGTTGGTTGTGCCTTCGTAGCTGCTGCGGAGAGTTTTACGTTTCGTCTTCCCGGACAGTGCTCGATTTTTACCGCTGAACTTTTTAGTATCTATCAAGCCCTACTTTTTATCAGCCAGCAGCACTCTAACCACTTTGCCATCTGTAGCGATTCTCTGAGTGCTCTACAGAGCATTCGTTCGCTGTACCCCAGCCATCCCCTAGTACAGCGAATACAGGATCGGCTGCATTCGCTCGCTAATTCAGGGTTCCACGTGTCGTTCGTTTGGGTTCCCGGACACGTAGGCATTCCGGGCAACGAGGCTGCTGATGCCGCCGCGAAGTCGGCTATTTTATCCCCCACAGTTTTTAGCAATTCTGTTCCTTTCGAGGATCTTAGTGCTTCCCTTCGCCGAGCCATCAACACTCGCTGGCATGATGACTGGTCCGCGCTCGCTGGGAACAAACTCCGGGAGGTTAAACCTCTTCCGCTTCCCTGGGCCACATCTTCACGTTCTTCTCGCAGGGAAGAAGTTATTTTAGCTAGACTTCGCATCGGGCACTGCCGTTTTAGCCATCAACACTTGTTACGCCAGGACTCAGCACCTCATTGTGCTCACTGCGGTGAGCCTTTGACGGTAGAGCACTTTTTAGTGGAGTGCCGATTTTACTCAACGTTGCGCTCCTCCTTGGGTTTGGCATCCAACCTCAGCGCAATGTTGAGGGATGATATTGCTGCTGTGGAGGGCCTCTTCGACTTTTTACAGCGCAGCGGAATGCTTCGTTCTATATGATTTCAACATCCCTCGCCGTGCCTCATTTTAGCTTCATCTCGGCACTCCTATTTTAGCTATTTTAACAGTTTGAGCATCTTTTATGTTTATTGTGTTTTTGGACCTTTTAGTGGATTTTATTGTTTTAGCGTTTACATTTCAGTTGGGCTTTACCTAGTCTGAGCTCGGGCGCTAATGACCTCAGCTGTTGTGCGCCCCTAAGCCCCACTACTACTACTACTTTCTTCCTCCATGAAATCAACATTCTTGTTGCTCTGGGTGGACAGCACTTGTGATACTTCAAGATTTAATGGTTGCTTATTTACTTCACTTTCATCCAGTGAAGCATGTGAAGATGATGCAGTGCTGGTATGTTGCAAAGTTGGTGCAACGGTCTCATCCTCTGGAGGATGTGAAGATGATGCAATGCCCACATCCGCTGGATTTATTTTGCTGTCAAAATGCAAAAGTTCTATATGCGCGGCAATTAATTCCTTTCTGACCATTTCTAGTAATTTAGATAATATTATTGCTTTTTTCTTTAACTTTTCTTCCTGAGTGTATAGTGCTTGCAGTCTATCCATTGCTAATTACGACTGTAAACGTAATTCAACTCAGTAAGTCAATAAATAAATGGTTGATACAAATTTTTTATAACCTTTTAACACTTCTTTATTAATGCCCTGAACATTTCTTTGTTTTTGCCAATCCTGAAATTGCTGAAACACTTTTTCGTGCAATTTCCGTGAAATCGACGGTAATAAAGCCTCAACTGCTCCTTTTGCTTCATTTAATATATAATTTGGAACCGATATATTAACTTTCTCAACGTCCATGGCTAGTTAACGGAAACTAGCAACTCCGCTTCGGGTCGCGTTTTAAATTGTTCTCCTAGTTAATCCGCTTGTATAATTACTATTATTTTATTGCTGTTTGGGACCAGCTGAATAGTAAGTACTAAATCCATCAAAAGTAGTAGTACTTTTCTTTAATTTATTTATGTGATAACAATATTCGCGTGAATTCAGAGCTATACAAGCTCCAGTAAACAATGGTCCATAGATTAATTATTTATGAGTGAAATATCCCATCAATTTACAATGTCTCATATATAAAGTTTTGGGATGCAGGCATGAACAGCGTTTTCAACACATACTCTTCTAAGTGCAAATTGAAGAGCGGTTTTGTCTCAACAATAGTTTATTTTGTAGATAACAAGGCATAGTGTGATCCTGCTAGCAGGATAATTAATTTCTGTCCAGTGTTTATTGAGATTGTATCATCGTGTTTATCATTAACGACTCTTAACAAAATCACCATATCTTGGGATGCTTGTTGGAGTACTACTGAGTACCTACAACCTATCTGAAGAATGAATGCAGACAGCCGAAAGTGGAAGCTGTCAGCTGAAGAGATAAGCGGTATTACGTCACCAAACCCTGTACATAATGGAATGCAGCAGTTGAATTTGTTACAGTGGATGGGTTCGAATCAGGTCAAAATGCGTACACCGCCACGCGAAGTCATGCGCTCACCAACGTTTTGTCAAGAAGAGAAATATAAAGCTCTAATCCGTTAATGCTTAAAAAGGGCAGCAACGGCAGTGGAGGAAAGTGAACGAATCGTGAATAATGTGAAAGAGGTTCAAAGTTGAAAGCGTACGGGAGAAAAACTTTCAACACGGTAAGCTCGCCCACATCTAAATCGGTTCGAACTTGATGAGGTTAAAAAAATTTGTTTTGCGCAGAGCTTTTCTCAAGTTTTACAATTCTTTAACTTACGAATGCTGTTAAAGAAAATATCCTTTTTGAAGTTAGTACACATTCTAGAGATACTTAAAGGCATGGGATATCAATTTCGCAGGAAAAAGTAATATACGTCATGTCCATTCCGCTGTTTTTGATGGTCAGACTGTACTGAACGCTCTGTCCTATTACACCGAGCCCCAAACAATTGCATTTATTTCTCAGACAGATAATACAGTACGTATCAACATTAAATTCTTTATGTTAGTGTCTCGGATTTTAGAACCTCTGTGTAGCGCTTCAGTTGTAAACAGAACGCACGTTTGTACAGTACTGTACCTAAGTTGTCTGCTGTGGTATTGGGCAATGTAGTATGCACATGTAAATGTTGGGTATCTCATTGGGTTATTATTTGAGTGAAGATAATTTCAAATTTCATATTTTGCAACGCTCATCGTTTCTCTGCGGTCTCGTGCTCCTAACCTTAAATTGGATATTTGTAATTTCTTTATGCTGTACAATTTGGAGCACCTATTTTCTTAACGTATTTTGTGTGTTTTACATGTAAATGCTGATCACAAATGTAGCACTGTCTTTAGTTAAGCACATGGTTGCTTTAGGTGTTCAATTCGACACGCCACAGCTATGCCAGTGAATAGCTATGCCTTACAGGTATAAGCAGCTTTTTGGACTCGCATGTTCCTGTCCTCAAAATGCTTGCTTTACTACTGCCTTTCTGTGCTACAATCTCTTGCACTTTTTTTTTTTTTTTTTTTTTTTTTTAATGAATGTTAACGTGAATTTCTAAATCTTGTAGTTGTTTACCGAGATTAGTTTAAATATTTGATGAAGGACCAGTACATCTAATGCTTTATTGTAAACGATTGCAATAAATTAACATACATTATAATAAGGATATTGTCACCGATGGCATTGTTGTGTTTGCCGCGAGAAGCGGGAGCCGGGCGCGTGGGCAGGGGAGCTAGATGCTTGCCAAGAGAGATAGAGACTCCGTAATTTTCTTTTTCTTGCCGCCGCGAATGTTCTCGGAAGGTCTACGGCATTCTAAAAACAATGACTGGAGGTATAAATACCGGCAAAGTGTTAGAAGCAGCAGTTATTGTGTCAGTGGAGTTTGAAGTGTACCGCAGTAATTTCTTTTATTTGTTTACGTGGGACGGAGCACCGAGTCGACCTTGAAGACAGCTGATTATTAATTTCACTACTTGTTACTGCAATAAAGAGTGTTCTAAATTTCTGCAAACCAGACTTTTGATTCCAAGTAACCCTTGCAGTCATGATTACTATCCTTAACGTTTCAAAGGATTCTGGGTATTTAGGGGGGTCATTTATTACATCCATGCGATTGTCTGTCGCTATATGTGCCAAAAGGCACTGCCTTATGTAGTCGGGCTTAAACTGCCAACTACAGCTCGCCTCATTTGCACGATCCCATATCACGTATGGTAAGGTTTATATTACATATGCAGCTGCAAATGAATTTGTAATGTCGTTGAGGAGTAAACACTGTAGGTTAGGAACTTCCATTAAGAATTGATAGTGCTTCACATTTACATCGACAATAATTCAGGTGTGTGGCGTCATCAGGCACAAATCGATGCAAGGTCGTTCGTTACCTATATCTTGCTACCTATATCTTGCGTATTTGGAACACGACTTTCTATATTGATTCTTTAGGTTATTTATTGTAGTATACGAGCACCTCACATTTGGAAATACACAATTCATGTTAACGTTCTATAAGGAATCTTTTGGAAGCGGGTGGTTAATTTGTGGTAAACATATCTCATTCACAATAATGAAATGTGTAGATTGTACTTAAATTCCTCAAGATTGACTAAATCATGTGAGCCTGTTTAAGCGGCTCTGTAGAAATAAGTAGTACTATAGCAATTATTGTTTGAAATTGCATGTAATTTCAATGTTAAATGTTTTTGAAGTCCTCTGTATAAAGTATACAGGAAGATTCGCTCCTGTGAACTTACAATTAAAAACGAAAGGTCGAATAAATGCCAAAATCTGCATTTAAATTTTAAAAATCCTCACCACAAGTTGCGCATTATATGAACACTTGTTCTTTTTTATTTTATTTTTAGAAATATAACAATTTTGTTTAAAGGATCTTAGGCATAAGATATTTTTACTATCGATAAGGCATAAAATTTTAATTATCTGCGAATAGCCTGTGAAGTCCTCTTAAAATAGGAATAAGTTGGATATCATTTTGCATAACAAATAAACTACAAGGGATAGATGAAACCCGTAGATCTCGTTAAAGTGAGGTACAGATATATTATTTTATCTTGACAGGAATCCTGCGCGGTAGGGATGAGTAGCAACTGCGGTGGGGATAGTGCACCTATCGCCACAATGCGTCACACGCGTAAGATTACGAGAGGGGAGGGCGCTGCATAAGGTGTCTAAAAACAAATTTCATTCTAGAAGTCAGTATTGCAGCTCTTATAAACTAAGTTGCAATTCTTACTATGGTAGTAATCTCCACGCTTTTGTTGGATCTTAAATAGTACATAAGCATTTGGAACAAAACCTTGTTCTACTCCAGCAGGCATGATAAACAACTGTCGCCTTTCAATATCGCTGCAGAGTCCCTGTAACGTATTTCACTCCAGGCATATGGTCCAGTATGTGCTGTATGTGCATCCATATAAACTATATAAATTTCACTTCGATCTCACCGAATATTTCGTAAATACTTAAGCATTTTTGCACATATGGTGCGATGTTCGATTAAAATTTGTCTGTCACGCTTAGTGTTTTTTTCTTCAAATAATCCTAGCTTCAAAAGAACTCTTCTTAATGTTCAGACACTGCCTTGGAAGTCAGTAGAATTTTTAGCTTCATAAGCCCTTTCTTCAAAGTTGGTCTTTGTTTTTCTGTGCTTTAAAAATTATTCATAGTTCGCCTAACTACTTCTGAATTAAAACATCCAAATTAGATTTTGTGCATGTTCTTAATCTTTGTTTACTGGGCATAGAGAAGGACGTTGTTGCACTAGCACCAATGGCTTTTCTTTCCTTAATAACTCTCCTAAACTGCTTTCAGACACAACTGTTGCCTCACATACCCTTCCCCAGATTTTTACAGCTGACCCAGACCATTGTTCCTTTTTTTTTTTTTTTTTATAAATCTATGGATATTGGTTATTACTTCTCGTGTTTTTAAATGTAGCACTTTATTTCCTTAAGTGCTGCTAGGAGGCGTCATTTATAAATGCTCTCTTGGAACCAGGAGACAAGCACATTTTGAAACAAGCTGTAGTGTTACCGAGTAGCTCTGCACGTGTTTAGTTGCTCGCAACTGGTACACAACTGACCTGCCCTCCCCTCCAGTTGCAACCGTTCTGAGGTGGACTCGTCCAGATACCACTGCGCATCGCTCTGCACTTTTCAAGATAAAAAATTACATCTGTAAGCGTGGGTGAATCGGATCAATATTTTGAAAATCTATCACAAATGCTCTATTTGTCACGTAAATACGAAAGCGTTTACCTTGTATTGAAGCCTGCACATTCCAGATGATGTCAAATGCTAAGTTTTTCGATGAATTTCTTGTATATCTCGTTTTCATTTTTATTCCAAGCGGAAATTAATCACAATTGCCCGCAATTGGAGGAGAATAGGATTGACAAAGCGGACGAATCGGAATGGAAAGAAAATTTCAGTAGAGAATGTAATCAGAACAAAATAATACATTTCTATACTTGTATATTCCTGTCTTTATGCACATCACATACATTTTCCACATATGAATTCCTTCTTTCCCACAGCGCCCACATGATTTTGTGGCACCAGTCTCCCTTTTTTGGGGTTTCATTTGAGCATCTTATCACCCATTTCATTGATCGTCCGATGAGACAACGCCTAACTTAATCCGCTTCACCCCTGTTTTAGGTTATTTATTTTTGCCCGTTTGCACCTCTGATTAGGCAACTATCATAACGAGGATTATGGATGTAGCACGTCTGTTTTTGTTTTACAAGTTTTGTGGGGCAATTTCAATTCACATTCGTTATAAATCTATCTTGGACTTGAAAAATAACAAAATGCCAGAAATTCCTTTCTGGAAAAGAAGCTCGATTTCTCACTTAGACTGAAGAAACACAGTCGTATTACACAGTCAACTGTCTGAGGTAGTTAATTTCTTCTTCCCCAAAGGTCGTTCCAACAGAATACGCTACCGTAGTTGATGCCATTTGGAACAGCGACTCATTGGAAATTCTCTCATAGTTATTCCTACTATCTTTCGTTCCATCTTCCTTTGGCATATTTGTAGCGCATTCATCTATTTGTTGTCGATCATCTTTGGCATCCATAAGGTAGTGTTGGGTAGACGCAGGTTTCTAGTACTTCGAATTTGAGTCTTCTGTGATTGTCTTCTCAAGGAATATGAACTGGAGGGATCAGAAGGATTTCCAAGTTAAGGATATTATTTCTTTTCCAGTCTCGTCTTTAAAGCAAATTAGTTGGCCCAGATATGTGTATTCCGTTGCATACGGTAGCGTTGTTCCGTCAATTGAAATGGAGATCTATATCATCAACTGCGGTTTTGTCATGTTCATAGGTAGCCCTGCGGTTTTACTTTGTGTATAGAGTTGTTGGAGCATATACTGTAATTCTTCTGGTGTTGTTGCAAACAGGACTACGTCGTCAGCGAATCTTAGGTGTGTTAGGTGACTTCCGTTTATGTTTATCCCCTGTTGCTTGCTCCAATTCATTTTTCTGAATACATTTTCCGAAACGCTTGTAAAAAGTTTGGGAGAGATTAGGTCATCTTGTACTCCGCGTTCTAAACGAAATGATTGCCCTTCTACTTCATTTCTTACCTTACCAAGTTGTAGCATTACTGGTGTGCTTCTGTTTCTGTTGCTTTGAAATACAGGGTTTTCCACAAATGTCATCATCGAAATAATGAAGCAAAAAAAGTTCCAGTGGTGTCTTACAGTCCCTAAAGTAATGTAAATCTATTCCTGTATTTAGAGTAAACATCGATATGGTTGTGGATTTACTTTCCTTCCACTGAGCAGCAGAAACAGATAACGGCTGAACATTGCTTTTTTCTTCATTTTCATTAATTGCAGGTCCTGCAACAGCTTGTGAAGTACTACCGCATAGTGAAACAGTTTCTGCTTTAGCATTCTGCAGTACTGCTTATCGTCACTGTCATCGTTCCATTCAAATGGTGTGTCAGTAACCTCTGGGAAATTTTCTAACTCAGCAATAATTTCACCTCTTAAGACCCCTTCTGTACGAGGTGCGTTCAAGTTACTTTGTCTCACAAAGTAATCACAAGAAAACAGTGACTAGTGTCACTTCTCAACGTAATCTCCCTCTAGCCGTACACATTTTTTCACAACGTTGACGCCATGATTCCATGTCCGAGTATTTTTGACCACTGAAAAATCGCTGAGGCAATAGCGGCACGACTAGTGAATCTGTGACCACGGAGAGTAACTGCCATCGTGGGAAACAGCCAAAGGTCGCTAGGAGCCAGGTCAGGTGAGTAGGGAGCATGAGCAATCACTTCATAGTTGTCATGAAGAATCTCCAGCGTCGCGTTCGCCTGATGCGCTGGTGCGTTGTCTTGATGAATGAGCACGTCCGACCTTTTGCGCCCGTTTTCCACGTAATGCTAGGAGGAGTTTATTCTTCAAAACATTTTGGTAGGCTGCAGCTGTCACCGTAGTGCCCTTTGAAATGCAATGAGTAAGAATTACACCACTGCTGTCCCAGAAGATGGCTGAAAAATAATAAAAATAAAATAATAAAAACAATAGTAAGTAATTATAGCTCATTTTCACGGTTTTTTTAACAATGAGCATTAAAATAATGTTAACATTTCATCAACATTCAGGTCATCAAAGTCTGAGTCTTCACTTTCTTCCTCCATGAAATCAACATTCTTGTTGCTCTGGGTGGACAGCACTTGTGATACTTCAAGATTTAGTGGTTGCTTATTTACTTCACTTTCATCCAGTGAAGCTTGTGAAGATGATGCAGTGCTGGTATGTTGCAAAGTTGGCGCAACGCTCTCATCCTCTGGAGGATGTGAAGGTGATGCAATATCCACATCCGCTGGATTTATTTTGCTGTCAAAATGCAAACATTCTACGGTCACGTCCGACCTTTTCCGCCCGTTTTTCACGTAAAAGCTGGGAGGAGTTTACTCTTCAAAACATTTTGGTAGAATGCAGCTGTCACCGTAGTGCCCTTTGGAATGCAATGAGTAAGGATTACACCACTGCTGTCCCAGAAGATGGCTTCCATTGAGCTGACTGGCGCTTCGTTTCAGGATTGAAGAGAAGTATCCACGTCTCATCCTTTGTCGCAGTCGATTGAAAGTTCCATTCATACCGTCATCACGCGTCAACATCGCCTGACAATTTGCGAGGCGCGCAGCCTTGTGATCATCCGTCAGCATTCGTGGCGTCCACCTGGAAGACACTTCGTATTTTCAGATCTTAATGCAGGAATGTGTACACAGATCCGACGGAAATGCCAATTTTGGAGGCGATGTCTAACGTTCTCCACTCGCTGGATCATGTCGTCAGACCGGCTGGTGCGAGGCCGTGACTGCCTTGGTTTGTTGTCACACGATGTACTGCCTCCATTGAAGTTTCGCACCCAGGAACGTACATTAGACACATCCATGGTACCATCACCACTTGCCTCACTCAACTGGCGATGAATTTCAATAGGTGTCACGCCACGAAAATGGAGAAAACGAATGATTACACGCTGTTCTTGCAATGAAAACATCGCCATTTTAAGTATCAAAAACAGTCCTAACTCGTCGCTGCCACTAGAGTTCAATGCACTGTACAGTGCTGCTATCTCTGTCAAGCATTCACAAATAGTCCACGTGTACTTTATATATATTCCTATCTGGTCCTAGTCATGAAGAAAAAAAGAAAGGTGTTATAACACACCTCGTAATAGGTAGCCCGAGCCCGAAACAAAATAAAATGGTACTAATTTTACTGAAGTTTTATAGGTTATGTGTACTTTTTTACCGGTTCGGTAGTTAAAATTCACTATTCTCCTCAGCAGATGTATACGGGAGGTCGGCAAGTCTTAACAACCTTAAGGAAATTCGTTATCTGATACAAAACCATACTGCTGTTGAAAATTAGCATTATTTGAATTTGACTGCTCATTCCAATAAGCCTACAAAGCATAATATTTATCGGTGTAAACGCAGTAATTTTAGTCTAGAAAAGTAGTTGAGATCCTAAGTGTTCATATTAAACACGTGGGAGGGAAAGATAAGCACACCCTGGAGGTAAGCACCATATGATACATGCAATGCACAACAATATTCCCTTAATTTCACATAGACATATTTAACGAACGCGCATATTTAAAAACGGTAAACTACAAGCAACAAATGCATATTTTATACATTACAATAGAAACCAATGCTGGTAGTGTTCACTTTGTCGTTCTACATCTGTTTCGAGCAAAAGTCACAAATATAATTCTGTAGTCTTCTAACATCACTGCGTTTTACGTGAGCCCATTTGTGGTGTCTTTGGCACTGTACCCTCAGCACCTGCTATGGAAAAAGAAACAGAAAATGCACTCTGTATTTTCAATATTTCTTGATTTCTATGCATGTGCATTAAAAAACTTATTTGCTCTTTTTATAGTTGCTATTTTATGGCATCCTCAATAATATTTTTATGTGGCCTAACGGTGAGGACTGTAGAGTGAAGCTTTCTTCTTATAGGTTTCTTTGAGCCTTTGACTGGAATCGGAATCAGATCTCGAAATGTTGGGAAGCACTGTGGAGTTGATTCTTTGTGTAGAAGTTCCTGGTTGAGGTAAAGATGATCCAGTGTAGATGTAGAGGGAAGGCAACTGTTTGAGTGTAAAGATTTTCAAGAGGAGATGCTAGTGCTATTGTATTCTGGATAATGTGCGAGCTCTGCGGCAAGGAAATTCTCTTGTGAAATGCGTGAGGATTGGAGGGATGTATGCCGGTCTTCTTGAATCCTGACTGTTCGTTCTGAATAGTAGCACAATTTCCTCAAGTAATGGCAAAGAGTTCAGGAACTCCTTTATCAGTAGCAGTTCTGCTAAGATGTTGAGACAGCCAAATTGACGCGGCTTGGTCTTAGAAGCTAAACCGACACATCACTAGACTGAAGCCTATGCGTACCATGGGAAGGAAGAGACAGGTGTTACATTATTCTCCCTTGGCTTGACAAATCTTTGGTGTGGGATGTGTGACCAGGTATTAATAACGTCGGTGATGAATGTGGTTTTGGGCATACCTTTTCCAAGAAGTGAAACCATACCGCAAATGATTGCTCTGATGTTCACCCGGTGGGCGATGGAAGTCCTATGCTTGATGTTGGCATTCTGTCCAGAAAATGTAGTCGCAGGGTCCTAATACTGTAGGTACGGGACTGGCGATCCCAGGATCCCGAGCAAAATCTCTCGATTGGGTGTCTCTGAGTGGTGAGAGCTGTTGCTAAACGCCCGAAAACATCCTACAAACGTTTGTTTGAGAGTATTAAACACACAGAAAAATAAACTAAATAAAAGTATAATATTGGGAGGAATGTAGCATTAGTTTTTCCTGGACCTCGAAAACATTTTCGATAAAAAGTTCGATATCGAATATTGGGTGGAATACAGTACTTTCTGTACTGCAACTAGGTGCGAGAGATAGTTTTAAAAGGTCTGTTAATGCAATATTGGAATGGTGGTTTAAAAGTGGGTCCTCACAGGATTATTTTCAAACGCTTAATGCACCTGTGAATTTGGTTAAAAACCTAAAGAATACAGAAACGGCCAAACTGTGCTATCGAATGCAATTACTTAGTGCACAGTTTACGGTCGGGAGACCTGCTCTGGCCAATGAAAACCGCCAAGTACTCCAAATGTCTTGGCGTGCGACAAATTGGATCAGCCTATGATTAGAAGTTGCCTGACACTAAAGAGTCCTCGCCAGCATATTTGTACCTTCTCTTATTAAAGGCAGACTAAATGTCAACCTTTACTGTCCACCAAAAGCAAGTTTTGGTTTCTCAAGCAATCTCTTTAATTTGATAAATAATAATGTCAAACTGAAACACACAATTTCTGATATTAAAATTACGTCACAAAAATTACGTTACAATATTTACAAATATTGTATAGAATCTTATTAAATAAATTTTAAACCTTTGTGTCACACTGAGTTGCTTTATACATTTCGGTACCTAATTCAATAATTTATGGAACAAAATTAAGCCTATTACACTAGGATTCTGTTATAAATACTTAATCTAAAGTCATGTTTTATTTATGTCTAGTATTACGAAGGTGCACTTTGTTATTTATTGCAAATTATCTTATTGCAGAGTGTTAGAGAAATGTTGTTTAGAGAAGATAAATTTCATTGTTTTACCTTTCTGCAGTCCTTACCTTTGAAGAATTAACAACTCTATCGGCGCAAATAGAAGCTTGTCTAAATTCCCGTCCTCTTTCAAGACTCAGTGGTGATCGTTCTGATTCCTCTTACCTAACTCCTCATTTCCTTATTGGGGAACCCCTCACAGCTGTTCCCGATCATGACTTCACCCATTCCAGCCTCAACCGGCTGTCACGATGGCAACACATTCAAAAAATGACTCAGTACTTCTGGAGTAGATGGCACAAGGAGTACCTGAATACACTTCAACACCGTCATAAGTGGACCAAGGAACATCCAAATCCTTGCCCTGGTGATGTTTTGTGGCAGTCCTACCTCTCTGCCTCCCGGCTGCACGTACCTGGGTCGACGTCGGGATTCCTTCCTCGGTCTCCACGTCGTCGTTAGCTGCTTGCTTCACCCTGGGCTCTAGCGGCTTCTCCTGCATGGATTCTTTTTGGGTTCTCAGGGGTTACGGTTGAGACAACACAAACCAACGATAATCTCTTAACTGCTTTTATTCGTCCTTGCATTCGTGGAACCCGGGCACTTGATTAACTGCACTTCCGGCGGACATTTTATAGTACATGTTATTGGACGCGGTACTTCGTCGAACACACCTGACGGATGTATACAATACTGCAATGAGCAACAACTGAGTAACAACTGAGGGGTGAGTAGGGGTTGCCACCCTCTTATATACACGCAGCACCGCGTCACTAGCAAAAACTAAGGGTATATTGACCTGTATAACGGTACGTAAAATAGCTAGCATACCATTCTATTGTCAAACATCCGCTCCTTCTAGACTGTCGTCCGGGAATGCAGGGTTTCTCACGTATGTCTGCCCAGGTCCGTTACAATGTTTCATCTAGTCTACAATTTTGCTTTCGCTAACATAACTAGTTGCAGTTCTTAAATTTATGAATAATTATTAAACATATTAGTAAATGAATAATTGATCCAAGGACCAAAGTTCCTGTTTCAGTTTTTATAAAGGACGACAATCTTTCTCCTATGCAATGGCGAAAGGGAGTGATAGAGATGATTCACCCTGGTAATGATGCACTGACAAGAGCTGTTAGTGTTAGGACTGATTCAGGTGTGATCAAGAGACTTATTAGGAAGTTGTGTGTTCTTCCTAAGCATGATAATTTGTGAAGTAGTGATTATGCAAAATGTAGGGTATTACGTAATGACGACCATTTAAGAGATGTGTTATTGTTTAAATTTACAAAACTAATTATATTGTCTCATTCATTGTTGCTGACCTGTGCTTATGTATACAGAAGTAACTATTTTTCTTACATTATCCTTATGTTATCTAATCAAAAGACAATGCCGTGGGGCGGCATGTTAGAGAAATGTTGTTTAGAGAGGATAAATTTCATTGTTTTACCTTTTGTGTGTTGGCTACATGTAAAAATAAAGAACTGTCGCAAGATGGAAACGATGTTTAATTCATATCTTGTGAACAATAATTCCTACACAGAGCCTATATGACTACATACTGTCACGACGTGCTTTTCTTGAAATACCTGCTTGCACGAATCTTAAGAATTTAAATGGACATTATTCTGATGGGTATCACGCATATATTTTAAGTATATAATTAAAACTAGTACAAGACCTGCCATTTTGTACTGTGAATTATACACTACTCTCACAGGAATAAAAAATGCACACTTTGGGGCATCTTTGGGGTTCTTTTACTGATGGTATGCTGCACAAACTACTATATTTGTACACATTCCTTATAAAATTATTGTACGAAGAAGCAGAAGTTTCTTAACCCTGTAAAACCCCTGACATGCACATAAAGGTTATGAAGTATCGACGACGTTGTCTTTCTGGTTTTCATTACCGCCGCCAGATAGTACGAGTATATTAAACTCTGTTACATGGCCTATAAATATTTTGAGTAATAAAACAGTTTGATTTGGTGAATATTATTAGTTGATAACGGTATATTATTTGCTAAACCTGTGTCCGTTCTCTTCTCGTTGTAATTTTTAATTACAGAGACTACAAAGTTTTACGTAATACGGAAACCCGTTACATTATACATCAAGGAAAGGGCGAAATTGCCGAATTTGAAGATTCCCCATCCTAGCCTAAGTTAAATATTTGTGAACAAATGGTAGGCTTAACCATTTCCGAGGCATTCCTTGTTTGGTAGTTTAATAGATCGGAATTTCAAAGGCATCACATAGCGACTAGCTCTTAAAAGATGTTGACCATTGCTTAAGACTACTACAGTTCATTAATCCCACTGTATTTACAAGGAAATACAGGGTGATTCCAAACGATGGACACACTTCCATATTGCTATATTTCCTGCACTGTACGTTGTACTTGTATTCCGTCAGGTATATTTGAAGGAGGATACCATAAAGTTCTGAATACTACCGTCAGAGTGCTCCAGAACCGTAGTGCACTGTGCATGGGGAATGACAACTTGGCATTCAATTCTGGTCACCGAGGTCCCCTGATCTCATACCCTGGAATTTTTTCCTTTGGAGTTTCGTGAAAGAGGCTGTTTACGTACCACCTCTTCCCACAGATTTGAATGACCTACGAAAACGTTTCACAGCGGCGGTGAACTCAGTGACGCAAGACATTCGCCATCGTGCGTCGGATGAATTGGGCTACCGTCTGGAACAGCGAATCTGTATTTTGAAATGTGTGCAAATAACCTTTAATTCCCCTTCAGCTTTTATTCGATAAACACGTTCTTAATTGGAAAATTATTTAAGGTTTATCATTTCAGTGAAATACCTCTACTACGATATGATTTTTGTATATCCAGTAAAACTTAACGGATAAATTATAGTGTAACACAGAAAAAAATAGATCGGTTTAAAACATACAGTTTATTTCAAATGTGTATTTTTATTTTTTTATCAGTCCTCTGAAATTTGTGATTGGATTTGAATGTTACCGTATCCTGTGATCTTCTTAAAACGCTGTCACCAGTTTCCTGCGATGTGCGAAAGTGTGAGGTTGCTTCAGGATATACCGATCCACTTTTTAAAAATACGACTAATTCTTTGGGCTACTGTGTCCTTTTTATAGCTACAGTAAAATGTGTAATAGACTTTCATATCGTTCAACAGGAGCATATAGAGGAATTGTTTATAGAAGTCATGTGAACTCAACATACAGGCTTTTCTAAAAAACGTTAGTTCAAAGTATGTATTTGCGAAATCTTGGTATCGCAGTTTTGGGTGGAATGCAATGCTCCCTCTATCTGCTATAGCTGGGGGAGAAATTTAAATACAATTTAAGGGCAATGAATATATAAATGTGTAATGTAACATTCAGTGATCAGGCCAGACTTGAATCTGTCCATCACTTTAATTAGGCATCTAGGAACTGAACCATATTCTGGCAGTTGACCTGTACTTGTTTACATCATACATCTGTGTTGAAGGCATCTGTCATAGTTTTAGAAAATGTGCTTTAAGTCACTAGTGCACTTCACCTTAAGTTCACAAAAATAAATATTTTGTCAGTTTTGTTATGCATGGTTTGGCGCTCCAACGAAGTTAATACAATACGTTTTCACAAAAAACCAAGGTCTCCCAATTAGGAAAAGTTAAAAACAAAGCGATAATTTCATTTCGAAGCCTTGAGAAGCGAGATAATTTGGTTGTACAGTAGTTTATCTCCTCTTTATCACCTTCGGCGTTATCTATGAGTTGTATTATGCGAATTAAAATACGATGCTTGTAATGGTTTGATAGTGGCTAAATGGTACTTGTCGGCATCCTTTAGAATTTCAAGTATATGTGGACAATTGATTGGACAAGACGAATGGTCCTCAAATTCGATCCGGAGCGCAAGACTGCTTAAGATAAGGAACTTCGGCAGAGTATGGCAGGAATGTGTGACCCAGTGATGCCAAGTTGGGTTATCGGAAGGCTAAGAATTAATTTTGATGCATCTTTAACAGATTTACATAGGCGTAATTAATAGAAGTTCTGAGAATGGGTACTGTTGGACAAACTATTGCTGGACAGAGCGTTGAGGTGTATTGACCTTTAGGTGATCAGCACTGCGATCGTCCCTTATGAGGTCTAATCTGGTCGATCAGGAGAGTGAAATATTAGTAAGTTGATGTACAGTAAGTTACGAAACACAAATAGAGCGATTGGAAACTGCGTGTGTCTATATATGATTTCTCGCACCTGCCGATGTATGGCACATTGCTGTCTAGAGGACGTGATTATATCTGAACAGACTATACCTACACTGGACTCGCCGTGTATGTGCGAGCTGCGTGTGTCTATATGATATGATTTCTCGCACCTGCCGATGTATGGCACATTGCTGTCCAGAAGACATGATTATATCTGAACAGAGTATACATACACTGGACTCGCCGTGTATGTGCGATAAGTTCATGTAAACCTCTCTTTGTTGCGAACTTTTTCCGATACGCCTTCTCGCTTTGCCATGTAGTATATATAGTCTTAAGATTACGCAGCCACAATGTACGAGAGCGTGCTGAAAAGTAATGCCTAAGCTTCTAGAATAAGTTGAACTGCATTACCATTCTAAATCTTTTTTATGTAATTTTTTTTGTTCCATTTAAACCCCACCTTTAACTCCAATGGTCATATCGGCGGCCGTTCTCCTTTGGAACATACTAGGTGTTAACTCGTTATCTTTAGTTTTTAATCATTACATCACGCACACATTCACTCTCATTCATACTTCCAGACTCTGGGGAAGATGGGGAATTATCTTGGTCGGAGAAAAATCCCCACCCCCACCGCCGGGAATCGAACCCGGGACCCCTAGCACGGAAGGCAGGTGCTCTACCGTTTTATGTAATTTATTACTGTGGCTTTAATAATAAAGTCATATCGCGACTACAATGCATTTTAAGTTACAATTATTTGAATCAGTTACAACATTAATTATATAAAATTACACAAATTAATTACTTTTATAAACTCTACTATATTATGGCAGACAGTTGGATCAGTCAACGCCACCGAGAGATCAGCAGGAACATCACACTGAAGTCGATGCACATCGAAGAAAGTGCACTCTTACGATATGATGAACGGTTAACATGGAGTGACAGTGCTTGCATCTAGGCTGCAGTAAATGCAGTATGTCCAATACCTAATTTGCTGAGAAGTACCTGGTCTCGACGAATTGGCTGTTTATTAGGTTAATATGAAACCATGTTTGGAGATTACGGCGTTCAATTTTTTTTATATCCCATATCCACATATTTATTTCTCAACATATTCTCCCTCGTGACGGATATATTTCATCCCTCCGAGAAACCAGTTTGTGGATACCGTCGTTTTATGATGACCTTATTGACGTAACCATAGCCACAACCTCACCTCTGCTTGCACAGCTTCATATGTGTTCTCTGTATCCGTACGCATGGTTGGGGTAGGGTCAAGTTGGATCTATATGGAGGATGACAGATCTATGGTTGGGATAGAGTCAAGTCGAACCTATATGGAGGATGACAGACGAAGGTGAACGGATTCTTGTAACGGAACCTCACGTGTGGTCTGGCATTTTTATGCTGAAGGAGAGGGACGAAATCTTCGAGTGTGTGCTTTTTGCGGAGGATCTCGTAGTGCCTTTCATATGCCCTTAGACCTGAATTTCATATTCAGCACACCTTGAACACAGAATGCTGCGAATATGGCATGGTCTCCTGAACTTCTTGCCGGCGGTGATCCTTGATGGTGGTATTCCATTGATGCTTTCGGGGTCAAAATGCGACACCCAACTTTCATCACCTATCACATTGTTGTTAAGGGATCTATCACCCTCACGCTCGAAATGCAAAAGACGTTAACTGAAGGCCAGTTTCCACAGTTTTATGTCAAAGTGAGCACTCAGGGCACCCGCCGTGCAGTTTTGTGTACCGCAGTTCTGCAATCAGGTTCTGTACACGCCCGCGTTCTATTCCACAGTGACCTGCGATCTGTGCAGGCAATTTGTATACATGGTTGAAGTTTAATAGAGCTTATGAAAATATTCGTTTTTTTTTTAAATTAATGTATGATTGCGATAAACTATTTAAACTGTCCCATAGCTTAGTGTCTTTCAACAAGTGTCCCATCTTTGAACTTAAATAAAACTCGTTCTATAAATGATAGAGGTTTATTATTATTTTTTTATATTTTGGAATATAATTAACTCATTACGTGTGGAAGAGAAAATCATTTAAGTGACCACCGCGACTTCTTTGGGTTGCGCTTCGTTTACCGAATTTTCAGTGACAGAGGAACGTAAATTAGGTCGAACTTCACGAATAACACGCGTGATGTTATAAGATCATTTACTGTTTTGGTTTGTTGGTATAAATTCGAGATCTAACATAACTCCACAAGAAGTAATCCAACGGCGTTGAATCACATGATTTCGGGGGGCCAGTTAACATCACCACCACGGAAAATGATGAAACCTCTTAACTTCTCTTTCAAAAGATGGATTGTTTCGAGAGCAGTGTGACATATGGCACCAAATTGAGGGAACGAGATGTTTCTCAGATTCATACCATCCAACTTAGGGGAGTCCGGTATCTTTCGTCATTGACAGAGCTTCTTCAACTTGATCCATATCCATAATAAATGTTCACAAGTTATACCCGTTGCTGAATGATACATAGTGCAAATATGTAGCCATTTCTACGTTTCTCCTCCCCGATAAGAACTAAGGGGCCCCACCATAGGATTTGGTTCAGCGAGCCTTAAAGCCAGGGAAAACCTGCAGGAGAATAGAGTTATCTCTGATAAAGTGTGTGGTTTAAACTCTAGTTACATAACAGCAGAATTACGGTTTGCAGCGCAAGGACGTTTGGATAACCCATTAAAATGGCATCGTGGCAACTGCAGCAATCACAAGGCAGTTTCTTACATAACTAATGCGCTGGACGACGTATTTTCCCTGTTTGTTTTGGTTATTATTTCTATTACGAACTAATAGCTGTATCCTGACTTCTCAACCCAGTGGTTCCGGCTATACTGGAATAACTTATTCAACAATTACTTATCCCCTACCTTGTTCTGATGTTGAAGATGTAAATGTGAGCTTATTTTATAGTAAAACTAATTAAAAAGGTTTAAAAGATATTTATTGTTCATATTTTGTTTTCTCTCAGATCAAAGTCTGCATTGTGGTATAGAAGGTAAGGAAATAAGATAAAAGGGGGTGCGAGAGTACACTTCACAAGTAAAGATTCATCGATATCGGTGAAAAACTTGAAATTACATTATCATACACGAGACCTTGCCATTATTGTTTGAAACTAAAAGCGATGTAGTTTCTCTAGAAGATTACTGTTTAAATTTCGTCAGCGTGTAGCTCGCATAGAGGTACAGATGTCGTCCGACGAGGGTACTGTGCATAAACGTTGCACAGTTCAACATATTTGAATAAAAGAAGGCATTGATTGGAAACTTATAAAGATATTGCTCAATTTAAGTGTAATAAAAATATATTTTCGTCGTACTATGTACCTAACTTTTCTCAGATGTTCAAAAAATAAAATCGAATCAAGCGAAATACCACTTGGAAAAATTTAAGCTCTGTGTTTGGTATAGATTTCTGTTTTATTTTCTTACAGAAAACCCACAACTTTTAGTAAAATAACAAATATTTAAGATACTTGTGTACTTGACAAGTAAAATGTACATACAGAGACTCCCATAAATGCCCCGAAACTCTACTACTACTACTACTACTACTACTACTACTACTACTACTACTACTACTACTACTACTACTACTACTACTACTACTACTACTACTACTACTACTACTACTACTACTACTACTACTACTACTACTACTACTACTACTACTACTACTACTACTACTACTACTACTACTACTACTACTACTACTACTACTACTACTACTACTACTACTACTACTACTACTACTACTACTACTACTACTACTACTACTACTACTACTACTACTACTACTACTACTACTACTACTACTACTACTACTACTACTACTACTACTACTACTACTACTACTACTACTACTACTACTACTACTACTACTACTACTACTACTACTACTACTACTACTACTACTACTACTACTACTACTACTACTACTACTACTACTACTACTACTACTACTACTACTACTACTACTACTACTACTACTACTACTACTACTACTACTACTACTACTACTACTACTACTACTACTACTACTACTACTACTACTACTACTACTACTACTACTACTACTACTACTACTACTACTACTACTACTACTACTACTACTACTACTACTACTACTACTACTACTACTACTACTACTACTACTACTACTACTACTACTACTACTACTACTACTACTACTACTACTACTACTACTACTACTACTACTACTACTACTACTACTACTACTACTACTACTACTACTACTACTACTACTACTACTACTACTACTACTACTACTACTACTACTACTACTACTACTACTACTACTACTACTACTACTACTACTACTACTACTACTACTACTACTACTACTACTACTACTACTACTACTACTACTACTACTACTACTACTACTACTACTACTACTACTACTACTACTACTACTACTACTACTACTACTACTACTACTACTACTACTACTACTACTACTACTACTACTACTACTACTACTACTACTACTACTACTACTACTACTACTACTACTACTACTACTACTACTACTACTACTACTACTACTACTACTACTACTACTACTACTACTACTACTACTACTACTACTACTACTACTACTACTACTACTACTACTACTACTACTACTACTACTACTACTACTACTACTACTACTACTACTACTACTACTACTACTACTACTACTACTACTACTACTACTACTACTACTACTACTACTACTACTACTACTACTACTACTACTACTACTACTACTACTACTACTACTACTACTACTACTACTACTACTACTACTACTACTACTACTACTACTACTACTACTACTACTACTACTACTACTACTACTACTACTACTACTACTACTACTACTACTACTACTACTACTACTACTACTACTACTACTACTACTACTACTACTACTACTACTACTACTACTACTACTACTACTACTACTACTACTACTACTACTACTACTACTACTACTACTACTACTACTACTACTACTACTACTACTACTACTACTACTACTACTACTACTACTACTACTACTACTACTACTACTACTACTACTACTACTACTACTACTACTACTACTACTACTACTACTACTACTACTACTACTACTACTACTACTACTACTACTACTACTACTACTACTACTACTACTACTACTACTACTACTACTACTACTACTACTACTACTACTACTACTACTACTACTACTACTACTACTACTACTACTACTACTACTACTACTACTACTACTACTACTACTACTACTACTACTACTACTACTACTACTACTACTACTACTACTACTACTACTACTACTACTACTACTACTACTACTACTCCCATAAATAAATGACAAAGCAGAGTACTAAATTTAGAAAGTGAAAATCAGCATTTGATGTGCTTTTTTATTGAAATTAATGGTAATCGACAGTTACCTGGTTCGTTCTTGTAAGAAAATAAATGTTATTTCACACAAATTATATAATGCGTGCTTTTTTTAATAATTAAAAAGAAATATGGCGTTTTTTGGCCCTCAAAAGTAATCGGACATAACTTGAGTGTGATACAAAGTATGGCTTAGTACTTTGTGACTCTCCCCCTTCTTTTCACTATTTCTGGCAACCTATTCGGCAAGATGTGGATCAGGTTTTTCAGGTAATCTGTAGAAAGTTTGTTCCATTTCTCTTGCAACCTCTCCTTAAAGCGCTGCTTGGAGGTGTGGGGGTCCTCCGCACGGCCTTCTTCAGTTTATCCCATACTGCTTCTATGGGCTTAAGGTCCGGGGACTGAGGGGGTGAATGCAGGACATGAGGAAGTTGTAACGTAACCATAGCTGCATAATGTGGGACGTATGCTTCTGATCACTATCCTGATAAAGTAAGAAGCTGTCCAAAATACCCATCATTTGTGCACTTTGTTTTAAATTTTGCTGTAATAGTCCAAGATAGACTTCCTTGTTTATGGTTGTGTCTATGAACACCAGCTTTCCCACTCCCGTACAGGAAATACAGCCCCATACACTACACTCCGTCCGTCGTGTTTGACTGTGCCTTGTAAATTGCGCTCTTTCAGCTCCGTGTTTGGTTTCCTCCACACAACCACCCTGCATCGGAACCAGCAACGTTGTATTTGCTTTTGTCACAAACAATAACTTGTCCCACTAATAGGTTGTATTGTTAACAAAGTCTTTGGCAAATTGTAATCGCAGTTTTTTTGGCTACGCGACCATTAAAATCTTGTTTTCGCATGGCCCTTCTGACCATTTCAGAGCTGTCAGTCTCAGTTCTTCCTGAATCTCAGTACAAATTACCGGAGCACTTATACGCGGATTCCGTTTTACCTTCCACATAAGACTCTCGCCTATCGGTAAGAAGTTTTGGTCGCCCTGGCATTGCTCGAGATTCAATTGTCTTCATACTTATACCGGTGAATTATGTTACTAACTGCACTTTTGCTCAGATTCATAATCTCTGCTATTTACCGGTATGTTTTGTTCTTTTCATAGTGATACATCACTAACAGCCTCTGTTCAAAGGTACTCTGCTTTCCTCTGGGCCCCATACTATGCTCTTGCCTTCTTCTTGATGCACAGTTGATGTACTTCTACGATTTTGTTTTGTCTATTAACAGACTTCATCTACTCGTTTGTATTTTTGTGCTGTCCAGCTCGCCTTGGTGGCGTGGTGGTAGCATGTCTGCCTCACGTTCAAGAGATCCCGAGTTCGAATCTCGGTCAAGGTGAATTATCTGGATAAGGTTTTTTCAGGGGGTTTCCCTTATCCTGTAAGACGAATGTCGGGTAACTAAGCTCCATGGACCCCGGACTCATTTGAGCATCATTTCATCCATTCCATTCATCGTCCGATATGACTTAACGTTGGAGGACATAAATTCAAAAAAAAAAAAAAAAAAGTGCTCTCCGATTCTTTGTGTCGTAAACTCATGATGTAAATAAGGTTGAATGGGGAAGCTGTTAGCATGAGTTTTGCTTAACACAAGGAGTACCTTGAGATTGATACACATAATCCATCCTGCTTTATAGAGCACTCCATAGTCAAATGCAAAGTCTGCCCGATTATTTATGTGTCAGTGTACAGAGGCCGACATAAGAATTCAAACGTAAACATATCTATTACTTAAATTTTTTTAAAGCCACACAGAGTAAGCATACGTAAATACAACTGGTACAAAATAAACTTGAGTCTTCCATTAAACATATAAACTCATAAATAGCAACTAAAACTAATTTGCATTACAATGAGAAATAAAACGGTTACTTTACATCTGGACATAAGTATTCGAACAGAGAACAGCTAGTATTTAGTTATCCCCTTCCTTTGAATTACTACTGATAATCGTTTGGGCATTGTCTGTATGTGTTGTTTAGTGACTGCAGAGTCCATATTTCTCCACTCTGAAGGAGTTGTTTCAGATGGTCCTTGCTTCTGATGTGATGCTTCCACACACGCTCCTCGAGTTCCTTCCAGATGTTCTCTATAGGATTTGGGGCGGTGTCTTCAAAGTGTGAGGAGTGTTGTACACGATCCAAACCTTTACAATTTCAGCTCTATGCTTAGGATCATTGTCCTGCTGGAAGAAATAATCATGCTCTAATCCCAGCTTCTCTGCACTCTTTTTAAGATTGTTTTCAAGAATCCTCTTGTATTCAAATTTGGCCATGATCCTATCTGTGAACACCAGTTCCCTAAAGCCAGATGAAGCTATACAGTGCGGCATACCCGCATGTCTGATTTCAATTAGTTGATGTTTAATTTTGATTTGGGTTCTAATTGGAGCTATGAGATCTCTTGTTCTTCAGGTGAATGGTTGTAGGAAATGGATTTGTTGTTTGTTGGCTGCTCAGTTGTCTCAATAATACACTGGTTCGTTGCAAAAATTGATTTAATTCTCAATCAATTCGTTGATTCAGATTGATTGATAGCGGTGACCACCTGTTACTAAACTTTCTAACAGAATTCTCTTAATTCTTTATACGGCGAATACTTTGCTGTTATAAACTTCTTCTGCTGCTTCTCTCACGCTGGTTGCGTTATTCTTGACTCCCCTACATTTCGGACTTAGAAATCTTTGCTACCTCTTCTTCGTGCGCAATAACACGTCTTTTCCCTCTTAGTATGACTGTAGAAGTGATTTACATTTCGGACTTAGAAATCTTCCCTACTTCTTCTTCACGCGCACTAACACGTCTTTCCTCTCGTAGTATGACTGTTGAAGTGATCTTTCGTCTGCTCTGCGATTCCGTTCGTAGTTTATTCTGATCCCTACTCTAACCCTTATCACATGACCAAAATAACTCACCCTTCTTCCTATTTCTCAAATCTTACATTATTATTGGTTTCTCATTTTAATTCGATTCTTCTTTATTGGTTAGCAAAACTCATCGAACTCATTGACGTTACATCCCACCGTGAGTTGGGATACGCCTACCCTGGGCTCTTTGTAACGGTATACATCGTTATCGCCACAGCGAAGTAAATCCTTTTAGGTCTTACGCCTGACCGCATCTTGAAAACCTTATTGTTCCTACACATTTTTGCTTATAGTTCTCAGACATTGAACCTTTCCTTAAACAAAGAGGCTAACGGTCACCTCTTCCTGTCTCCCCGACTTGTGTTCAGATTTTACAGAAATATTTTCTCTCCCTTACATGGATTCTAGCATGTTAGTTGTCTTAAATTATATTCTTCCCATCTTATTCTTAATTAAACCGCTATTTTAATCATTACTCTAATTTCATTCTAATTTCATATTAATATAACAACATTTTATATTAGTTTAGCAAAGCATTTTCATTAATTTACCTTCTCTTTTAATTCTCGTGATTTCAGTTAATTCGCCGCCTCCTAATCGCTGTCTGATACTGCGGTTACATAATGCCCGTTTGACAAAAATGAAATACCCATTATTTAAATTTTGTCAAACCCCCGTCATGACATTTCCTCCTTATATCTTATAATTTCTCATTCCCTACTCGAAACATTTTTCGGTGGTCACCGTTTCCCTCATCTTCATCAGTGTGTTACTTTATACACATAGAATGGTCAATATGGTACATCATATACATAGAATTATAGATATGATACATTACGTACATAGACAAGTACACTGTCGTATATGTGGTTATTACCCTATATACAAATAACATTCGTGATACCTCAACTATATATACACTTCACTGAATTATCCTTGTCTCACTTGACATCAACTTAATTTTACCTTATTCCATTCCTTAAGTACTACATTAATGTTACTATATTACAGTTTACAATATTACATTTTACATTCAATGATTTTTTTTTTTTTTATTATTATATTAACTTATTGGGACGTTTCTTTATCTTTCAGTCCTTCACCGTAAGAACATTCGTCCTCACATTATAGGTTGCGTAATGATGTCCAAATATGGTTACCTCTACCTGCATTTTTTTTTTTTTTTTTTTTTTTTTCTAAGCTTTATTGAAACAAAAAGAAAACAAGGGTCATCGCTTCTTATGTGGAAGCGGGGTTAGGTGTGGGAAAGTGTGTGCATGTTTGGGCAGATCCCGCAATAAGCACTCTGGAAATTCTCTTGTTTATTTCGAGCAGCAACTGTCTTGCTGTCTGGCATAAAGTGTAGGGCCAGGATGGCAGGCATGGCTTGCGCCCTGGAAGCCAAACTGGGGAGTCAGGGTGGACGGTGCTAAGTGTTTAGTCGGCGCAGATGTCCCAAGTATGGGTTAACTGTTAAATTTATCGCTCTTATTTGTTCGCCGATGGTGTGCCTGTGGTCGTATGAGTCGTGGTGGGCTTGGAGTGTCCGAACAATCCTGTGCAGGTCGATCTTGCTGTTGTCCTGTCCGTTGGCTAAGGCCTGGAGGGAAGATGGGATGTCCACGGTTGCAGATTGGTGAGTTTCCGTAATGAGTGGCACTAGGTTGTGGTACTTGTGTTCTGCTTCTGAGAGTTTGTTGATGGCGTCCCCTATTCGATCAAGGCGGGTGGAAAATTTTGTAAGTTCGGCTGTGAAGTAGGCCAGAAAGGTGTGGAACCTCTTAGCTGTCGCCTCTATGATGGTCTCTTCAAGCTGTGTGATGATCTCGGCGGTGTCAGGGGTTGTGTCCATGGCGGTCGGCTGGATGGTCGTGGCGGCAGAGGCGAGTTGCGTCTCCAGGGCAGCCAGGCGGTCGTTTGTGTTCTGAAGTTCGGCCTGGATCTTGGTCGAGGCAGTCCTGAGTTCCTCATAGAAGGCTGGCGTAGGTGATGACGAATATTCCGGGACAGGAGCTGCCGGTGTGATGGTTCTACGCCTGTTGGGATTGAGCGGGCACTGTGCCTGGCCTGTGTAGTGGCCAAGGCAATCGCAGGTGGCGCAGTAGCGTCGGCGGTGGCGAAGGTCGTGGCGCGTGCATTCCGATGTAAGTGATGGGGCACCACAATAGTGGCACCGAGGTGGAGCGTTGCACGTTGAGGCGTCGTGTCCGTAGCCACAGCAGCGCCGGCATGTCTGATGGCGTACCGCTCTGCTAGCCTCGATTCTGAGACACTGCCCTAACAAGGGCAGGCCCGTCCTCAAGGCAGCCTCGTAGTCGGCTATGTCGGCGAGCTGTAGCCGGACAAGGTTTGAAGGCCCATGGCGCGTGGTGATTCTAGTGGTCTTGAGAGTAGAGGGCCAGAGTTGTTTAGCAGCGGCGAGTATGTAGCGCATCGGGAGGTCTCGTGGGACCCCGCGGATAACTGCCGAGTGCGGTACTGCGTAGGGCTCCTTTGTTGGTGGCAGCGTAGGGCCTGCGGCTGGAGAAGAGCAGAGGGCCTCGGCGTAGGTTAAGTGGCTTGATGAGGCTGCGCTGCAGGGAGACAGGTTGACTGGAGTAGCTGCGGCGTGTGCTAGAGCTGCGTCCTGCTGCATAGACGTGGAGTCTGCTAATGCAGGGCGAGAGCGTCCGGCAGCCAGGCGTGTAAGCGGAGGACTAGGCAGGCGGGCGGTGACTGGAGACGGTTCGGCGCTGGCCCAGAACTTTCCCCGTGGCTCTCCGGCCGGCTCGCCCCCCTCTGCCACTACCGGCAGAGAGGCGAGAGATGGTGCCCGAGAGGTGGCTGGAGAGCTGCTGGCAGATGAAGGCTGAGGCGACTGTAGCTTCGTTGCCCGGCTAGGTTGTTTCTTCTTGGCGGCGTTCCCTTTCTTGCCGGCGTTCCGCTTTCCCATGGTGTACGGCGAGCGGCTGTAGTTGTCTACCTGTAATCAGGTGTTTCGTTTACCTGACAGTAAACATTGGCAGTTCATTGTCCTGTCTTTCCACTGCACTTTTCACTCTAGACTTCCTTTCACTTTGTCACGCCTAAGTCTGTGACCTCTACAATAACAACATAGCCTTTTGGCACATGAATACATCAGTACTTATACTATATTTACATTTCACAAATTATTTTTAAAGATCTTTCTAACATGTTCATTAGCTGTGGTTATTCTTATTACATTATCATTTTGTTTGTGCACAGGAATTTTGGAACTTGCAACTCCCACGCAGTGTTTGAATTTCAAACGAAAACGTTACCCGTACTAATTATATAACTTTTACTTGGTATTTTTTTACATCTTCGTATCTATAATTTCAATCACATTTACACAGGTGATTCTTGGGTCTGCTCTGTACTGTTTACAATGTTTTTCTGACGATATGGCCTTATTAGGGAGATGTTATATCTGCCTATTGGTTTACCATTTCTTGGGTGTATTAGGGCATACGCTCTGTCACCAAATATTTTCTCAATCCGGTATGGGCCTTTCCATAGCATATATAGCTTTCTAGTCTTTTTTCCTAACAAATCTGACTTGTCGAACGATTTCACTAGAACTAAGTCGCCGACCTTTGGTTCCCAATTCTTCTTACACCGCATTTTCTTTGCGTTTCTTTTCTCTACTTTTTCCATTATTCTTTTAACAGCATTCTGGATCCGTTCTCGATCTGTCTCGGTTGTCACTTGTATACTTTCCGGAACACCCTCTATTATTGGTTCCGGTGTTAAATTCCTATGCAATTGGATAGGAGCATATCCTGTGGTTAAATTGACTGAATTATTGAATATAAACTCAATATAGTTGATGTGGTCTGGCCAGGTAGTCTGTTTCAATGAGCAAAGGACTCGGAGATGAACACCTAGGTCTTTCATTACGCGCTCGCTTGGATTAGAGCACGGATGGTACGACGTTGTATTATAGATGCGAATTCCGGCATCCTGAATGGTGTGCACGAATCGTTTTCCATGGTGTATGGACGCGTTATCTACTAATAGTGCTTTCATCTTCCCGTATTTGACTATATAGTCTTTCACTATTTTATTCGCGCATGCTGCACTTGTTAATTTCTTGAGCGGGTATATTTTCACAAATTTCGACATCACGTCGATAAGTACAAATAAATATTTTAATCCTCCTCTTCCTGCAGGGAGTGGACCATATGCATCCGCTGCAACTAATTCTAATGGTTCCTTCCTGGTGATGGATACAGGGGGTCGATCTATCTTATAATTTAATGATTTTGCCCTCTGGCAAATGTCACATGTAGATATAAAGGTCCTAACTTTCTTGCCTAATCTAAATATGTATAAATGGTTGCTTATGGAAATCATTGTCTTCTCAACGCCAGCATGTATAAGAGCTGTGTGGTAAGCAGAAATCACTAACTCTTCCAGCGCTGCGGGTATATATGCTTTCCAAGCAGGTTTGGAAACACCATGTAACTTATACAATACGTTATTTAGCACTCCGTATTTCTGTGAATTTGCTTGTTCTATGGGCAATGCCTTTTCCATAATTTGTTTTAATTTCCAATCCTGGCGTTGTAATTCCGACAATCTTCTCATCTCCTTTGTTAATTTTATACTGAAGGTTACATCCATCTTTAACACTGGTAATTCTGTACCATGACTACTGATATTTTCTGGAAGATTCCCCTGTGGCTTTATACGCGAAAGCATGTCACTAAAGATGTTAAGACTTCCCTGTATATGTTTAATCTCTGGGTTGTAAGCCATGATCTCGTGGATATATCTCGCAATTTTTGTACTGGTCAATTTGCAATTTCGTATAAATGATAGGCTGATATGATCGGTGAATATCACAATCCTTTTATTATATATATATTGTCTAAATTTACAAATGGCGTAGTAAATAGCCGTAATTTCCTGTTCTGTTATGCAAGCAATTTTTTTCGGTTTTCGTTAACCCTCGGGAGGCTGTGGCTATGACCTTTAATTCTCCAGTCGGTGTCTCTTGGGCTAAAATAGTTCCTAACGCCACCATGGAGGCATCCGTGTATATGAGATAAGGTAAATCTGGATCAGGCCATGTCAATAATACGGATTCACTGAAGAGTTCTTGTAATCTTTTAAAAGCATTTTCTTCTACCATAGTCCATCGCCATTTTCGATTTTTTTTTTTTCAGTAGTGCTCGCAACGGTGCGGCTTCCTTTGCATAGTTTATCAGGAACCTTGATTGGTACCCAAGTACACCCAGATAACGTTTTACTTGTTTTGGTGTCTTAGGTCGTGGTATTTTCAAAATGGCTTCCACTCTTTCTGGATCAGGAGCTATATTTTCGCCTGTTATGATATATCCTAAATATTTAACTGATTCCTGGAAAAATTTACATTTGGCCCAATTAAGTGTTAATCCAGCATTTGCTAGCCTTCCGAGCACTAAATCCAAATAGGTAAGGTGATCTTCCACTGTTCTACTGTATATCAATAAATCATCTACATACTGTGACACATATGTTTCCCTTTGCGTGTTGAGTATTTTCTGCATCGCCCGTAGGAATGCGCTTCCAGAATTAATTAGTCCAAAGCAATTTCTTGTAAATTGGTACTGATATCCTCCGTGCAAAAATGAGGTATATTGCCTTAATTCAGGTTTCAACTTAATTTGCAAAAATGAGTTGGTCACATCTAGTGAAGTAAAATACCTTTGTGCCCCAATACCGGCCAAAATTTGCTCTATTGCTGGGGTTCGAAAATTATCCGGAACAATATATTGGTTTATATGACGTCCATCTATCGTCAGTCGTACTGTTCCATTTGCTTTTCTGACTATACATAGGGGACTTATAAATTTTGATGTAGATATCTCCAGAATTCCATCTTCCAACATTTCCTGTATTTTAAGGTTCACTGCCTCCTGTAAATCCAATGGAATAGGTCTGCACTTGTATTTGAATGGGGGAACATCATGTATCTCGAATTCATACTCAAAATCATTATAGGTCCCAGTGTGTTCCGAAAATACATTTCTGTGTTTACATAAAATGTTATAAAAAATCTCTTTTTGGTGGTCGTTAAGTAGGTTCGAGTTTGCTACTGTTTCTCTTATTCTATAGGTCATGTTTACATTATTTTCGACTACCTGGAAATCATCTGGTAGGGTAATTATCTCCTGTTCACATGCTTCTGTCTGCCCAAGTCCGTATGACGTCATCTCTAAAAGCCCTTCTTCTGCCGCTACGTACACTTCTTTATCATAGTTTCCCATCTCTTCTGCTTTTAATGGATTCATCTTAACTAGCTCCATTCCTCCTATTCGTATAAATTCTACAAAAAATGTTTCTCCATCTATTTCTTTTTCTTCATCTGTCAATCTTATCTCATTTTCTGCTTCCCTTGAGCTAAACGGAACTTTAACTATGACGTCTTTAATTTTGATTTCCAAGGCTTCCATTTGATAATTCAACTTAGCTTGAAGCGCATACAACACGTCATTACCCATAATAATGTCTACAGATAGCCTATTAATAACAAAACATACAAATTCTATTGTATCCTCCCCAATGGTGACTTTCAAAAGCATTTGTGTATTAATCTTTTGTTTGGCGCGACCTACCGCCAGAGTACAATATGCACTTTTCACGGGCAATGTTTGCAATTTCATTCCATTGTTTTTTTAAGTGATAAAAGAATGCTTGACTTATAGCTGAAACTGAGGATCCTGAATCTATGGTAATGTGCCATTTTTCTTTGTTTATTATTGCAGCAATACGTGGAGCATCTCTCACTTCTTGTAATTCTGTTAAGTGATTGTTTATTTGAGTACCGTTTTCTATTTCTGTTTCTGTTTTATTTTGTACCACCCTACTCAGAGCTGTGTCCCTGTTCAAATTAAGAACTAGCGTGTTCATCCGGGTCCGATGCGGGACGTCTTCTATCGCACCCTGGATTCGTTTCCCGTATGCTGTGTCGTCTCTGGCCTTTCATCTACCTCGGGCGCCGCGTCCCTCGGTGTGGGTGGAGGAGAACGCACCCATTCTCTTGAGAGAAGTTGATTCCTCTGTCTTACTTCAGGTCTGTCTGTATTGTTCTCTCTACCAGCGTCACGTGGTTGATACTGTCTATTGGCTTCTGGTAGTCGGAACGTCGGTCTTGCATTCCCTCTTCGAAGAAATGGGGGTTGACCCCTATTTCCATTCCTAGTTACATGTACATATCTCATAGGGAAATTATATGAATTTGAATTTGGTGGTCCCTGTCTCCCTCTATTGTTAGGGAATTCCCTCGGGACGTGGGCATCGTATCTTTGACGAGTAGCCATATGGTTCGTGTTAAAATTTCGGGGATTGTGTGCCCTTTCCCCGTCATGATTATTATTATTCCACGGTCTGTGTGGATTTCTCACGGGCATTCGATTCTCATGTCTATTTTGTGAGCTTTGCGTCCCAACGCTTTGTAAAGCCGTTAACAATGTAATTGCCTCTCTCAATGTCTGAGGTCTTGCTACCACCATGTGATTTCTAATGTTCTCAGGAAGGTGGGGTGTGAGAAGAGAAATCAGTTCGCCTTCCTGTAATGGAGGTTGTAGATATTTACTCATTTGCGAATATCTCAGGAAATAATCAGTAATAGACTCTCCATTATTACCTTGGTATCGGCCATTTGTTATTTGATTCCTTACTTGGTATTGGACATTGGCGTTCCAATACTTTTCTAGGAAAGCTGTTTTGAACAACTCGTAGCTGCATCCTTCTCCCACAGTTACTCGTAGCCAATTAAGTTCGGCAGATTCTAACGCCCTTTGAACTATTATCATTTTATATTGCTCGGGTACACCTCTGATGACAAAATACTTTTCTAAGTCGGCCAAAAATTGTACTGCGTTGTCATTGCGACAATTAAATTTCGGGAGGGGCAATTCGCTTAGAAAATTCATGTGCACTGGTGGGTACATATTTACGTTTTGCATATTTATTTCGCTATTATTGCTGCTTTGAGGAGAGACAGAAGGGGCGCTAACCTGTTCGTTCTGCCTCTCTCCATTGTGTGTATGTATAGAACAATCGGAACTCTCAGGTACCGGCCCTTGCTGTCCCAGCCGTAAGCCAGTTACGGTATCTCTGATTTGAGATATCTCGCTTACTGTTTCCCTCAACATTTGTGTATTTTCTGATTGAATATTTGTTACACGTGCTACCTTTTCTTTTAACTTCTCCATGTCAGCTGCTATACTATTGTTTACAGTGTCAAACCGGTCATTTATCTCTTGTACAAAAGTTACCTGTGTCGTGGTCAGTTCATCTAATCTTATTCTCTCCTTATTAATTTCCTCCCCTATTC
This sequence comes from Mantis religiosa, assembly GCA_030765055.1. Taxonomy (NCBI): domain Eukaryota; kingdom Metazoa; phylum Arthropoda; class Insecta; order Mantodea; family Mantidae; genus Mantis; species Mantis religiosa. The sequence continues at coordinate 22,764,977 of CM060958.1, forward strand.
TATTTTCTACTCCTGCAACGAGAGATTTGGTAGCTTCTAGGTCACTTCTTATAGTACCTACTTCTCGCTGCAGGGCCTCTTTTACAGATTGAATTTCCCCTGTTATTCCTTGAATTCTGACAGTGATTCTAGTTTCTGTTTCTTTCCCTTGGCTTGTAATTTGACTTACTAATTTAGCTTCTAGTGTTTGGTTCTGTCCTACTAATTTAGCTTCTAGTGCTTGGTTCTGTTCTACTAATTTAGCCTCTAGTGATTGGTTCTGTTCTACTAATTTAGCCTCGAGTGATTTGTCCATAGCTTCTAGTGTTTGGTTCTGTTCTACTAATTTAGCTTCTAGTGATTGACTCTGTTCTACTAATTTAGCCTCGAGTGATTTGTCCATAGCTTCTAGTGTTTGGTTCTGTTCTACTAATTTAGCTTCTAGTGATTGACTCTGAATAGTCATTTGCGCCATGAGTTTCTGGAACATCTCTTGTAGATTTTCCATAACCCCAGGATTGTCACTTCTCCTATTTACATTTAAGCTACTTACACCATTTACACCCTCATCTACTGATCCTGTAACATTGCTTTCCATTATCTCTTCATTAACAACTTCCAACTCTTTCTCTGTCTCCATAATTATTTGTTCCCCAGAATTTTCCATTTTAAATTTATTCTGTACGATCTTCTTATTTCTCAAAAGCATTGAATTTCCCCTTTAAATTTTCTAATTTCCCTTCCAAAATACTTATTACTAAGACATTACATAGATATTGATTTCACTGAATGATATTACATTTACAAGAAATATAAATTGAGTATGTGTAACTCACAGTTCTGTTGTACGGCTGTGGTGTTTATGTGATGTCTTTACCAATTTTTGTCGTGCTGCTCGTCGTCTAGTAGGCTCAGTTGATGTCGAAAGAACTTGAACTTCTCTCTTGGTTGGGGGAAAATTCTATGTAGTTGTTTTTGCCGTCTTCTTCGTAGTCTCTGCTGTCCTCATCGTAGTTGTCGTCGTCGGTCTTCTCACTTCTCCTCGTAGTCGTCCTTCGTCGTCGTTCTTCTCACTTCTCCTCGTAGTCGTCCTTCGTCGTTACATTATACCCATTTCCTACAATTCGAAGCCCCAACGTGTCGGCGCCATTATGCGGCATACCCGCATGTCTGATTTCAATTAGTTGATGTTTAATTTTGATTTGGGTTCTAATTGGAGCTATGAGATCTCTTGTTCTTCAGGTGAATGGTTGTAGGAAATGGATTTGTTGTTTGTTGGCTGCTCAGTTGTCTCAATAATACACTGGTTCGTTGCAAAAATTGATTTAATTCTCAATCAATTCGTTGATTCAGATTGATTGATAGCGGTGACCACCTGTTACTAAACTTTCTAACAGAATTCTCTTAATTCTTTATACGGCGAATACTTTGCTGTTATAAACTTCTTCTGCTGCTTCTCTCACGCTGGTTGCGTTATTCTTGACTCCCCTACATTTCGGACTTAGAAATCTTTGCTACCTCTTCTTCGTGCGCAATAACACGTCTTTTCCCTCTTAGTATGACTGTAGAAGTGATTTACATTTCGGACTTAGAAATCTTCCCTACTTCTTCTTCACGCGCACTAACACGTCTTTCCTCTCGTAGTATGACTGTTGAAGTGATCTTTCGTCTGCTCTGCGATTCCGTTCGTAGTTTATTCTGATCCCTACTCTAACCCTTATCACATGACCAAAATAACTCACCCTTCTTCCTATTTCTCAAATCTTACATTATTATTGGTTTCTCATTTTAATTCGATTCTTCTTTATTGGTTAGCAAAACTCATCGAACTCATTGACGTTACATCCCACCGTGAGTTGGGATACGCCTACCCTGGGCTCTTTGTAACGGTATACATCGTTATCGCCACAGCGAAGTAAATCCTTTTAGGTCTTACGCCTGACCGCATCTTGAAAACCTTATTGTTCCTACACATTTTTGCTTATAGTTCTCAGACATTGAACCTTTCCTTAAACAAAGAGGCTAACGGTCACCTCTTCCTGTCTCCCCGACTTGTGTTCAGATTTTACAGAAATATTTTCTCTCCCTTACATGGATTCTAGCATGTTAGTTGTCTTAAATTATATTCTTCCCATCTTATTCTTAATTAAACCGCTATTTTAATCATTACTCTAATTTCATTCTAATTTCATATTAATATAACAACATTTTATATTAGTTTAGCAAAGCATTTTCATTAATTTGCCTTCTCTTTTAATTCTCGTGATTTCAGTTAATTCGCCGCCTCCTAATCGCTGTCTGATACTGCGGTTACAACAGCCCCAAACCATCACACTACTGCCACCATGTTTCACTGTAGCTACCATGTTCTTAGGTTCCCATTCTGTATTTGGCAGTCTCCACACTTTAAGACGTCCATCACTATTGTGTAAGCAGAATTTTCTCTCGTCCGGCTAGAGAACCTTACCCCAGAATTCTGTTGGTTTCATCACATACTGTTTAGCAAATTCTATACGCCTTTTCTTATTCACCTTGTTAACTTCGGTTTCTTCCTAGGAACGTGGACATTGTACCCAGTACTATTTAAAACTCGTTCAACTGTTCTGGTGTGAACCACAATGCCAGAATATCGTTCAAGGCAGCCTCTAATATCAGATGGTGTCTCTCTGATTCTGCTTCGCCATTTTTATTATTTGCATCCTGTCTCTGGTGTGAGTTTAGAAGGAGCGCCATTTCTAGGTTTATTTACAACAAACAGTATTAGTCTGTTTGAAGCGTTGAATTATGCAGGACACAATACTTTTGCTTCTATTAATGGTTTTGGTAATTTCAGAGAGATTTGTTTTGTTTGTACATATTTATCACGATATTCCTCTCTGCCACCGTTGTCTCCTTACCTTTATGTCCCATATTACCTGTGAGTTCACAATCGGCTGAATAACTTCGAGCACACTGTCTCAAGGCATAGCATAAACACAACTGCTATGTGGTAGGGCCGTGTAGGGTACAGATGTATTATTTTATCTTGACAGGAATCCTGCGCGGTAGGGATGAGTAGTAACTGTGGTGGGGATAGTGCACCTATCGCCACAATGCGTCACACGCGTAAGATTACGAGAGGGGAGGGTGGTGCATAAGGTGTCTAAAAACAAATTTCATTCTCGAAGCCAGTTTTGCAGCTCTAAACTAAGTTGTAATTCTTACTATGGTAGTAATTTCCACGCTTTTGTTGGATCTTAAATAGTACATAGGCATTTGGAACAAAACCCTGTTCTCCTCCAGCAGGCATGATAAACAACTGTCGGCCTTTCAATATCGCTGCAGAGTCCCTGTAACGTATTTCACTCCAGGCATATGGTCTATTATGTGCTGTATTTATATAAGTTTCATCCATATAACCTATATAAACTTCACTTCGATATTTCCGAATATGTCGTAAATACTTAAGCCTTTTTGCACGTATGGTGCGATGTTCGATTAAAATTTGTCTGTCACGCTTAGTGTGTTTTTTTTTTCTTCAAATAATTCTAGCTTCAAAAGACTCTTCTTAATGTTCAGACACTGCCTTGGAAGTCAGTAGAAGCACTTTCTTCAAAGTTGGTCTTTGTTTTTCTGTGCTTTAAAAATTATTCACATTTCGTCTAACTACTTCTGAATTAAAACATCCGAATTAGATTTTGTGCATGTTCTTAATCTTTGTTTACTGGGCATAGAGAAGGACGTTGTTGCACTAACACCAATGGCTTTTCTTTCCTTAATAACTCCTAAACTGCTTTCAGACACAACTGTTGCTCAGATACCCTTCCCCAGATTTTTATAGCTATCCCAGACCATTGTTCCTTTTTTATAAATCTATGGATATTGGTTATTACTTCTCGTGTTTTTAAATGTAGCACTTTATTTCCTTAAGTGCTGCTAGGAGGCGTCATTTATAAATGCTCTCTTGGGACCAGGAGACAAACACATTTTGAAACAGGCTGTAGTGTTACCGAGTAGCTCTGCACGTGTTTAGTTGCTCGCAAATGGTACGCAACTGCCCTGCCCTCCCCTCCAGTTGGCCACGCCGTGGCTCAGTGGTTAGACAGCTTGGCTCTCACCAAGGCGGCCCGGGTTCGATCCCAGGCGACCGCAAAGTGAGATTTGTGGTGGACATGGCGTTGGGTCGGGTTTTCTCCGGGACCTCCGGTTTCCCCCGCCATCTCATTCCACCGGTGCTCCATCTTCATGTCATGCATCATCAGTGTCACCGCCTGCGGTGCCGTATGTAGTAAAAGCGGGTGTTAAACACTACACATTTCATTTCATTCCCCTCCAGTTGCAACCGTTCTGAGGTGGACTCGTCCAGATACCACTGCGCATCGCGCTGCACTCTTCAAGATAAAAAAATACATCTGTTCGATTGGGTACGTTCTAATACTTATGTCCTCCAATAAGAGGGATAATAGCATACATTTATTACAGATTGTGTAATAAATACACACAAAGGGATATTTTTAATATTGTTTCCGAGACAAAATGGTAATGTATACATTTTTAAAAATTCAACGCTGTCGAATAAATATTACAGTATTTATAGTACGTGAATTGTTATGTGGTATGTTATTCGAATACTTCTGTCTGCCTCTGTATATCTTAGCTTTCTGGGAAGAGCCTCGGTCAAAATCTTTAAGGCACTGGCCCACAAATCCCAAGTAAGCGGGTTCAAATCAGTGTCAGACCGATGGTATTTGTAGGCTTGAAAGTGTAACCCCCATGTCAGATTTACTGCCATATATAACTCTTGTGGGACAAAATTCCTGCACTCGGTGGCACGGAAACGACGCTGCATTTAAGAAACGTGCTTTTCTTATTCATCATTAGGAAGTAGTTTTGAATAACGCGTGATTCATAATGTATAATAACATACTGCACAAAAAAATGTAATTTGTTCAAATAAAATCTTTGTGGCCTGAGCCATTTCCGAGATATTCGTTATTATTGGTTTGAATGTTTTGTTCCCGAAGGTGGTTCAGTAAGTACCCGTATTAGGAACGAATAGGTAGCCCATTTTTTAAAATACAAACAGTTCTCGTCGTTCATGCAATTTTTTAAAGTCTCTAAAAAATAGGAATTGTGTTAGGCTCTGCAAAATGTGTCTCTGTATCTGGGATGACACGATTCGTTTAAATTTTGTTTCGGCGAGCCATTTCTTAATGACTGAGTACAAGAAGAAATTGCTGTGAGTCAAATTGGGCGAATGTGGGGACACTGGCAGCAAGTCGTAGCGAAATCCATGCAATTGGGGGGCTACAACCCTAGTCAGGTGTATACATCACTGAAATAGTCATAGCTCCCATGTCGTTAAGGAGAGCAAATATTGATATGCTTGACAGTCCACGGGAACAAATAAGGTAATTGCAGCCATTTGTTGAAAACAAGGCTTTGTAATGAAACTGACCTCCATGCATTATGCAATAGGTCACGGAGCGTCGATAAGGGGGTAGAGGGGAGTGTGACTATCTTTTCAAAGTGTTTAATGTCTCGCTAAGCGAGGCCATCTATAACAAATGTAAATTGCTTTGTCAATGGGACCTACTACACGAAAGTTCTACATGGTTATTTCTCGGGAATATAAGTGTAAACGTTTTGAAATAAAAATGAGACCCATTGTAAATTTTATAAATTCACCTACGTACAATCTAGCTAAATGGTTAAATGAAAATGTTTCATAAATTTGAGATATTAAAACTTTAAAACTTCTTTTGAGTTGGTAAATGAGATCAACAATGCAGCATTATCTAACAACGATGGACTAGTTTCCTTAAACTTAACTGCTTTATTTCCTAGTATTCCTAAAGAAAAAAAGCTTTTGATATTTTGTAACAATGATTGCTTTTTGTAGATTTGGGTAAGGAATTAATACATTATTTTGTTAAATTACTAGTCTTTGTTTGGATCTTCTTTTTTTTTCTTCCAATTTTAAGAGTAAAATTTCTTCAACAAACTTTTGATGTAGCAATGGGTTGCCCTCTTTCACCGTTTCTTGCTGAAATTTTTGGAAATACAAATATTTAAAGCATTCCTTTTAATTTTTAAAACTTCGTACAGACACATACTGTCCGGCCGCTGTATCTACGGCTCTGACATTTAGTGGCTGCAGGAGGTGGAGGTGAGTAATTGAAAACATATCGTCAGAATTATTTTTATAATGAGAGTATAGGAATCTATTAGCTTCAAAACATTGAAATACAACTTGTAATTTCATTAGCATGCAAGATATTCTTTACAACATCACTCTATTCAAATATTTCGTTCACACCTTTCACGCACACCAACTGCTTCTGTTGGTGATACTGGGAGTCTGTACATCCGGTGTCGTGGTCAGGAAGCTAAAACTGTCTGCTAGCGCCAATCAGCGTTGACGCTGGTAGGCGTGGCTCCCGAACCCAACACCATGTTGCCAGCTTAAATTTGTTTGAACCACGTGGCCTAATAGCGGCTTGCGCTGGTGAACTTTCTTTGGTATAATTTTCGTGCGTGAACTCCGATGTTTAGTGTTCGTAAGTCCTATTATTATCGCTATTATAATAATATGGCTACTGGTTCATGAAATATGCAAATATATGAAATATTTAAAATACGCAATTGTTCCTCTGCTTGAAATTCCCGCTCAAGAACTGGCAACAGCCTGCTTCCCCCTCTCGAGAAATGTCAGAGCCGCCGATAGAACGGCCGAGGTATAGATGACATTTTTGCTATAGTTCCTAATAGACACATGCTTTAAAACTTCTAAATTTCCAGGATAAACCTATAAAGTTCACGTTCGACATTGAAAATGCCATGCTTTTCTGGATCTAAAGATGATAAAAAATAACAGTAAATTAAATCTCGTCATTTAGGGGAAACTAACTCATACTGATAATCACATAAGAATGAAAGTTTCAACCATTTTCACATAAATTTGCTATTTTTATTATTTTTATTATTTTTATTTACATATTAAAAATATGTTTCTAAATAAAAATGAATTTAATAGAGAATGCAAACGCATTACTACTTTAATGGTTTTAATAAAGCTTTTATACTTAAAAAGATTAAGGGAACTATATAATTTAGTGAGCTATATGTCGCGGCAACGGGCATAAAAGTTTCAGAGCAAATAGATAACAGACGGATAGTGTTTCACGGTAATAAAGAGCTTGCATAAGCAGTTAAAGATAGCGCGAGATAAAGGTCTTCCGAAACAAACTGAGATGAATGGAAATTTCTGGTGACATCTTGATTGATAGAGATATTTCGGTTTCTTTATTGTTCCGGAAATACCTAGAATTTATCAATGACGTATTTAAGAAGGCGACGACAAGCCAAGAGTCAGTCGCGAGAGTCGTATGCAAAAACAGCTGAGAGCTGATCGTTATTGTCATCAACCTTGGTAGACTGTGTGTGTGTGTGTGTGTGTGTGTGACGTAATGTTGTTACGTGAGAATTGAACAGTGTATTTCTACGGGAATAAAGAACATTTGGAATATCTGCAACTCGGACTTTTAATTCTACGAGCCCACCAAGTCACAATACAATAGCAAAGTTATTAATACTTGAAGCAAAGGCGAGATCGGCATATTCCTTTCGATGCATGTTCTAACCTCTCTTGTACTTCCGCAGTAACCTTCATAGCAAATTGTTTCGACAGTCTATACCTCCGTCTGATAGCTCCTCAAAATAATTTCTCCTCCTAGGCCGTACTCTGTTACGAACGCCATTTACACGGTCTTAAATATAGCAAATCGACGTCAACAGCTACGTTCACGTCCGCCATCTTGACTATTTACAATTGTTAAGAACTTTACAACAGAAATTTGGCTTGTTAGTTTAACAAGAGATTTAACACGAGTGTTAGGCTAACACTTGTTGGTGAAATGTAATTTTTGTTTTAATTATTGCTAAACTCGTGTTAAGTCTTAACATCTGTTTGTGAAATCGGGCATTAAGGTTGGGTTCTGAGGTTTCATAAACATCGAATCAACAAACATGGATTTCTTGCTCAAGAAGTGGTAATCCAAACAATTCAGCCAGTCAATGGCGAGTCCTAATTGTTTCATTTTCGTGTAGCAAGCTTGGTCTAAGAAAAAAGTACATGCTTGTGCATTACTTTAGAATTACTGTATAGTGTTTGATAGTGTAGTAGTCATATTGCTACCACCTTAATATATACGATTGGTATCTTTACTGGTTTCTTTTTACTCGTAAATGTTAGTGTTTCAGTGTCTGGCTGCAAAGGAGATGAACTTAAATGTAGAACTCATCAAAGTTGTTAATCCGAAACGCTGCTAGGTAGCAGGCCTTTATTCAGTGTAAATGTGCAGTGTCACACGTGGTCAGTAATTTGCTTTCGAAAAGGTGCACTTCGGAAAATGTGTGTACAAATCCAAACCATGTTTTCCTGAACTGCGTAATAATGTGTTTTGCTTTAGTGGGAGGAACTACTTGTTCTCCCAGTCCCGATTAAACATTCGTCGTTGCACATGCAAGCCACCAGTGCACAGATAAGACAGCCCAGTAAACCGGTTTTGCGTGGCAGTGTGTACCTGTTTGTTGAAAATAATGGGGACAAAATGGAGGTTAAATTCACCCTTATAGCGCCTTCCTTCCCGGGTGTGCTTTAAATGAACCTACTGGGCAAGTGTCTACCCAGCTTTAGAAATTACGTGCCCCTCGTTAATTCAAGTTTCATTCAAATAAATAAATTTACTGCTTATCCAGTAGTGACGCACAGATCCAAGGTACTATCTTTCAACAAAGTAAATGTACATATTCCGCGGGTCAGTATCACTCAGGCGTTCCGTGACTAGATGGTATGAAAACTAAATCGGCCATGCTCGTAGATGTATAGTGTCGTGGGCGCCATTTTAACCTGTTACTCACTTCGAATATTTCTAAGGCCATATTAACCCAGTATAATAAAAGATTGAGTATATATCACAAAGTAAGTAATAATTCTCCTGCAGCTGAGCTATTAACTACATGGCTTTGGAAAATGTGTAAGAATACGGAAAACACGTGGAATTATGATTTTAACAGAACCAATATCTATATTGTATATAAAGCAAGCTTCCTTAAGTGCTCACGTAGCTCAATGATATAGCACGCGCTGTGATAAATATTACGAGGGTTCATGGTGCGAGTACCATCCTGTGGATGTTTTTTTTTTATTCCAGATGTTTAATTTGTTAGGTTAAGTAATGAACCAATTTACAACTGTTCTCTTGGGGTAAGCTGTTACTAATGGCAATGGTATGGTGAGCTGAGATGGTTAGAGCAGCGGAACAAGTATAACTTGACGATATTGTAATCGCACCTGGTATGTTGTCTTAAAATTAATATGAGAGCACAGGGCGCTGCGGACCCTTCGCACTCGTGGTACCTCTGACTTTCTTAGAGGAACCTCGGGCCGAACATTCGAGCCCCTCCCGATTAGGAGTTGTTCGGATTGGGTTGGACTTGAGGGAGCAGTGTGTTCCCGATACCCGCGGGAGATCGGGTGCCTCAGGCCAAGTCTCGGCCGCCCGGAGGGGGCAGAGGGTTGCCTAAGAAGTCCCTGTACTGGCCTGCAGAGCTAGTAGGTGTGTTAGATCGCCAGGCGGCCCCACCGAGGTCAAATCGGTAGTGTTCCCTGCGGGGTTGACGCGCGTAAGTGGCGTATTCACTTTCACCCGTCTTGAATGGTGGGAGGGGGGGGGGGCTTTTTACTGCCCCAAGGAAAGACCCCCGGAGTTTTCCATCGCTCCGGGTTGACAGAGACGGAGTTTTCGGACTTCGGGTAGACCTCGTTGTACAAGTGTATTTTAGCGGGGGAAAAAAGGCACATGATAGGAGGAAATACAAATAAATTTGACTGCTCAACCTGATGAAGTTTCCTTCGTGTCAAACCTAGTGGTTTACCCTTCATGTTCTTCCTCGCAAATTGAGCTGAGGAGAAATATCACTTTTTTTCGTTCATAGGGTAATATATAGGGTATATAGCTCAGGAGGACATTAAATTGTTTCACTTCTCAAATATGCAGTTTGCAGGGTTCGTGTGTAACTTCTTCCGAAAAAAAAACAAAATGTAAAATTTTCTTCGTTTAGCCCCAGCCGGATATCAAACAAAATTCCCGTCCTAAGAAACCATAAACTCTAACCATAGACCCAGTCCATTTCTCATTCCTATATCTAAAATGCAACGTCAGTAGTGTCATGCTCATCATACATGAATCAGATGTAGTCACAAAAATTATGTCCATATTATAAAGCTTTTATTTGCATTGTGTGTTTATGGAACGCTCTAGAACTTGATGAAAGTGATTATAGGTGGCTATTACAGAGTGGAACGAACATGTAGATAAAAAGGGTTCAAAGTCAAATCCACACGCTTGAATTACTTGGTCATTTGATAAATCTTAGTATCATAGAACACAAAGTATTTTATCGAAACTGATGGTTTGGAAGGAAACTAAAAACGGTCAATTTGCGCTTAAAACTAAGATATAATGTATAGATATCCAAAACAAATAGGGAAGCACATTTATAATTTTATGACATAAAGCAATTTAGACTACCGTAATAGCTAGCGGTGAGATTTTTATCTTGTATCACTGAGTAAAATATGCACATAAGTAGTGTGAAACAGTTAAATGTGCCGTAAAATATTTAGAATGGGGAAATTATGTAATGCAGAATATTCAATACCAATTTGTCATTTTTAGCTGCTACATTCATAACAGGTTTATACATTAATTTTATCACGCTGACAATTATGTTTATCGTTGTTTCCTGGGATCACTGAGGGCCATTTGTCGCTGAGAATGTTCTTAAATGTAGTGAAAGATTTCTTCACATTACATGGGGTAAATCTTACGAAGGAAATTAAGGTGAATCATCTTCATTTCGAATCTAATCCACACTGTGAAATGTTAGTTAATCAGAATTTTTCCTCCATACCTTTTGCAATTCACCCAGTACAATTGCACCAGCTTCTCCATGCCTAGTGTTTGAATAGTGTCTTCTAGATAGCAGTAGAATCCGCAGAGACAGTCCAGTCGTTTCTAGACGTTTTGTGCGCTTTCTGGAAGGCCGCCGAGGTTGCTCCTAATGTACGTAGTTGGCCCAGAAAACCACTTGGAGCACTAAAGGTAGCTGGGATTCGTAGATAGGTGCAGCATTTTCAGTGACATAAGAATCCACAGCAGTCTGTTACTCTTTGTAAGAAAATAACTTATAGGAATTTACAAAATCCCGTTTTTGTTGAAATTAACCTATTCGCATGCGGAAACGTAACTCCAACATGTTGAGCAACACACATGAAGCATTTGGAATAAATCACTTTTAAGAACAGTTGGATCTTTAAGCTATGTGCTACGGCATCGAAATACATCGTTAGGTAATACTTTCTTGTATTGCATACCATTCGACCAGAGAACTTTAATACTTCGTTAAAAAATCTCGCAGTAGTTGAGCGATTTGTAAAGTTCAACAGTTAACAATACATCTAACACGGCTTTGAAGAGCTGTTTCTAAGACTCCAGCTTTCTCACCGCAAAATTTGCAATAAATTGATTTTTAGCATTCGTTGTTTCGTCAATAGTAACCTATATGAAACCGCAACACGCTCGTGTACGCCAGCCCCTGGTGTTGGTGTTTCACTGAGCTCTGGTTTAGAGGACAGACTAATAGCTGTGAATAAGGCACTCCTATTTGTCACCAATATCCGGTTTAATACACAAGTCTAACTTAATTTTATTTGTATTTTTGGAATTTTAAGGTTTTGTTTTTCAGTGTTCTGACATTCTAATCTTTGTTTTGTCCTTTTTCGTCTAATAATGTAAAGTTTTAAATTTTCTCCTGTTCTCTTTTAGCCACAACGTTTTAAGATTTAAAGTTTTAGCTTCCGGCCCAAATGACCTGGCTGGCTGTCGATTGGCCCTTAAACTTCACACTCATTCACGCACGCACTCTGTATTTAATTGTTTTTTTCAAGACTAGACTTTAAACTTGGGATTTAGTGAAATACACATCTAGTGAAACATACATCAGAATATTATAGTTTTTGACGTCTGTATTTCTCTGTTATTTTTAATTTATCTCTTGACTTATGCCATGGTCGATCGTGTATGCTTGTCTTCTTTGTGATTTTTGCTACCAGTTTTGTATTCGTCCTTTTATTTGCCTTCTGCGATGATTTGGTTTAAAGCGCGTTGAGTGCCCTGAAACATAAGTCTCTCGGGCATGAGCGATGTTCAGCATTGCTGTTAGGTTCAACAAATGGTGCCGCCGTAAAGTAATTAGTATAGCGTGTGTTTCTTTACCTAAAAGTACGCGCCATTCTCGGTAAAATTTCAATGCAATTGTTAAACTTTCGGATATTTAAGATTGAACAAGCAACAATTTACAGTTTTGTTAGAGTTTGTGGAACTGTTACAACTTTCTCCCGAAGGGAAATGTATAATCGTGTCTGGGTTGACGGCACTTTTCCTGAGAAGTGGCGGGAGGCCACGATCACACTCATTTGAAAGCTGGGAAGGACCGCCATCTGCCTTCCAGCTACCGTCCTATTTCCCTCACCGGTTGCGTGTTCAAGGTGATGGAACGGTTGTTGTGGTGGCTGGAAACTCACAACCTTCTGACAAACATCCAGTGTGGATTCCGACGTCGCCGCTCCACAGTAGACCATCTGGTGTCGATGTCGACACATCATGAACGGCTTCATGAAGAACTGTCAGACCTTCGGCATATTTTTCGATCTAGAGAAGGCTTATGATACGTGTTGGCGTGCAGGTCTATTACGCACCTTGCACAGCTGGAATATACGTGGACGCCTACCTGTTTTCCTTCGGGAGTTCATGAGCGACTGCTTTTTCCGATTAAGGGTCGGCTCAGTCTTTTCGAACCTTTTTGTCGAAGAGAACGATGTTCCTCAAGGAACGGTGCTAAGCGTTACACTATTTGCAATTGTCATTAACTCTATCTCCAAATGTGTTCCTCGAGGGGTTTCATCGTGCTTGTTCGTGGGCGACTTCGCCGTATATTGCACTTCACGACGCACACCTATCGTGGAGCGCTGTCTGCAGCAATGTTTAGACAATATCCACAATTGGAGTACTAAAAACGGATTCCGCTTCTCCACAGAAAATAGTCTGCGTCAACTTCTGGCGCAATAGGAGTCGATTACCACCTTCACCCCGACTCGGTCCGCACGTCCTACCATTTTCAGATGAAACGAGGTTCCTTGGACTGATTTTCGATAGGAAGCTTAGCTGGACATCTCATATAGCACAGCTGAAAGCACGATGTGAGCGTTCTCTTATATACTGCGGGTACTTAGTGGGAAATTGTGGAGAGCGGATCGATCAATTCTGCTTCGTTTGTATCGCACACTGATCCGATCCAAATTGGACTGTCCCGCATCGCTTTTTCTTCAGCTCGTCCATCTGTGCTGAAGAAATTAGACACGGTCCGTAACTCTGGGCTTCGTTTAGCTATTGGAGCATTTCCAACTAGCCCAGTAGTCAGCCTCTACGCCGAAGCAACAGAACCTCCTCTACAATATCGCCGAGAGGCTTTGCTGGGCAATTACGGCTGTGGCATGAATAGTATGCCTTCGCATCCGAGGTTTGCACCGTTTTCCGACTTCTTAATTGACGGACGTTATAGGAACACACGTGTAAATCCGAAGCCGTCAGGTTTTCGGTTCCGGGAGCTTCTAAGGAGGCATGCACTTGAAATGCCTAGGATGTTTCCTAAGGGCGAAAGAGTGTATCCTCCATGGTTGCGTGCAGGATCCCACTTAGATCTTGGGATGTTGGTGCACAGGAAGTCTACGACGCCCATATGTAGTATCCGCAGTTCCTTATTAGAGTTTGTATCATGTTATAAAGACCGTACTTTAATTTATACAGGTGGATCTAAAAGCGCTACAGGGGTTGGATGTGCTTATGTCCATGGAGCCGAACCCTATACTTTCGGTTTCCTTGGCAGTACTTCCATTTATAGTGCAGAGCTCTATGCAATATACCGAGCCATTATACATGTTCGCCGAAGAAAGATGATTGTCTTATCGTGATTCCCTAAGCGCACTTCAGAGTCTTCATGAGCTGTACAACCAACACACTATTGTGCAGCGTATACAGGACGCCCTCCACGTTTTACATGCCTCTGGTGTTAGCGTGGTGTGCGCATGGATTCCTGGCCACGTAGGCTTGCGTGGGAATGAAATGGCGGATTCGGCAGCAAAGGTGGCAAGCATAGAACCAAGGGTCAACATCCCTTTCGTCACCGCGGAAGACTTTGGGCTTTTTGTGCTGAGAGCGGCACTGTCGCGCTGGCGTGATGAGTGGTCTGCTCTTGTAATAGCAAGCTCAGAAGGGTGAAAGAGTTTCCGGATAACTGGGTGACCTGTCACTTATCTCGTCGGGAGGAAGTAAGTTTGGCTCGGTTGCATATTGGATACTGCTACTTGTCACACAGTCACCTGTTAAAGAAGGTCCCTGCTCCAATTTACGTGTTGTGTAGTCGGGCCCTCTCGGTCCGTCATGTGCTGCTAGAGTGTATTCACCTAGCAGACCTGCGGGAGTCTGCAGCTGCCGGTCAGCTTGACGGAGATCCTGGCAGACAACTGCGGTGGAAAAAGTGCTACGTTACATCGCCAGAGTTGATTCTAGGATTTAGTCATTTATGTTTTTATAGTCTTATTTTATATATATACTTTTTGTTTCATAGCCTATTTACATGTAATATTCTATGGCAATTTTTTTATTTTATCCATTGTCCTAAGTTCCTTTATAAGTGTTGTATTGTTTTGTTTTTTCTTTTAAATGTTTATATAGATATATTTTTACTTAGCGTGTAAGTTTAGTTTTTTAGTGTCTTTTGCCACAATTGTTTTTAACGGGCGCTGATGCCCTTGAAGTTGAGTGCCCTTAAACACAATATCATCAAAATGTTAGAGAAAAAGTTGTAAAACACTATAACTATATATCAGTCCTTTTAAAGTAATGCAGGATGTTTAAAATAACTGCACAAACCACCTGCATATTAAAGATGGTTATTTCAACAAAAAGCACCTAAATTAAAACAAATGTATATATTTGCTTAGTTTATCCGTGTATCCAAAATAAGAAGTTGGCATCTTTTACTGTTCCAACTTCATGAGAAATAGCTCACTGTGTTGTTAACACGTGGTGGTAGGTAATACATTTTTTAAGCAGACTAAGTATCTTTTGCCATTCAATTTTCCGTGAAGTAGTCCAAAGTGTTGTACAAGATGTTTAAACCTCTTAGGGGTCTACTATGGTTATCTGTATATTTGCTAACGTCCTATTCCCCTCAACAGTTGCATGTGCAAGGTGATGGAATGCATGATTGGTGTGGTGACTGGAAACACAACTTGACCAACATTCATTGCCGCTTTCAATGACGCTGTGCAACAGTGGACCTTCTTGTGTCTTGTTGACACATAATGAACGGATTCATGAAGAACTATCAACTATTGCAATATTTTTTGACCTTGAGAAGGTTTATGTTACCTAGTGCGCCCTGCACACCTGGAATATTTGTGGATATCTACCACTTTTGCTTCAGGATTTCGTGAAAGATCGCTTTTTCCAAGTAAGGTTCAACTCGGTTTTTTCGAACCTTTTTGTTCAAGAGAACTGAGTACCTCAGGGATCAGTACTAAGTGTTACACTGTTATTTTCATTAATTTTATCTCGAAATGTGTTCTTCCAGGGGTTTCATAATGCTTATTCACAGATAATTTTGCTATCTACTGTACTCAGCATTTCTAGAGCGCCATCTACAGCGATATTTAGATAATCGTCATGGTTGGAGCTTAAAACGGTTTTCGGTTCTCAGCTGAGAAAATAATCTGTGTTTAACTTCAGGCGCTGTATGAATCTTTCACTACCTTCACTCCGATTGGTCCCAGTTTCTTTTGCAAATGAGACGAGGTTCCTAGACTGGTACTTGAAAACTTAGCTGGTCTTCACATATAGCACAGCTGAAAACATGTGACCTTTCTCTAAATATCTTGCGGATACCAAGTAGCAAATTGTGGAGAGCAGATCGCACTGTGTTGCTTCGACCCTATTATGGCTATACACTTCATTGCATGCCTGCATGACTTCATTGTATCCAACATTTGCGCCTTTCTTCAATACCTTCATGGACGCGCGATATAGGAACACCTCTCCTAGTTTTCAAAGCCACCTGGTTTTCGCTTCCGGGAGCTTCTTAGAAAGCATGCCCTCGAAGTGCATCAGATGTTCCCTAGGGGAGAGAGATTGTACTCTCTTGATTCGTACAACCTCCCATGTGGATATTGGCATGAAATGCGAGAAGTCTTTCATTGCTATGTCTAGTATCCCCATTGCTTTTTAGAACTTTTATCAGGTTATAAAAACTGTGTTTTAATTTATGGTGATGGATCAAAGAGCTGATGTGCTTATGCCTATGCAACCAAAACACATACATTTGGATTCCATAGTAACACTTCCATTTATGGTGCGGAGCTGTATTCAATATACCACAGACGAATACCAGATTATCGACTCTGTGGTGGAGATTGAAGCTGCATAGGGCGCTCCTCCTGAACCTTTCACACCCGGCAGCTATTGCAACTCAGGAGATTCGGTCGATAATGTAGTGAGCTATTTCGACCGAGCTATGGTGCATTCGCTTCCCCCCACCCTTCCCTTCCCGTGTTCAGTGACTGATAAAATCCAACATCTTTCGAAGTCACATCTTGCACATTTCAAGTATCGCATATTAGAATAATACACCCCCAATTTGCTGAGGAAATGTGCGGTAAACTATTCATCAGTGTGCAGGATGTGACTACGAATTAAGTTGACCAATGAATTTTTTAAAAAATATGCCAAGAATCCACTTGTCAACTTCAACTTTTCCTGTTAAATATGAATAATTATGACTTCCACAAACATTATAGCTTTAATAATCCTTTTGCAAATTAATAATTTTGTCTTTAAAAGACAATTACAACTTTAATAAACGAGAGAGATCACTCAAGATGATCTTGAGGTTATACAACACATCTGTATTTTCTTTCCCTCAATTTGGAATTCCAAAGCTTCTTACTGTAATAATTACAAGAAAGGTAACTTAACACTAAAATAATGATTTTGTAGGTACAGGAAAACAGGAAAGGATACCATAAGTTTAAGTGTAATGCAATTTCTTTGCACACAGAATGTTGAAAAATCCTTGGAAGAAAACTTAAAAAAAAAAAAAAAACACCACTAAAGAAATGTATATATAAATTTTAAATGAGATCAACAGCTATGTACGAAAAAATACCACTATCTCTTTCAAAAGAGAACAAAGCAGTTCTACTAATGGTTATATTTAATAAGAATTTGAAATGCTCTATAGTACATACATTATTTTCAGCACTAGTATACAAAAGTTTATTCAGAGAAAAACCTGAAATTTGTGGAAATTTGTGATTGATTCATGACATTAAAAATGTAGTAAAACCTTACAAATTAGTACATGAGGCAGTGTCAGCAACTGAAGGTATAAATTTAATAAATTACTATTTTATATACTTTTAATCACTTTGGTTGAATTATCATTTACAATGTGAAATAAATTACTATGAAAAATATTAAGTGCATAAAAGTACCATTCACAATACAAAATAAGTTACTATGAAAAATATTAAGGACATAAAAACTATATCATTCATTTAAAATAGTCCTAAGCTTAACTTTGTCTTTGCAACACAAGAATATTACAGCGTTGAATTTGTAAATGCTTCAATGACACGTATAAGCGCAGTAATGAATGCTGAAAGAAAGGCAATATGCATTTTTAAAAATAAAATTTCATGCACAGTGTATCTTCCAATAAGACAACATTTCATGTAATTATCTGACTGTGAAGTATGCTCCTGCTGCTTTGTCAGGAGGTGTGGGTTTCTTGCAAAATGTGCCCATTTGTAATACCTGAAATTAGATCCACACAAGCTTTGAAAATGTATACAATGTTTGTACATAAGATATCAATTATCTGCTATAAATCTCAAAATCTCTATCATGTAGATGCATACTGCACTTTACCACATACTGATGAAATTGATTCTACATGAAACATCTTTTTAATTTATTACTTGACTGATCAGCAGTATTGCTATGCAAGCCATCGATAAATTACATAAGTACTCTATACAAATTAACAACTGAGGAATTACTGTCCTCTAACAAATACAATATTTGGTAAATATATAGTATTAACAAATAGATAACAATTAAGAACACATTTAAATAAAAGAGAATAAAAGATAAAGTATATAACAGGAAAACTAACACATAAAATAAAATTAAATAAGATGCACAACAATTGACAAAAGAGGTTAGATATGTGAGGTTAGAGTATAATCAGCGGAACATCTTGACAGTTTTGTATACTACAATTACCATCTTTACAACAAACTTTGCAGTGTGGGATCACAATACTAGGAATGCAAGTTATTTGCCAAAGCAGCAAATATGATGATGCAACTACTCTGTAATAAAAATAGATATGCTTTCCATGAAACTACTACATATGCAGATTTAGTTCCATTGCATTACCAATGTACTGACATGGGCTTACGTCACACTTTATTATGTTTAATTTCGTCGAGCTAGGTGTACTATGGGGCCTTCCAACAAAACCAAACAACTGTAGCATAACAAATCTTAAAAAAAACATGAGAGCTAGTATGAAAGTATGATTATAGTTAAGATATAGAAATTTAACATCTAAATCTATAGTATGTAGGAGTTTCATTTGCTAATTTTTGTATTGCATTACGTTATTTGCATTATAAAATCAGTAACCAGCACTAAAATGTATTTTGCTTACAGCTTACAATTGACGTTGCAAAATAACGGTACAAGTGGAATTCTAAATAATATTACTGCTTAATTATTCCTGTTCTGAAATGTATCTCACCTTTCTGGATTTCTTGGGAAATGAAAAGATTTGTTTCCTCATTTCTCCTTGTAACAGGGCAGCAAAACACAGACACTTTTTAAAAGATACTTGTACCTCTTGGGAGATATAGCAGCCGTATTATGTAGAATATGAATATTATTAATACCGGGTGTCCATAAATGAATATCGGGGTTTTAACGCTTTATAACATTAATTTTATTAAACTTACAGTAATGAAATATATGTCACATGAAAGAGCAACTCAAACAGTTTTATTCGTTGGCACCAGTGCGCATGTGCGTGAAATGTTTACGCCGCGATCCGCTAGAAAGCGGTAGTAGCAAAGATGGCGACTAGTGAGCAGAAAGCGTTTTGTGTTTTGCAGTTTGCAAAGACCGAATCTGTAGTTACTGTGCAACGTGCGTTCCGCATTAAGTTCGGGTGTGATCCTCCAAGTGACAATAACATCCGTAGATGGTTTCATCAGTTTGAAGATACAGGCTGCCTTTGTAAACGGAAGAGCACGGGACGACCAAGAGTTAGCGAAGAGGATGTTGAGCGAGTGAGAGAGTCGTTCACTCGTAGCCCAAAGAAATCAGTTCGGAAGGCTGGTCGTGAATTAGAAATTGCTAAGTCGACTGTTTGGAAAGTTTTAAGGAAACGATTGCAACTACGTCCTTATCGTTTACAGTTGTTACAGGCTCTAAAGCCTGCAGACCATGGTTTACGTGCCAACTTCGCTAACGTAATGCTGTTTAATGACGATGAAGATTTTCTAGATCATGTTGTTTTCAGTGATGAATCGACCTTTCACCTCAGTGGACATGTTAACACTCATAATGCGCGGATATGGGGCTCAAAAAATCCTCATGAGGTCGTACAAGTGCAACGAGACTCCCCTAAAATCAATGTTTTTTGTGCTGTATCCCGGCGGAAAGTTTACGGACCTTTCTTTTTTGGTGAAGCTACTGTAACTGGTACTTCCTACCTTGATACACTAGAGCAATGGCTCTTCCCTCAGTTGGAACAATATGAACCAGAGAATTTCATTTTCCAGCAAGATGGCGCGCCACCTCACTGGCACAACGCAGTACGCGAATGGTTGAACGTAACTTTACCCGACCGCTGGATTGGCCGCAAGGGACCCAATGACAGAGCTTGCTATGCGTGGCCTCCACGTTCACCCGACCTAACGC
The DNA here is from genome assembly GCA_030765055.1 of Mantis religiosa. Classification (NCBI taxonomy): domain Eukaryota; kingdom Metazoa; phylum Arthropoda; class Insecta; order Mantodea; family Mantidae; genus Mantis; species Mantis religiosa. The sequence goes on from CM060958.1 coordinate 22,785,100, forward strand.
CATGCGATTTCTACCTTTGGGGTTTCATCAAGGATCGTGTGTATGTACCTCCATTACCAGCTGACCTCCATGAATTACAAAACAGGATTGAAGCAGCTGTTGCAACAATTACTGAAGACACACTGCTCAACGTCTGGGAAGAACTCAGCTATAGACTTGATGTGTGCCGTGTGACAAATGGTGCTCACATAGAACACTTGTAAGCTCGTATATAAAACTGTTTGAGTTGCTCTTTCATGTGACATATATTTCATTACTGTAAGTTTAATAAAATTAATGTTATAAAGCGTTAAAACCCCGATATTCATTTATGGACACCCTGTACAATGAATATGCCATATTATTGTTTCAAATTCTCAAAACCAGCCAGTACATCATCAGAGTAACCAACATATACACAACACACTGCTAATAAAACACATAATTTTGGAATTTCGATTTGTATTGGGTGAATTTTAGGAATTTAGGAACACTTCAATTCCTCTTTATTTATATATTCACTGGGTATTTTAGTATTTTTTATTATATTGTCACACTCCTGTAATAATAAAAGTTTGACACTGAACCATGCTATAAATCTGGTAAAGAGAGACAGCTCTTGCCAGCGGCATTTAATATTGATGTGCAGCACTCAAAATGTACCTTTCACACCCAGGCATTTTGCGAACCTTAATGCGGCACCAAAAATTCTTATCTCACTCAACAGGCCCTGCAATATACCGAGCAGTTTTATATGTACTTCAACGAGAGATGGGTGACTGCCTAGTTCTAAGTGATTCTCTTAGTGCCCTTCAGAGCCTTCGTTAGTTGTACAACCATCATCCAATTGTACAACGTATCCTCCATGATTTACATGACTCCAGTGTTAGCATGGTGTGTGCATGGATTCCTGGTGACGTTGAATTGTTGGTGAATGAAATGGCGGTTGTGGCAACTAAGACGGCAGTCACAGAGCCCAGTTTTAACATAACTAATCACCTTGGAACACTTAACGCTTGTGCGGAGAGCGATGTTGTGCTGCCGCGAAGGATGGTCAGTTCTCCGCAAAAATAAGCTTATTACTCTCGTCGGGAGATTATAACATTGGCTCGGTTGCCTATTGCCCACTACTTTTTTACACATAGTCACTTTTTCAACGGTGACTTCGCTTCATTTCATCCACTTTGTAATAATTCTCTTTCTGTCCATTATATTTTGCCAGTCTGTTTCCCTATGCCTTTTGGCATTTTTATTTATCTGCTCTTTAAATTTAGCACTGGCTTTAGCCATAATTATTTGTGGATATTTGCTTTACTTGTGTTTTTTGTTTTTAAATTTTTGTGGTTATCTGTATACTGTGCTTGTGCCATGACTATCTTTAAGGGGTACTGATCACATTGTTGAACACCCTTAAATTTGCAGTAAGAATCAAGTGGTTAAGTTTAGTCTACTTCATTCCTTTGCTGGACAATCATGTTAACTGCTGGGAAATGAAATAATAGAATTGAAAAAGACACCTGAAACCCTGTTATCAACTATAATGCAACTTACTATACTTTGGAAGTGATACTTCCACAGCATTATTTGATAACTTCTAAAATTAATTGAGACAAAGCTGTGACATAAAATGAGAATACACTAATTACTGGTACAAAATCTTTTTATGTTCCAGATTTTCACAGATGGTATTACCAACAAGCTGTTGGGATGTTTTCATCAAGATTACTCCGACGATGTGGTTCTAGTCAGAGTATATGGCCATAAAACAGATCTCCTTATTGATAGAAATGCAGAAACCAGGAATATAAAGGTACTACAAATTTTAAAATTGTTTGTACAAATAAGTCGATATAACCATGTCATGTATGGATATGTAAAAAATTGGTATAGTTAGTAATTAAGGGCACATTTTAATCTATAGATTGTAGCATAGATAGCTTTGTGACACATGTAAACTCAAATGTATTTCACGTAAATATTTGTTAAAGAAACTGCCATTCACTAGTTTTTAGATGACAGTCTTGAATTTCTTCTTTGACAGAGAATTCGATATCACCATTCCATTTACTGTCTTCTGGATTATGGCTCGTAGTGGTGACACTTGTCTCATCTCTGGTGATGAAGCTATTCAGGAAATTAAGTCCAGCAAGTCCCAGCAAATTTGTATTCAATGACTTTTTTTTAAAAAAAATTTCTTTCTGTAAGCATTTGCCAGACCCATCTCCTACAGACTTTGTGATAATCAAGATATTCCAACATTATTTCCAAGACATTACAGCCGACATACAGATTTGTACACAATTCTTTGGTCGTTGTCTATCAGCACGAATGAGTTGATCAATACGATAGGAAAGCACGAATTGGTGTGTGCAGGTGTTTTATTAGAATAGGTGGTACATGGTTTCCAAAACTCAGAACAGTGTTTATTGCAGTAAAAAGACGTGAAATTGACAATCAGCTGTCTTCAAGGTCGACTCAGTGTTCTGCCGCACGTAAACAAATGCAAGAAATCACTGCGGTACACTTAAAACGTCCACTGTCTCAATAACCATCACACAACTCCCCCTCTAACACCTTGCAGGCTATTTATACCTCCCCAGCCATTGTTTCTAGAAAGTCGTAGGCCTTCCGAGAAATTTGTTGGCAACAGTAGAACAAGCGCTCTGGAACCTCTCTCCTGCCCACACACCCAGCCCCGGCTTATCGTAACAGCACAACAGTGCGATCAGTGACAATATGCTTCACATTTATGACATGTGAAAGAACCTACAAGTCCGAAAAGTCTGTTGAGCTATGATGCCCAGTATAGAATGCAACATGGAGAACCACAGTTCATAAATAAAAAACATTGTTTCAGTTTCTCTAGGTAGATACATATGTTCTATCAAACATAAGGCATTTTTCATTCTGTTCAGTGCTTATTGTGATGAGTTGGAGATAATAGAAAAGCTTATGTTAAGAACATAAAAACTTCAATTAAACTTTTTTACTGTCACAATTTTGATTCAGAATATCATATTTCATTTGTTTTTTACAAAGAAACAAAGAGTTGGAAAAAAAAGGAAGTACTGACTTTGAGGCTAATACACCTATAAGCTTAATATGGAAATACAAAAACTGAATAATAAACTTTGAAATCCACACCAGATGACAATTTAGTAAAGAAGTTAATTGTTCCACTACCAGGGAGAAGATGTGGATAACTACAACAATGAAAATTGAACCTTAAAGGTTGAAAATGAAAGCAGCTGCTCCCGAAACTAGTCCTGCAAAAATGTAAAGTGATATAATAGGTAATGTAATGTGATAAAACCGACTACCAAATGTTTTATTAATTCATTTGCAGGTCACCATTACTGAAGTTATCTAAACATCAATTAATGCATATTAAACATTCATTATAATGTTCTGTTTACATAACTACTCTGTTACCTTAACAAATTTGTTGTTTCTGTTCTCCATTTTCTGTGAATGAAAAACAAAATATATCCAGAAAACATGTGTGCTTTATATGACAGTATGCTATAAATTCCAATTATGTTCATCTTAATATAAGTAACCCACATATATAAGTCTTAACCATTACCATTGATAACGTTGCAGATTCTCCATGAAGCAGGGTATGCACCACGACTCTATGCAACGTTTTTTAATGGTCTAGCATATGAGTATGTACCTGGTGAAGTGCTTACAGAAGTCACATGCAGGGATCCCGTGATATTTCCTCTTATAGCTCGCATGATGGCTCAGATGCATAGACTCAAGGACCCTAATGCAGCTGATCCTACAGTGCCAATCATTTGGAAGAAGCTCAAGCAGTTCTTAGACTTGGTACCAAACAGCTTCAACGATCCTGTTAAACAGGACAGGTTAGTTCATCTTTCTTTTCTTATTTATGCAGGTTGCTGCTTCACTATTGTTAAATACTTAAGTGCTTATGTACAAGAATGATTAGTTTGTATTCAAACCTGATTTACAGGAGAGCTCAAGAAACAAAATACATTTATAAAGTAATACCATAACCAGTTATTTCTTTGGAGGGAAATGGGCTAATACTTGCCTTACTTCAGTATTAGAATACACAGAATCACATAATTGTGTACAGTGTTTTATGCAATCCCATCTACCGGGGAAATATATGAGTCAAATGGAGAAGCTAATGTCAGGACGGCTCATTGACCATGGTAGCCCAATGGGTTAGAGTGGCTGGACAGAAACCAGGAGATCCGTGGTTCAAATCCCAGACATGGCATTGAATTTTTCATGTTGGCTCTATCATAGACTCTAGCCTATGTACGGTTAGTGTGAAGAAATGATTAAGTTCCATAATTTAACTAAAATAATAAGAGTTAAATGATGATGCCTGGGACTCAAGTGCTTACGATAGTAAGTTGCCACAAACGGTGTATCTCGGATGCAAGAGCCCCTGATGGTTTACCGGGGAAATATACGAGTCAAATGGAGAATTTAATGTCATGACGGCAAGTTGGCTATGGTAGCTCAATAGGTAAGAGCGACTGCAGGGAAACCAGGAGATCCGTGGTTCAAATCCCAGCCATGGCATTGAATGTTTCATGTTTCGATCTATTTGTATACATTTTTTACATCTTTCTTCTTCTCACTGGATACCATGTTCATCTTCTGTAGATATAAGGACCTAAGCATTTCTTTGTGGCATGTTTTGCTTGTGTGGTCTCTTGAATGAGAGATTAAAACACTTATAAATAATAAACTTGTATTTATATAAAGAACATGTGGATAGTTTTTCCTTTTATCATTTTTTGCAAAACATTTTCCACATTTTTTGAATATTTGATTCCTATGGTAGGCAGTTCCTCAAAGATTTTTGTCTACTGTGATGGCTTTCTCTGCACCTGTCGTTCTTAATATCATTTTTACAGCAATGATAAGCTGCTTATCCTTTGCACCAGTTCTATCCCCTCCTAAATTAGGTGAATTCCCAGTAGAACAAAATTTTCTTGCAAGAAGGGACAGTCTATCCATAGAGATGCATGCTATTCCTTGAAAACTTGCAGCGCAGATTGGTAAAACATCTCCATTCTTCTTTCTGATGCTACATTTAATACTCACAGATTATTTTCTTATAGAATTTTCATCCATTCTTTTTGTTTTGTTCTGGAGAATTTTCATGTATTTAAGCAAGAATTTGTTTGGTCCACTTTATTTAGATGTTTTATTTTATTATGAAAATAATTAATGTCTTAATATGTCAGATCTACTCTGCATTCCTTACTTTCACTCTGTATTGACTTCGAAGGATAATATTGAATTCCATGATTACATTTTATTTACAGTTATTTATTGTTAGGTTTTGTAGCTTGAACAAGTCGTTTTCTTCTATTTTTCATGCCTCCGTCAGATTCAGTCCTTGGAGAATCAAACCCTGTAATTTCGTCTATAACGTAGCTTGTGCTTGCGAGAGGCTGGCTCAATCTATGTACATAACACAAGTGACACAGTTGTAGAAGTGATTCAGAAAACGTAACATTCTTTATTGTGTGATAAAGAACGATTTTAAACAATGGCCTATGTTGCAGTAATGCCGCACGCCTGAGTGTGGAATGTTAGATTGTTAGGACTTTGCAATGCCTATTTGAGAGCCATGTTGATAAAAGGTTCTGAAAGAGTATGTGACAACAGAGCTTGTTGTTGATATAAACCATCTGCCAAGTAGTATTGTCATTTTGTTCCCTTTGAATCAGAAAAGTGTGGCGATAATACCAAATGAATCATTCTCTTATTTTGCCGCAGGAAGAATTTTAAATAATGACATGGTTTTTGTATAGCATTTAATTTCAGGGAAGCAAGGTCGGACACGTGGAATATTGCAAATAATCATCAGGTCAGTGACGAGTCTTGACAGGTGGCAAATCCTTTCATTTAGACTGTGCTGAAATGAGTTGTAAAATCACTAGGCATGTGCTCTATTGAGTTATGAAAAAACGCTCATGATCTGCCATGCTATACAAATGGCAAATATTAAGTTATATATGGGATCAGTATGTTTTCGATGCCACCAATTGGCCTGTGAAATCAGATTTTGCATAACTCATTTTCTCAAAATTTGTGCTCTATCGAGTTTTGAAAAAATGCTCATTTATACTCTCCTTAAAGTTGAGGTCAGCATAAATGAAACCCATATAGAATGACTTACAGATTTACTACATTTTACTATGCCCTGCATCCAATAGCATTACAAGGTATTAATGACACTTTTTTCAGCAGTTGTACAGTGAAAATTGCCAGAAATAAGCCTGAATCTGGTATATTAAAGAAAAAAGTAAATAAAATGATTTGATCTCAGTCGTAGTGAAAATTATGTTCTCTGTATGATTTTTCCTTATTAATACAAAAACTGTCTGCAGCATCCTAAAACGGAAGTATGCAATATTAAAATGCATTTGCTTTTCTATATGCTGTGCTTTCAAGGAAATTTACAGAAAAATTAAATTTAGCATAATGACCTAGTTTGTGAAGTGCAACAAAAAAAGGTTACATTTCCAAATTTATGTTTTTCCATCAGTATTGTGTTAGTAAAGCTGTGCAGTTTGTGATGAAATGTGCTGCGGAAAAATTTGGTAATTGTTAAAGGATAAAATAAAAATGATTTAAAGGAAAAAGAGAAAATCATTGCAAAACAACTAATGCTTCATAAAAATGTATTTACTTCATTGGAATTATTGCTTAGTTAACCAGCATGTTTCGGGATCAAAAGTCTCAAATTTTAAGACATTGTTTTGAAAATTCTGAGATGCAAAGGGAATCCCAGAAATACAGCAGTGTACCTATTTGTGTAGAATATAGTGAAATGGATAGTAAAAATCTCTGTTCTCTATAGTTCTTTTTCTTATGATAGAAAGGGGTAAAGTGAATAAATTTGTGGTGGAAACTACATTATTTCTGGGATCACTCTTGTGTTTCATGTTTGCAGAAATACATTTACTCAAAATTGAAATATTTTATTTATCTAATTATCTATGCAACAGTTAATGCTTCCTGGTAAAGGATTACAAAAATTATTGTGGTGGTTGTCATTTTTGTGGAGTTGCCCAAAAGATTTTTTGTGTAAAGAAGCATGCTATCACTGTGGAACAACAGTTTTGTTTAAGTGGATTTTTGTTTGTTTATTTGTTTTTGATTCATTAGGTCACCAAACCATGAAAACGTCCAAAATGTTATCTGAGATATCGTTTTTAGTGTCAAGAAATTGACTTTTCAAAATTAGATCAAATTCCCATTTTCTCAGTTAAAATCTATAGCAGTGTTTTATAGAAATGTTTTCTTACAGTAAAATTGTAAAAACTTAAAATATGCATCAGGGTCTAAAAACTCACTTGAAAGTACTTAAATGTCATTAAACACATAGTAACATCAACCTATAAAAGTGGACATTATTCCAACTGTTTCTACTCTGGGTTAGGTTACTTTCTCTTATCCCCATATAGCTCTTCAGTGCCTGTGTAGCATATGTGCTACAGTAGGCTTTTACTTTTTGCATGCTGAATACGGCAGCCATGAGTAAATTGGCGGTTGTATTCTTTACTCTAGTCACTGCTACATGAACTTACTTTTTCTGGCTTTTGTAAGTGATATTCTCTACACATCCTATAGGTAGACTGCATATTTTAAAAATAATTGAAAAAAAAAAAAAGTTTGCTAGAAACCACTTTGGAAGATGTATTCAAGTTGTTTAATATGAATATTTTCAAAAATATTTTCCTAACATACGCTCAGGTCTGAAGAGGAGCATTTGTTGTTCATACTGTCCTTGGTACCTTCTTTCAAACTCAAATGTCTTGGATGTTCCTCTGAATGTGCCCATATTAGACTTGAACATTTCTAGACCTGAAAGAAGAACATCTAACTTGAGTCACATTGTGTATCCCATCTTGTGATAGTTGTTGGGAAGATTCTGAATCAAATACTTCACCTAGTGAAGCGCAACTGTTCATCCTTAACATGGCTTCCTTCAGAAGGGGAGTAAGCCGGTGCTCTCATGTCGCAGATTTACAATCTGAAAAGAACCTCAAGCCTGATAAAGAGGTATTTGCAAAGTTAAGGTTTGATTACACTGTAACTGGTTGTTGATGAAGGAATTGTTTTCGAATTGAAGTAGCTTATATTTGATTTGTCAGGAAAAGGAAACTATACTTTTTTTTAGAATATATGTGTTAATAAATGTTAATAAAGCAGCAGTATTCAAATGACATAGTTGGCCTTATTGTGATCAGGGTTCCAAATATGGCCAGCTTAATCAAATCATTTTACGGTGGAGAGCAGAGGTGATAAATCAAGGGTCACAATGAAATTAATGTTTCCTTAAGAACATTTTAATACAGTACCATACTGAGAGATGAGTTTCACAACTTCAAATCAAATAATTATAAACAATAACTAAGTTAATCAAAAGCACATTCTGGACACTGGATATTAAACAATTTTATCCTGTTTTTTAACTCCCACACACAGTTCATGGATGGATAGAGCTGTTATGTCACATAATACCATATCTCTGTTCTGGTCCTTCTCACAAACAAAACGGTACCAGCTCTCCATACGAACAGTTTGTGCATCACTAGGCCCCAGTTTGCCAAGATTATCATACTGTTTAACTTTTAATTTTGATGGCGGCTACTTTTACTCCATTTTCTTAACCTTTCTGTTTACAAGCAGAGATTTGACAGTTTCAATAGATTTCATCTACTTGAGCCTCAAAATTTTTTAATCTCAGATGTTTTCATTTCTGAGAAGGAAGGCGATGTAGCTGCATGGTTGAACAGTGATCTAGGAGTTTCACCTAGGTTCATTTCAGAATCAACAGTGGAAGACAAAGATGAATCAGAAGAGCTCTCCGATGGAACAGATGGAGGCCTCAGCTTCCTTTGGAGGTGGTCATTTTATCCTTGACTGGAGACCTTAGAATCATACTTTCTCTTTCAGTTATTTCACTTGGAGCAAACGCTTCTGGGGGAATAACATATGGATAGATTCCTGTTTCATGAAACCCAGAAATGATATTGGATAGGGTTCTTGCTTGTGGCCACACTTTTCCAAACAGCAAACCAAACTGCATCTTTGTGATTATCCTCTCTGGTTGTGTTTCCCAATGTCACAAGACTTCGTCATCCCAGAAGGATTCAAATGGTTTAAAAAGCAATTTATATGCTGGCTGTAACCAATAGGTGGTGTTACTGGGAAGACAGTATAGAATAATGCCATTTTTCTCAGCAACATCAATATTGGCATCTAGCAGTGAAGATGCACCATCAGAAATCAATAAAACCTTGCCTAATGTTTTGAATTTTGAAAAGTGTTCAATCCACTTGATGAAAATGGCCATTGTCATTGATCCTTTTGCAGTCATGCCTATTTCTGAGTCAGCAGGCAAATGAATGTACCAGTCTGGCTGCATTTGCTGACCCTTAAAAATTATCATGGGAGGTACTGATTGTCCGATTACTTTACCACAAAATATAATTGAGACATTTTCAACATGCTCTGGAGCCACCCGGTGAACCATTTTAGTTCCTTTTCTTGCAACAGGGTCCGTTGATGGAGGAGGGTTAATATACAACCTTTTTCATCAATGTTGTAAATTGATTGTGCTCTGTCTGGTAACTTTATCATATTGTGAAGTTTGCTGAGGTGATCACATAATTAAGTGGTTCATCTTTATAGCTCATGCAGGATTCAACTCTTTAGGCTTTCTATTAGTAATTTCCTGGTGATGTTTTAAGAACAGATGCAACCACTTTCTACTTGCTAAAACCTTTCTTAATGTAAAAGGATACTGTATGCCATTTAGGACATAAAAATTGAAGACAGTACATCATAACAACCATGAAGTAATAGGCATGACAACTTCTGCTAATCTCATTATGCGAGAGCACAATTCATTAAAAAAATTCACTTAAACAATCAAAAAGTTGTTCATTTGTTACACAGTGTATTTAAATTGAGATGTTAGAGGGAGATGTGATAGTGTATGTGCATGCCATACACACTTTACAGAAGTGTCGTCCCTAGTGAGAAGAAGCTGTAATGTTTGCCTGGTGCAGATTCAGGAAGCAGATACCAAGCAAGGAGCAAATGGAGTGGGAAATATATGAAATGAAGCCACATCTTGAGGCACTGGGAAGTCCTGTTGTCTTCTGTCACAATGATCTCCTGTTGGCTAACGTGATATATGATCCTAGCAAGAAGTGTGTCACTTTCATAGATTATGAGTACTCCAGCTACAACTATCAGGCCTTCGACATTGGTAACCACTTCGCTGAGTTCACTGGTAAGACATCTTATGTTTATTTTCAAAACACCGGGGAAAATATGCAATTAGAGTTATTTAGACTTATTTTATTCAGATATAGTTGCAGCTAATTTACAGAATATCAGTATTCAGGAGACTTCAACCCAAAAATGCAATAGAAAAAACTCAGGGTTTTATTTGGATTCTGTTTCTCTTTATGTGGAAATCTTCATGTGCCATACTTCCTCCCAAAGGCCCTACTACAAGATTAATCATACTTTCAATTGAGTTTGTCTAGGAGGAGGAGAGGGATCCTATACCAAATGCGCAAACAACTTTTATCCATGTGCATGTTTAACCTGCTACCAAATACCTTCTTAAATACATTCTTAGGGATACTGTTGCACAGACCAATGGAAGGCGAGTCGCAGAATGGATGATGTCTAATTCCCACTTCTTGATTACCATTTAGGACTTAGTTGGTAACTTCTGATAAAGTTCACTCTATCTCTATCTATATATTGGGAAGTGAGATCCTAAAGTGAACAAGGTCCAGGCCAGGATTCTCACATATGCTGGCCTGGTGCATGCCATTAGAGACATTTGCAAAGGTGGAGTATAATTCCATTGTATGATAAATATAAAGCAAAGTCAATGTAGAAGGAGTAGTCGAGTCTTGCGGTCCTTGCTAATTGGTAATTAATGGAACAGAAGAAGGTAAAATGTTTATATTGGTGAATCCATTCTCATTTAAAATGGCCATGATAAAACATTTGGTCCAGTAAAGATATGCCATTGATTTCACAATGACACACTCGTAGTTGAAGTACGTCTAGCATCCCAAGCAGCAAGAATGTTAGCCAGCTATCTGTGCATATGGAGAAATAGAGCATCTTGAAATCTTTGTGCAATGGTAAAATCCATGTATTGGACATATCTAACAAAGAGATTCAAAACATCCTGGGTATAGGACCGCTGCCCACTCAGCGTTGTGAGGAAATTAAGGAGCTTACTATAGGTAAGTGGCCCTGGTCAAGAAAGCCAATTTTCCGGCTAGGGGTGCTGAGATGATCGCTCACCTCTACCTTGCATATGTGGGCATGAGGCCGGCAGTTGGGTTGGCAGGCCTTGGCCCTCTATGGGCTGTTGTGCCCTGGGTTATTATTATAAAGAGATAAAGAGATTCAAGAAAACCTTTAAGACTTGCTTCATCTGTCTTCCGGATTCAACAGAAAGAAACCGTACCAAAATGGGAAATTGTAACACAAATTAGCTATATAAATGGAACCACCAATGCAGAAAGAATAATTGCATCTTGATCACTACTAAAGCATTTGATATGTGCATTTGTATCCATACCTTTTAAAGTTCACTACGGAACAGAAAATCTCAATTGTCACCATCAAACTCACCAACATTAAAAAATAAAACTTGGTAACCCATTATACCTAAGGCTTTACTAAGGCAGTTAAGACGACCTATGAAAGAACTACTTCCTGAAAGAAAATATTAAGTTTAAGGTTCTTGAAGTGAAATTTTCAATTGGAAAGGACCATTTCCAGCAGGAGACTTCTGCCTACACTACAATTATGGCAGTAAAAAGGAGGCAGGATAAACCTACAGGTAAAATTGTCAGTCCACTACCAAAGAAAAATGTTATTTATGCAACACACTAGTCAACGAAATTAATTGCTGCTTACATCATCTGCATCCCTTTAATCTGAGCTGGAAATTGCTCTCTTCTTGCCGGAAATTCTAACCTCGCCAATTGTGGGCTTTTATTTGCGTGCACTGTAAACATTTGAAACTAACGTCAGTTGCTGGTCTGGAACACATCATCTAATCACTGCACCAGTTTTAACATCCTTGTCATTACTTTCGTTCAAGTGTCTAGCTCACATAGCTACGCGCCTGTATTCCTCCCAATCAAGACCCAGGTGGAATGTCAAAGTTTCTCATTTCATTGTATAAACCATGAAGATTACAATCACCTTTTCACCAAAAAGTTAGATCATGTTCATCATTGTGACTACCAGCACCAGGACCAGATTGTATCCACATATTAATGTTGCAACAGCTTTCTTTGAAGGTAAGGCTTTCCTGCTCAAGTTCTATAACTGTTGAAGTTGTAGAAGTTATAGTTGTGAAGTTGAGTGTAAACATAGTGACTCATAAATCAAACTAAAAAATTCTATAACTGTGTTTAAGTTGACACTGCTTTCCCAGAAAAGTCACAGGCCATCAATATACCCATTTTGAAAATTAGAAAGGACAGTCATCTTCCCTACAGCTACTCTATTTCCTTCACCAGTTGCATTTGCAACGTGATGCAACCCATTATCAAAGGATGGTTGGTTATTACCCTTCCTGACCAATATCCAGTACAGTTTTCAACAACGCTGTTCATCTCGTATTGATTTTGAGCCCATCGTGAAAGGATTTATGAATAAATGTAAAATTATGTTTTTAATTTGTTTTGTTTAGGTGTGTTTTTTAAATCTTGAGAATCCCCCAAGGACCTTCTTACAGTAGGTACGTGAATTGACAATCCCAGTGTCCTGAGCTGCTCACTGCAATTTCCCCCTTCCACTTCCATCAACAATGCCATGTTCTTCCTGTTCTAGTTTTTATTATGATTATTATTATTTATGGTCTTAGGCTTATTAACTCCTGTCTCACCAACAGGGATCTACCCTATCTTCATGGTTTCAGCATGGCTTCTATCATGTGCGCTCTCTGGAGGTCTCAGGTGCAAAGATTGAGGGGATCCTTCACAGCCCTCTGTCTGTTGCCTTAGGTGCAAAGCCTGTTCACACCATTGTGTACACTCACATAGCTCGTTGAGAGGCCTGTTTGAGTTAGTTCCTTGTGACTTTGTGTTGTTGGGTTAGAATCATTGACTGGACATGTAACTGCTGACAGAACCCCTGTGCAATAAACTGCAAGTCCTCTGTCATCTGTGTGTTGCATACAATGCTGCCTAAAGTGGTTAGCCACAGGCCAATTGCTGTGGTGGGGGCTTCCTGTGAGATGAGCTTGTCTTGGTTGCGTGTTGGCCACTGGAATTTTATGCATTGCCAGTTTTTCCCTGTATGCTTCCTATGGGAGTGTCTTCAACTGCCAGTCAGATTTGCAGATGCCCTCATGGACAAAAATTCTTTCAACCTCCCGGTTAATCAAGTTTGAACTTTCAAATAAGTAATTAAAATCTTACTATGAATCAACTGAAACACTGTACTTCACATACCATAAATTTTCTTTCAACACGTTTCGCCTCCAGTTGAAGGCATTATCAAGGAATTGTCGACTGGTTAGAACCTTTACAAATTTCCAAATAAGTATTTAGTAATATAGATTAAAGATTGCATATTTTTTGAGTGTTTTGTATCTGTGTCAATTCATGCCTATTGCTGGCATTTGCCATGATTAATTCTGTATACTGTTCTGTATCTGACTTTTGCTGGAATTTTTATTTTGTATTAATTTTTTCTCCTTTGCCATGATATATTTTTAAGGGTGCCTAAGGCCTTGGCACATGATGATTTTTTTATGGGGGATCAATTTACAGGTTCATTGGGTATGATAATTCAACCTGCTATAATGCCACAAGAAGTAGTAACTGAAAACTAAATTTGTGAAGTTCAAAATCTCAGGTATTATTGAGGAAATATAATAAAAACTTCCATCATTCATGATTTAAACGGGCCCAAATGACCTCACTGTCGACAGGCCCTAAAACACCACTTCATGATTTAAATATAATTTTTGCTACTATTTGAGGCAATAAGGATAATTTGCTCTGTTAAATGCATATAAAGTAATTTTGTAAATACAAAATATTAAAAACTGTTAAATAAATTTAAAAAAATATTAGGTTACATTAAGTGTAATATTTCAATGAATTATTGTTCTATACTAGTGATGTACTGGAAAAATAGAACCAAACTGCATATGAGCGGAGACCAGCAGATAAGTATTTGAAATACCATCTATGGCATTCAATTTTACAGTCTGATTCTATCTTTCCAACTTGTAATATTGTTAGTTCTTTCTACATAAGAATATTTTTTTCACTTTAAAAGTTCCAGTTGAATTAATGGAAATTGCTTTCTGATATCACTGTGCAAAATATTAAGTTGATCTGCATAATACTACACACATATTGTTTGTTCTAGGCGTGGGAGAATTCAATTCCAGTTTGTATCCATCAGAAGAATTCCAGATGCAGTGGTTACGTGTGTATCTTGAAACTTTTCAAGATCGTGAAGTATCAGACACAGAAGTCTACAATCTCTATGTTAAAGTCAATAAATTTTCACCAGTGTCGAGATTTTTCTGGATGCTTTGGGCTTTGATTCAGGCTGAACATTCCAACATAGAATTTGACTTTGTGGGGTAAGAGAACATTTTTAACAGAAGCTTGATAACAGAATTACACAGCTGCCATTCTTTTTATTTTACTATCTATGTAGATAATAACTTCTTTTATGATAATCCACAATTTTTTCTCTTTTGAAAGGTAAAAATTTAACTGAAGCATTCAATACCAGTGCCTGGATTTGAATCGTGAATCTCCTGCTGTATGCACAGCTGCTCCCACTATGGCATTGAATTTTTTAGATTTGATTATACCTTTCAGAAAAGTATGCCCACACATTGTTTATATGTGTAAGAACAATAGTATCATTGATTGCTATTATAAATGAAATTTTCCTCAGGGACCTACTATGGTGTACTGAATTTGGCTATCTGGGGTCTCAAGCTGCTCAGTGCCATTTCACCCCTTTTGCCTCCATTAACTGTGCCACATCTATGTACTGTCTTGTCAATACTCATCACCTTTTTCCTCTACTAGATTTTGTTATTAATAGTTTGTAAGGTCTTAGGTTTATTAACTATTTCACCAGCGGGAACCTATTCTATCTACATGATTCTTTTCCACAATTTCAGCAAGTGTGCTCTCCGAAGGTCTCAGGTGTGAAGGTTGAGCAGACCCTTCACATTACCTCTATGTGTAGCCTTAGATGCAGAGCCCATCCACAATGTCATGTACACCCACCTAGCTCGTTGAAGGCCTGACTTGTCTTAATTCTCTAATGACCAAGTGCCATTGGGCTGGATGTGTTACTACTGACGGAACCCTAGTATAATCAGCCACAAGTCCTCTGTGTCCATTTGTGTTTTGCACTTAGCATGTTCTAAAGTGGTGAGCCACAGATGCTTTTTCCTGGGCTATGTGCCTATGTCTCTATGTTAGTGCAGACCATGAAGGTTAGGTATGCTTTTTGTTCAACCCCTGGATGGCAGGCTGATGCCAATGGTTCCGCATGGGGTACTATTCACAATGTGTCTGCGCAAAAAACCTTTCATTGGTTATGACTTTGATGTAAAATGGACTGCAGTCTTTGTTCATTTCCCGTCATATTCTAAGTTAATAAGATCAGTGGCCTGGCAAAAGATGCATCACACCTTTGCAATTGTACATTGTTGATCAACATGAAATAATGTAGACCAGTAAGAAGCACATTTGTTGGGCTCCTATCCCCTTCAGGTAGCCCCACACAAATTGCATAACTCATTTAGAGGAGTTGACACCTCCTCCAGGTTGAACGGTTACTCATATGAGGAAATAAGTCATCAGCATCTTTGACCAACATGTGTGTCAAGTGTACTGGTTAATTCAAGAGCTGGATGGCAAAGAATAACCTCCACAGACAGTATTTCTTACATTTATGTGGATATGAATGTGCCAGCATAAGCCAGTATGTCTCAAATTCCATACTCTGTTTTCAGTACTAAAGGTTCAAACACACCAAAGGCCTGTGTGAATTCGTGGACTACCAGCACATGAGGTTCCGACCTGCACTCAAGGACCTTGCTGTTTGACTTATGGAGGGAGCTAGCCATCTAGTTTGTGACAGTGCCTTAAATTTCAGAAGGAAAGATGTATACAGGTTCTATGTATTAAGCGATGCTTCACATTTTCTGAGGCATGGCGGCGTTTCAAGCAGCTTAATTTTGCTAACACTGCGGCTATGCCAGAGCAACCTGTTGCTCTCCTGTTACTACCACTGACTTACAACACATGCCAGTTGCAGGTGCTTGCATTCAAACTGACCAGCCAGTGAGTATTCCCCCTCTGCATCGTGCCCTTTGTGCACCATGAACTATGACCCTAGCTCTTTAGACAGTGACAAAAAGTACCAAATTGGTGTTGTCCTCAAAAAATTCTTCCAGGCATAAACACCTATCATGCAGTCATCCCCGCTCTTTGAAATCCCATTCTTTCTCCACAAGCCGCACAGAAACTTCGGGCTCTAGAACATCAGAAGAGTTGGAAGAGGATGGCAGTTTTATAGTCGTCAGTCTGAAGTCAGTTGAGCTGAAAAATAGAATAAATACCATCTGTTATCTCTTTTGGTTTAAACACAGAGGTCTGATTTGCATATTTATTTTAGGACCATTGTTTTTATTTTTATGCTTTCTTGTGCAGTTTTTATAATTTTACCCTTTTACATTTTAGTCTTGATTTCATGCTTAATCTTAATTTTTTCCCTAAATTTTATGTGTGTTTTGAGCTTTTATGTTTGACATCAAGCCCAAATGAACTAGCTGTTGATGGGCACTCACTCACTTACTCACTCACTCATTCACTTACTCAATGGAAATCCACTTGACATACTGAGGCTTTGATAGCTGCCTTTTGGACTGGTCATTTTTGGCATCTTTCAGTGTCCATTCAGGTGCTATAGTTTACGAGTACAATTTTTATGTTGGAAAACAAACTTTTCCTTCATGATTCTTCATTTGGTGAGGTATTTTTACTACTTTTTACAGTTTATGATTGAGCAGTGGCCTAATTACCATGGTATCACAATTCAAATTGAGCTGAAACAACAAAGCATTACAGCTTTTGAGAAGTGCTATTTATTTCCAAGAAAAAGCGAGAATAAAGCTTTGTTGTAAACACATACAAGGGGGGGGAGGGGGCGGCAAAATAAACCGGACTCCGAGGGTGCTGCCACTCGTAGACATAGTGCAGGTTTCTCACGCTAGATGGTGTTAGTAGAGACCTTCATGAAACAGCTGTGCAGACGGCGTCAGTGTAGAGCTGAACGTGCAAGTGTGGTATTATGTTTCTCTGACTATTGACTGGTTACCTCTGCGAAGTCGTTATGGCAACTTTTAAAGAACAAAGAGTGTGTGTGAAATTTTGTTTCCTACTTAAAAAAACTGCAACGGAGACACACCAAATTCTTCAGGAAGCTTTTCAGGAGGATGCTATGAGCCGCACACAGGTTTTTGAGTGGTTTGGGTGCTTTAAACCTGGTGAGATGTGTGTTGAAGACCAAGCTAGTTCTGGATGCCCTTCAACATCACGAAATGAGAACATTGAAAAAGTCTGCCAAAAGCTCAACGAGGATCGTCGCCAAACGATCGACAAAATTTCAACAGCGACAGAAATCAGTTGGAGCTTGTGCCAGCGGATTTTGAGGGAGGATTTGCACATGAGCCGTGTTGCTGCTAAATTTGTTCTGCACCTTCTCACACAGGAGCACAAAACCATCTGCATGAATGTGTGTCAGGACTTGAAAACAGAGATTGCACGTGATCCAAACGTCTTGAACAAAGTCATTACAGAGGATGAGAGTTGGTATTAGGGCTGTGACCCAGAAACCAAGCAAGCGTCAAGCCAGTGGAGGACTCCCAACTCTCCCAGACCAAAGAAAGCAAGGCAAGTGAGGTCAAATGTGAAGACGATGATCATTGTGTTTTTTGATGTTCGTGGAATTGTGCATTGGGAATTCGTACCCGCTGGCCAGACTGTTGACTAGCACTTTTACTTGGATGTTTTAAGGCGTCTGCAAGAGGATGCGAGGAGGAAACGCCCGGAACTTTGGCGATCAGATGACTGGTTTCTGCATCACGACAACGCTCTAGCACACACGGCCTTACGAGTGACCCACTATTTGGCATCTCAGAGGTGGTCTGTCTTTCTCCACGCTCTGTATTCACCGGACCTAGCCCCGTGCGACTTTTTCCTATTTTCACGAATGAAAAAATGCTAAAAGGGAAGCGTTATGACAATGTGGAGGCGGTAAAAACAGCTTCGCAAAGGGCACTGGACAATATTAAACTGGAAGAGTTCCAAACATGCTTCCAACAGTGGGAAAAGAGACTTGACAAGTGCATTGCATGTAATGGAGAGTATTTTGGAGGTGACTGAAGTAATTTTGTAAAAGGGTTCATCAATAAAGTTTTTATGACAACAGTCCGGTTTCTTTTGGGTCCCCCCTCGTATGTTAGTTGATTATTTTGATTTGGAATGAAAGAAATTATGACTTTGATTCAATATTACATTATCAGTATTTCATTACAAAAATAAATATTGACATTAGAGCAATCATGTTAAGATCAGTATGAACTAATACAAACATTTCATACATAACAGTTACGCTCACGAACAGTATTCAAGTATATTAATATGCTTTTAAACAAATATTACCCTTGTATTTCTAGATTGTCGCCAAGTTTTGTCAGTATATATTGGTAGTTAAGATAATAACTAAATGTATACTCATTTTAGGGTATTGACCTGAATTGTACAGCAAGATTACACTTTAAAGTCATTGGAATTTCCACTAGGTAAAGCAGATAAATTATGAAGAATGGATCAGTGTGAAGCACTCATATTAAAGCATTTATGGTATTAAGTAATGTGGCAAAAGAACATACAACATGCATTGTTGCAAAAGCTCTTATTACAACAGAAATTTCAGTATCAAATTGGTAATTGCTTCATGAAAAGATGGTTATTTAAAGCAAAAAAAAATTTTTTTCTTGCAGGTATGCAGTGAATCTTTGGAAGGAGTATACGACCAGAAAAGAGCAGTTCCAATCTCTTGCCCTGAAGGACGTATGATCTGCATCGTCCGTTTGCTCATACATACTACCAAATAAAGAACCAATAAGGTGATCAAGCCATCGTGTAATATAAAACAATTATTTTTTTAATTTAAAATATATTTTATCTATTTCTGTGATTTGTTACCTCTGGGGAGAGATACAATACTAAATGAATTTATTTTGAACTAAATGTCCTAAAGTTTTACAGTGGTCTTATTAAAATGGTGCAGTATTTATAATTTTATAATTTCTTAGTTGTACTCTGAGCTCAAAAGAAAATTTTCTTATATAGCTCAGAAATGATGAGCTGTGATTTTGTGTTAGTAGCATGTTGTTAAAGCATGCTCTGAGTTTAGAAACTATACTTTACGCATATGTTCTAACATAAGCTACACGTAAAAATTAACCAATAACATAAAAGGGAGAAGTTTATGTTTAAGGATAGAAAGCATTAAAACCATTTACATTTGATTTTGGGAGTCAAAGCTTTTAAACAGTGTTTGCGTTGCCAATTATGCCATCAAGTGTACAGGAATGGAGGCAATTTTACAACTTAAGGTAAAGGAGACGTTTCCTTTCTTGAAAGTGTTGAAAATAGTGTTGTTATAATAAATTAAATTTAAAGGGAGTGGATTAATGACACTAAACAACACTTTTAAATTTTTCCGGAACAGACTTTGCCTCCATCCTCAACTGGCCATCAACTGGTTCTCTTTGGGTAGTTGACGATCCCTCTCACAGCAGAAGAATACAAAACAGAATACAACAAAATTATTGAAATAGCACAAAAAAAATGACTTTCCCAAATCATTAGTAGACAAAAAAGTAAACTTAGCAAAAAAGAAGAAGCTAATAAAGGAAACCACAACCCTCTCAGCTACAGAAACTAATATGATTTTCAAAAAATTCACTTAGCATCCAAGGGCCTTTGATAAATTCAAAAGTCTTCAAAAAACAAAGCATTCAACTAGCACCAGTCAACCATTTCTCCTTAAAAATCCTAATTTGTTCAGACATCTAAGATGCCATTCCATCTAATAAAAAATCTGGTATATATAAAATTGAATGTTGTGACTGTAGTCAAATTTATGTTGGAAAAACCAAAAGAAATTTAGAAACAAGAGCAAAGGAACACTTTAGGAACATAAAATATAAACAATTAGAAAATCAGCAGTTGCCACGCATTTTTGGGAAAAAAACCACAACATAAATCCAGAACCAAAACTACTAATACATACATCAGGAAAACAAGAACTGTCCACATGGGAACAAATCTTCATTTCAAAAGATAGGAACAAAGTATTCAATTTCGACATCCCTCAGAAAGATTTGTTCAGCAAATTCCTTGAACCGCCACCAGAGGAGACCTATGACAAAATATCGTCAACTACACCAATGAGAACCAGTCGATGGCAGGCTGAGGATGGAGGCAAAGTCTCTGAAACATGTTCTGGAAAAATTTAAAAGTAAGTGTTGTTTAGTGTCATTAATCGGCATCCTTTAAATTTAATTTAAAGGAGACATTTTTACGGCTCTATGGGAGAATAAAAGTGTTTGCAAAATTAACAAATCATTAAATTCAATTGTATTATATTGTTACTTAAGATTACAGACCAAACATACCCAGCTAAATCGATATACATGGTGCGATAAACAGGGCTTATCTGTGTGTCTATTTTTCATCATGAATCATAATCCACCTTCACTGGGTTACAATAAAATATATAGCGTGCTTATTTAAAATTTGATTGCACCCTATCAGTTTTTTGATTTTTGGTAAACCAGGAACAGTGAATGGTTACGGACATTAAGTATTGGCTGACAATTATTAGTACTTTGTGGGTTCGTGAATTCAGATTCAGATTTATTCTGCCATTTGCAACATGTTTTACAAAGCATCATCAAAGTTGTAAGTTTGGTATGTCATTTACATATAGTGTAAACAATAATGGTCCCAGGACCGACCCTTGTGGTACCCCACACATGACCTGCTTGAATTCTGATTGCACTTTGTTTACCAGTTTTCCCCTTCTATTATATATTAATGTTGACTGTTTCCTGTTTACCAAATAGGACCTGAACAGTTCTTTTGCCAAGCCTCTTCTCCCTTATGCTTCCAGCTTCATTAACATTATAGTGTGGTCAACGCAATCAAATGCTTTAGAAAGATCGAAGAATAATGATCCAACTTTTTCATTTTTTTTCCAGGTTTTCTATGACTATATGTATCAATTCCCTTACTGCAGTAACTGTTGATCGTCCCTTCCTAAAGCCATGCTGAAAATTTACCATAATGTTATTTTTATCCAGAAAATCTACTAGTCGATTTAGTAGGAGTCTTTCAAAGAGTTTTCCTATCTCTGATGTTAAAGTGATGGGTCTGTAGTTGTTTATATCATTCACATTTCCTTTTTTATGCAATGGACGAACTACACTTTTCTTTAAACACTCTGGAAATTTTCCATTTACTATAGCAAAATTTACTAAATGTTCAAGTGGATTGGCCAATACATATTTACAATGTTTTAAAAGGACTGAGCTAATTTCATCCCACCCACTTGTGACCTTTTTTGGAAGTTTAGTTATTTCAGTAATAATCTCATTTGCAGACACTGGATAGATGAAAAACGATGGCTTTACAGTGTTCTCAAAAACTGGTTGTGTGTTTTTGCCAGGAGAAAGCTTTTCTGCTATACTGAGAAAATAATTATTTACAAAATTACATACTCTATTTGGTTCATTTACAATTTCATCACCGATACAAAGTTCTAAGTTTTTATGTACTTTTGTTTCAGATCGCGCTATATTTACAAGACCCCATGCAGTTTTGCTAACATTCCCTGATTTACATAACTTCTCTTTGTAATCATTAGCTTTTAAATCTGCCAAGTCATTTAGATATTTTTGTTTTGTTGTATTGTACTTGGTTTTATACACAGTACTTCCACTAGATTTGTACAGTTTATAGAAATGCTTCATTTCATTTTTGAGTTTTATTAATTGTGTGGTAAGTTTAATGCGGCTAGAATGGTTTAGATAAACTTTTCTCGTTTTTATGGCGCAGCATGCATTAACTTGATTATTAAAGGTATTTGATTTGATTTATTGATTCATCCATTAAAACATGTACATGTTATAGGACATGTCAAATTAAAAACTAAGTACAATATTTACAATTAAGGTAGCTAACCAAATATTTAAAAATTTAAAAATTCATCCACGCTGTAGAAGCTATTGGCTCTAAGGAAGTTTAATAACAATTTCTTAAATTGATGTTGTGATTCAATCTTTTTTATAGATTCAGGTAGCTTATTAAGATAAGATGCTTTATTGTCACATACGCTTACAGATAGTGAGTAAAAACTCAGTAAACAGGTGACTCGTCAACAGTAGAAAATTTAAAATAATAATAATAATTACACAAAATAACAATAACACTAATAATATAAATACTAATAATACAAATAATATAATTACTAATAATATCAATACAACTATATACAAATATTGTTATAATTATGACATGCCCTTGGAATAATATTGTCAGAATATGAGAATTACAAAATGACAAAAAATTTCATTATAATTCAATTTTATCATCCATATATTCAATAATCGAGTAGTAGGCTTTGTCCATTAGTGGGTTATTTATTGCTTTATGAAAGCATTTGAGGTTTTTCATTTCACGGATTCTTACAGGTAATTTATTATATATTTTTATTCCTGCATATTGTGGGCTTTTTTCATACAGTGCTAATCTGTGCATGGGTGGTTTTAGATTATTTTTATTTCTCGTTCCATGATTATGTTGCATTTGTGAATTATAAATTGTATCAAAATTTGAATGGATGTATTTATTTATTTCATACAGGTATTGGGATGGTAAGGTTAATATCTTCAGGTTTTTGAACAGGTTTCTGCATGAAACTTTTGGTCTTGATTGAGTCATTATCCGAATTATCTTTTTTTGACTTTTAAAGATCGTTTCCCATCCCGTAGAGTTCCCCCATAGTATTATTCCGTATGTCATCAAAGAGTGGAAGTAACTGAAGTACACTATTTTTCTTGTTTCGAGGTTTGTTAATTTAGTTATGCAGCTCATATTGAAGGATGCACTGTTTAATCTTTTGGACAAATAACGGATGTGATCATCCCATTTTAATTGTTGATTTAAAAAAATACCCAAAATTTTTGAGTTTTCTGTAGGATTTATAGCATCAGTTGTGATAAACCTCTCAGAATTCTTTCCTTGAGTGCTGAACTGCATAACTGATGTTTTGGAGGTGTTAAGTTTGAGGCCATTACTCGTGAACCACTTCTGTAGGCGAGTTATAGTTTCACTTAAATTGGTTTTTAACTCCTCTAGGTTGTGCCCATTGAGTAAAATGGAGGTGTCATCAGCATACATAATTGTTTTCCCCTTTATGGAGTTAGGTAAGTCATTTGTGTAAATTATATACAGTAGGGGTCCCAAGACACTTCCTTGTGGGACTCCTGTTTTTATTTGTTCCCAATTTGATTCAACAGTTCCCTTTAGATTATTAATGACTGTTTTCTGTTTACGACAATTAAGATAATTTTGAAACCAATTTAAAGCAACGCCCCTTATGCCATAGAATTCTAACTTTTTTAATAATATATCATGGCAGACGCAATCAAAAGCTTTAGAATTATCACATATCAGAACTGCTGTTTGTTGTTTCTTATCTATCATTTTAGAAGCATCATTTACCAAGGTAGTTAGGGCTGATATTGTTGAGTGCTTTTCCCGGAATCCATGATGTGAGTTACTTAACTTGGTGAATTGTTCAAAATAAGACATGAGTTGTGCATGCTCAATCTTTTCAAGTATGGTGGAGAAAGTTGGAAGGATAGAGATAGGTCGAAAATTTTTAAATTCGGCCTTCCCTCCTTTGTGTATGGGTTTAACTAGGGCGTATTTCATTCTCTCTGGAACAATACCCGTAGCTAGGGAATTATTAATTATTTGGCTCATTGGTTCGCTAATTTCATGTTTTATTTTCTTAATTAGAAATGGTGACAGTTCATCCCAGCCACAGGAGGATTTTGGTTTGAGTTTACTGATAATTTCAATAATTTTTCCTGGTGTAACATTTGAGAATTGAAACTGGGGGGTTAGCATTAGGCAATTATTATTATACAATTCAGTTATGGCATCTTGCATTGATGGAGGAGTATCTCGAATTTGATTACCAATATTTACAAAATAATTATTTAATGATTCCGCTGTGTCAGTACTCATATTACTTAAATTGTCTAAATTGTTTGTACTGTTTATTCCTAATTCCGCCTTTATTATTTTCCAAGTTGCTTTGCTTTTATTATCTGCATTTTTTATGAATTTTTCAACTGCCATTTGTTTAGCCTTCTTAATTAATAAAATTTGTATCTGTGGTGGTCTTATATATTTTGTGGAGTAGCCTCTTGCATGTGCTAGATACCCTAATGCCCTTAGTACACCAATGTAATATGTTTTTTTTAGCTACTTGTGGCCTAGTGGTTTTTGGAAAGGATTCATTAAAGCAGTTTAGAAGCTCCCTAAGAAAAGTGTTATAGTTTGAATCTACTGATGCCGCGCTGTTCCAGACCCAGGATATGTTTCCAGCTTTTTCTTTAAAAGTCAAAATGTTTCCTAAGCTAAATATGCATCTGACAGCTATTCTTTTAGGTTCTCTTTTAATTTTATACATTGCTGGTAGTCTTATGAGGGCAGCTCTGTGATCTGATAGTCCCGTTTCCAAAACCGTACATTCGTTGTTGCCATAAATTTTATTTGTTAGTATGTGATCAATGCAGGTTGTTGACGCTTTGGTGACTCGCGTGGGGAGAGTATGTCTAAAAGCTAGGCCATGGGTATCAACAATGTCTATTAACTCGTTATTCAATTTATTGACATTTTCTGTCTCTTTACAGACAATGTTTTTTAGGTTACTGCCTAGATTTAATTTAGTTTTATAAAGATCAATATTACAGTCCATGGTAATTACTAGTTTTTTCTTTTTGTCATTCTGTAATTTTGTTAGTAAGTGTTCAAATTTATTAAGGAATGTTTTGAGTGTATGATAGTAAGGTACCCTATAAATACAGATCACAATTAAGTTCCAGTTAATAATTTCAATGGCAGATAATTCAAAACAGCTATCTGCACTTAATGTCTTAAGATCATGTCTTAATTTTGCATGCTCAATTAGGTGATCACGTACTAGAATGCAGGAACCACCCCTATCAGAATGGCTCCTGGTATAGAAATCTACTACAGTAAATCCATTTAATTTATTTAGCAGCCAAATTGAATCTTTACTCAGCCAGTGTTCATTAAGGCAAATTATTTCAATTTTCGTGTCCACCATTTCATCAATTAGTATGTTTAGGTCATCAATTTTTGTGAGTGAACCTTGTAAATTTAAATGCATTAACCAGTAATTGAACTCATTTATATTAGACATTTTTGGTACACACGCAGTGAGGGTTTTATCAACATTTCCCAATTTGGGGACACCTACTGATCCAGTACCAAGTTTCCCTGAGATTGGTGTCAACACTGCAATATCAGGTTTACATGTGTTTAATACTATTTCTTCAATTTTGTTGGATATATATTGTACATTTTGATGAAATAACCTTATTGTTTTACTATTAACAACGTTTATATTTACTACAGGAGTGTTTGGTTTAGTTTGAGTGAAAACTGTTTCTGTTACTGAGTCAATACCATTTGCTTTAACATCCACCACCTTACTAATTAGTTTCCCCTTAATACCGAACAGATTGCCCTATTCAACAGGTTTCCAAATTTGAAGGATCCCCTTCTATTTAAATGAACTCCGTCTCTAGCAAAGTCTCTATCTTCTAACCAATAATTTGCATCAACCAGTAAACAGTCCTTCTTCTCACATAGCCAGTTAATTTCTTCATTTATTTTCATAATTCTCCTAATATTTACATCCCACCTACGAAGTACCCCACTTATTATGATTTTTGTTTCTTTTGATTTCGATCTAATGTTGTTTACAAGATCCATAATGTCCCCCATTATCTCTTCTGCCATTACTCCATGTTGAATATTGTTCGTACCTGCATGTATGAGCATTACGTCCGGTTTTTGCTGCTGAAGGTTCATCTTCTCCACTTTTTCTTGCAGCTCGCCTACCTTGATTCCAGGAAAACAACGTACTTCAAAACCTTTTTCCCGACACAGGTTTCCCGAAAACTTTAGTATCGAGTCGCCTACCACAAGCACATTTTTGTTTTTTATTTCTGTTTCACTTTCACAATGTTTCACATTTCGCATTTCACTTTCCACACGGTCTTGTGCTTTATTTTGAATTTCAAGCCTGTCCTTTACGCCACTACTGCGTTGCTTTGTTGAAGAATCCTGTTTCCCATTCCTGGTTACAGTAGCAAAGGTTTTATTCTTGCAGTCGCACTCTTTCTTCTTTTTGAGTTCTTCATTTTCCTTTTTTAATAAGTTGATCTCTTTTTGAGCATTTTGAAGATCTCTGTTAAGCAGGTTAATCACCACGTGTAGCGATGCTATTGTTTGTGCATCACGCGTTTGCTCTATGGCTCCCGTAAGCAGCTGATCATTTCCATCAAAATTCTCCAGAGTTGCCTTGTCTTTTATGCTGTCTTCATTTCCCTTTGTTCCTTTGGTATTTTTAGGTACTAGAGGACGTTCAGTTGGTTTATCTTCTAGGTTATTGCTCACATTTACGTATAAATTGTGTTTACTTGATCGCGTTACAATTCCTACGGCCGCCATGTTGAAACTTGATGATGGTATTAGTGTATTGTAAAGATGGTATTAGTATTGTAAAGATGTGTCGCCCGCCTTGGTGAGAGCCAAGCGGTCTAACACTAACACGACGTGGCCGGGTGTGTGCCAAAGCATCCAACTTCATCAAATTGTTTAACTTGCTGAATTTAACATACATCAAAAAGTATGTGTGTAACATTTAATAAACTATGTGAAACTATTTTCATACATCTTTGTTTTGTGTGACTTCACAAATAAATTATTCTTTGTTCTAGTGTTGTGTATATGAATTTCAGAATTTGTTTTGAATAAACTTAGGCTTGCTTTCATATGTACAAGAGTTTCATATATGTATATACTTGGCAGTGGTAAGATACCTAATTTACTGAAGTATGGCTTACAACTAGTTGTGCTTGAGAGATCTGCTATGATTCTAATTATTTTCTTTTGGTATCTGAATACTTTTATACTATCTTTAGAATTTCCCCAAAAAATTATACCATATGCCAACAAACTGTGTGTATATGAAAAGTACACTATTCTCCGAACTTTCAAGCTTGACATGCCTGTAATCGCCCTCATTAAGAAACACATTTTACTAAGCTTTTTCGTCAATGCCTCTATGTGAGTTTCCCAATTTAAATTTTCATCTAGTATTAGTCCCAGAAATTTGATAGTTTTTACGTAATGTATTTGGTCTTGTCCCAGCATTAATTTTGGATACAATTGACTTCCACTCATTTTATTATAGAAGCTTAGGGCTGCTGTTTTCTCCTTACTCAATATTAACATATTGGCACTAAACCATTTTTTAATATATTTTAGATTATTTTCAATATGTACATCTGCCCCTTCCTTATTCACCCCTTTGATAAAAATATTTGTATCATCTGCAAAAAGTGTAACATTTATATTGGATCTGTTTTCTACATTATCTGCCAAATCAATCTTTTTATTCTATATAATTTATTAACTGCTTTATTTATTGTTTCATCGTTATGTAACTTTTTGGCTGCTCTTATAACTTTATTATATATATTTCGATATTTTACATAATAGGCCTTAAAAACCGGTGTAGTCTTGTTTTCCTTCATGAATTTGCTCAAGAATTTTAATCTATCACCAGATTTGCGGATTCCTGTTGTGATCCACTTATTACCTAGCTTGTTCATTGCTACTTTAACTATTGGTATGGCTGTTACAAAGTGAAAATCAAATGTGTCCAAAAATGCATTCATGGCATCGTTTAGATTTCGCTCAGTGTACACGCTTTCCCAAGATTCTTTACTTAATAGAAAATTTAGATAGCTTAGATTGGCATCATTAGCAAGTCTAACCTTTTTGAATATTTTTTTTGCATTCTGTTTTGGGTTATGCTGATCTACTGGGACAGCTAATTTTAACATTTGTGCGTAATGATCTGACAGGGCTGTGTCAAAAATCTGAATTTCATATTTCCACTTATTTATATTCAGCACTACTTGGTCAATCTCAGAATAAGACGAATTCGAGACACGGGTTGGTAATTTAACTATGTTTTCCATTCCATACATATTAAAGACATTTTGCAGCTGCTTTTTATTTGCGTTTTCTGTTAAATAGTTTATATTCACGTCCCCTACTATAATTACAGATTTTTTTGTCTTTTTAAAGAAGTTTAAAA
Organism: Mantis religiosa; assembly: GCA_030765055.1. Taxonomy (NCBI): domain Eukaryota; kingdom Metazoa; phylum Arthropoda; class Insecta; order Mantodea; family Mantidae; genus Mantis; species Mantis religiosa. The sequence goes on from CM060958.1 coordinate 22,813,693, forward strand.
TGATTTCTAAATTTTGAAGGAAAATTTTGGTATTGCTTGTGGGATTTCGGTACACACAAATAAGAATTAGTTTGCTGTTTAATAGTTCACACATGCTGGCTTCAAAGTGTTCCTCCTGGTTTAAGTATTTAAACATAACAATCTCCCTAAATTTAACTGATTCATTTACATATATACATGATCCACCATTTTTCTTGTTTGACCTACAGAAGGAAGATGCTAGCACATAGTTAGGTATATTAAAATACTCAGTTTCATCTTCTCCCAACCAATGTTCCGTTAAACAAATTGCTGTAGAGTTTTTTAAAGCAGATGTTAATAGTACTTCAATATTACACTTTTTGTTCCTTAAGCTTTGGATGTTTTGGTGGAAGATTGATAGGTTGAATTTACTATTGTTACTAATTTTACAGCTAGTATTTACACCAGTATTTGTTTTCTCAGGAGGATTGCTATCAAAGCCTACATGCTTTTCACCTTCTTCATACGTTTCTAATTTACCCGACTTTTACATACTACACCTATTACATCTTTTATAGCTTCACTCAGTGTAAACGACCCTTTTCTGTTAAGATGTAGACCATCCTTGCCAAGGCACGAGTAGTCCAGCTTCTTGTCTAGGTCCACATAAATAGCTCTTAGAGCATGGCATGCCCATCTAATATTTTCATTAACACTATTTACATACCTATCACCTAAGTCACGCCTTCTCACTATACTGTTCACTACTAGTTTTGCATTTGAAAACTTCTTCTTGGTCGCACGTATAAGATTGTACATGTTACCCAGAATCTCTTCGGCATTCCGCGAGTTTTTTAGATTGTTTGTACCAACATGTAGCACAACCACTTCGGTATCTTCTGGTCTTCCAGTGATGCTGGGATCATTGAGTTTACCACACATTTGCTGCACATTTATTCCACTTAGAGACCTCAACTTAACCCCATCCACATTTACATGTTTAATAATAGAATCCCCAAGCACTAACACTTTGCATTTTTCCGTTTCCGGCTTGTCCGTTCCTTCCCCTTCACGTTTCCTGATTTTGAGGTTAGGGTTAATCCACTTGAATTTGGAGCTTGCTGCTGTTTCTTTCTTCTTTTTCTGCAGACCAGTATTTGCAGTGAGTCCTTCATCAACGGAAAGCTGAGATTCACTATCGAATGACGATAGCAAAGTAAACCTGTTGCTTGTAGGAATAGGCTCCTTCATTTTCATCACAATTTTATTTGAGTCATCTCTGTGTTTAGCTTTTTCCTTCAGGAGATGATTTTCCGTTTTGAGTTCGTTGTTTTCAGTCTTTAAGGTTCTTATTTCTTCATGAGCCTGTTTTAAGTCTTTGTTCAATAAGTCCACGATGATTTGAAGCGAAGCTATGACCTCCGTTTCACGTGTTGTTTCATTCCGAGATGGCGGTTCTTCCACTTGTTGATTTTGTTTCTTTAATTCTATTAAGGGTTCCTCCCCAGTCTTGTCTTCATTTCTGTGGCTTTCTCCGTCATTGAAATTGTTGTTGCTGTAATCTCTTTTTGCTTTATTGCCATTAATACCACTCTTTTCACTGATTTTCAATGACTTACTTCGCGTGCCATAACTACACGTCGCCATCTTTATAATTCTTGTATTATAAAAATGGTTCCATTTTTTGTCTACAGTTTTTGCATTATATATTATGTCCCAATTTTCGTTTTTTAAGCAATCCACCAGATTGCTGAAACATGCCTGATTCAAATCACGAAAAGTTTTGATTTCGTATTTGCTTTGCTTATTGCAGTTCAGCCCCTTAAACTTTATGTATTGAGCATAATGATCGGAAATGTGTGTGTTTATATTCATTATATTTACAGCTTCAATATTCATGTTTGTAGCAATATGATCAATTATGGAAGATGAAGAATCTGTTACCCTTGTTGGCTCACATACAAGATCCATTAAACCATAAGAGTTAAAAACATCATAAAGCTTTTATAGTCCCCTTTTGTGTGGTCTAAATCTATATTAAAGTCACCGGCTAAAATTAACTGTTTATACTTATTGTACAACTGACCTAAAATTTCTTCAAGACAATCAACAAAGTGCTCTGAAGAAGTACCCGGCGACCTGTATAATCCCAATAACAATACAGATTTTTGATTAAATTTTATTCTTGCAGCTGCAACTTCAAAATGCTTTTCCAATTGATACTTATCTACATTTACCTCGGAGATATCTATTTCATTTGCGGCGAAGATTAAAACTCCTCCTCCCTTACAACTTGTTCTAGAAAAACTACTAACAATTTTATAACCATTTATTTTACACAAATTTAGTTGCTCTTTACTCAGCCCATGTTCTGTCACAACAGCTAACTCTGGTTTTATTTCATTTAGAAAGTGTTCGTAGGCTACTACTTTATTATTTAAATATTGAATATTCAGATGAATTATTTGAAAAGTATTTGTGTCATGACTTTCAATACTATTGATTTTATGCTCACTATCATTTTTTATTGCACAGGTTAGATTACTAGAACATTTACTGCTAGGTGTGTCCACATCCCCACTCACATCCTGATTAACATTTCCTTTCCTGTACAAAAACTTACAGTTTTGCTGATGACGTTACTAAGAATAAAGGACCCTTTTCGATTTAGGTGCAGACCATCTCTGCCCAAGCACATGGAATCAAGGAACTTGTTTACATTCACAAAAATTGCTCCTAGTGACTCACATGGCCAGTTAATGCTTTCGTTTATGCTGTCTATATACCTATTGTCCACATCTGCTCGTTTTATTACACCATTCACTATCACACAAGATTTAGGAAAACATTCTTTGGTTGATCGTATTACACTGTAGACTTCAGCCATTACTTCATCAGGATTGTTTGCACTCTTAATGTTATTAGTTCCTGCGTGCAGCACTATTACTTTTGGTGCAGTCACAGTAGCATTTTCCATCTCCTTGTGAAGTTCTCGTATCTTCTTTTCCAGTTGCTCTGCCCTAATTCCTCTATATACCATAGTTCGCGCCTCCTTGATGCTCACGTGCTTCACCATTGAGTCCCCCATAACCAGTACTTCTTGTTGGCAGCTGCTTTCCGTGCTGGTTAGGTTAGGATTCACCCATTAAAATTTATTAACTGCTGAATTAGATACCGTAACTTCACTATTTGGCAGTGAGATTAACGATCGAATCTGTTTGAGGTTTCAATGCATGGTATTCTTGGCTCAAGCCAAGCATGTTTGATGTTTGATGTTTTCAAATTATTCACTTTGGTTTCCTTTCCGTGATCTGTTCTTGCGACAGTCACCCATTTCAAATTTGAATTTATTTGTTGCTGTTTAGGTTGCTGCGAGTACTGAAATTCTTGAATCTGCAGCTGTAGCGCCGTCCTCTCATTTTGTAGCTTCTTGAGTTTATCATTGTTTACTTTAATCACCTTATCTCTCTCTTGCATCTCTATTTCCATCGAATTCAATTTCTGGCTCAGGTGTTGATTTTCAGTTCGTAATTCTTTGATATCTTCTCTTGCCCTGTGAAGATCCATATATAGGATTTCAATGATTTTGTGTAGCGATGCCACGACTTCCATTTCATCACGTACTCCATGGTGCGAAGCGTGGTTCGCATTTTTGGCTTGATTTTCTGCTGCGACACTTTTGTTGTTTTTTCCATCTTTATTTCCATTAACATTTGAGTCCATCACGATTCCGAAATTATACCTTTCATTACCATTATCCGTAGGATTATCGATGTTTTGTTGAATTTTGCGGAGCACACTTCGCGTCACAACTTTGCCGGCCGCCATCTTTGTAGTTCATTAACATCATTTACAACAAACTAATGTATCAAGGCTTTTTTACAGAATATATGTTGATCACATCATGAATGAAAGCTCTCATTTAAGCTTTTTCACTCATATTACCTCTAAATCTATTTATAATGTCCCAGCTTGTTCTACTTTTATTTTCTGAGTCAGATATTTTCCTGCTAAAGAAGTCTTGTTTGGCTTTTATAATCTTTTTGTCATATATATTCTTGAACTTTTTGAAGTTTTCTAGTTTTAAACTACCACATACCATTTTGTCTTTAGCAATATGTAAAAGAATACGCAGTTATTTAATTTCGGATGTAACCCAATCACCAATTTTATTATTAGAGTTTGAAATAGTATTGTTCTTAACTCTAGTTTTTGGGCAGTATAACTCAAAATAATGCATTAATGTATTGTGAAAAGCATAGAACTTCTTATTGGTATCTAATTCGTTATAAATTTCATTCCAGTCCAGCTTACTCAGGGCACCATTTAGGGCTAACAAATTTAGTTCATTACAATTGTTGACCCATTTGGTGGTGTTAGGTACAGTATTTTCAGCGAACTTATCTTTTAGACTGAAATCTGACATGACAACAGACTGAGCGGAGTGATCAGAAATTGCAGTATGCAGTACCTGAGAGTTTAAGAATTGGGAAGGAACGTTAGTAATTATATTATCAATTGCTGTTCTACTTGTGTTTGTAATTCTTGTGGGTTCCTTTATAGTGTACATTAAACCGAACTAGTTTAAGATGTTCATGAGATTTTTGTATTCATGGGTATGTGTTCCTAAAACATTTATATTAAAGTCTCCAGCTACCGTCAAGTAACATCCATTTTGTGATATTAAATTATCTAAGAGTTCAGACAATTGCTCAAAAAATATCTTAAGGTTGCCGCTAGGAGGTCTGTATACTCCTAACATATAAAATAGTATGGCTCCATACTTAAATTTGACACCGGCTAGTTCAATGTCACCTTCAACACAATATTTATCTAAATTTAAAGTTTTAGGGCAGTTCCCATTATGAAAAAGTTTACAGTCATCTTTAGTTTACATAACAATGCCACCTTTATTCCTAATTGACCTGCAATATCTGGCTGCTAAGCTTAGATTACCTAAACGAACACATTCAATCTCAGGACTTTTGAGCCCATGCTCTGTGAGCACCAAGATATCAGGATCCTCCTCTTTAATTAGAAATTCTAACTGGTCTACTTTGTTAGTTATTACATTAACATTTTGATGAATTACTTTGAGAGTTAATTTACACTTATTCAAAGTCAGTCGTTTTTGTTCACCATGCATAGACAGTGCTTTAAGAAATGTGGAACTAATATTTTCCCTTTTCAGTTTTTTGACACAGCATCCAGATAAGCTTTACATATGGTTTCACCCAAAATTCTTTTGCCATGCTTGTTAAAGTGCATGCCAGGTATACAGGTTTCTTGATGCATTTGAAGTCTTGGTTATTTTAACATGACTGTATTTTTGCATACTTCGGCTGCTTGCTGCAACTTTTGCCTTAACTATCTTTATAACCCATATTAAATTCATTAACAGCTGCAATCACTGCAATTTGCAATTTCGTTCTTAATACAAAAACTTATTTGTGACATTTACTCCATGGAAACTTTCATTAGCATTCTGTGCTTCTCCTTTAATGCAACTTTCCCGTAGAATAGTACTAACTAATCTCTTTATTTTTGTCTATGAAATGGAAATTGTAAATAGAATAGTTCATGCAATTCATACCCATGGTCATACAAAACTTCTGCATAGAAATATGACCCTTACCAATGCCCAGAAATACATCAACCATTCTTCTATTTACATCAAAAGGTGACCTACTAGAATCATTGTTAACTCTTGGGCTATAATATGTTTTCACTTAACATTTACCTCAAGCAGAGCATTCTAGTATCATTACTTATACTATTATGGCAAGAAAACCATTTATATCATTATATTTTGCTTCGAAATAGCCACTGTACTCCTAACCTAACCTTGTATGAATGATATACCTACTGTTGCAACAAGAAAGCAATACAATGTTAAATCAGGCTTTATTCCTATTCTTAACAATAATAATTTAATATAAGTTGCTATCCACAGCTTTCACTTGCATGTAAACCATATTTCACAAACACTACATGTCAGTGGAAATGTTTGTTTACTTTCAAAAGTAGTAAGTGGGAAATAATATATAGAAAATGGTAGCGGACAAGTTCAGTAGCTTCCACAAACATGCACAAGATGTCTCTGCACATTACCACAGTTACAGAATCAAACCGCGTAGTTTAAACATGAGAATTTCATCAATTTCTTTGCGACACACTGGAAAAAGCAATATAAATGGCCACGCCCACCCACACATGGGCATTTAAATAATGATGTAGTGGCTCTTTAAATGGCGCTAGGGCCTAGCTGACAGCAGATTCTGAAACTACAATGTTTAAACATAATTTTAATGCAAAAAACGGAAAATGTCTTTTTTGTCATTTTTGGCGAAATTTCACCGATGGCTCCCCTTAAGATCATGTCTTATTTTTGCATGCTCAATTAGGTGATCACATACTAGAATGCAGGAACCACCCCTATCAGAATGGCTCCTGGTATAGTAATCTACTACAGTAAATCCATTTAATTTATTTAGCAGCCAAATTGAATCTTTACTCAGCCAGTGTTCATTAAGGCAAATTATTTCAATTTTCGTGTCCACCATTTCATCAATTAGTATGTTTAGGTCATCAATTTTTGTGAGTGAACCTTGTAAATTTAAATGCATTAACCAGTCATTGAACTCATTTATGTTAGACATTTTTGGTACACACGCAGTGAGGGTTTTATCAACATTTCCCAATTTGGGGACACCTACTAATCCAGCACCAAGTTTCCCTGAGATTGGTGTCTGGTTATTATATTAATAACATTATTTATAACCTGACCAGTTATCCAGGAACCCTTTCGATTTAGATGCAAACCATCTTTACCTAAACAGGAGAGGTCTATATACTTGTCCACATCTACATAAACAGCTTTAAGAGCTTCACATGCCCATCTGATGTTTTCATTTACCCCTTTGATAAAGTTATAATTCACATCCCGTCTTTTTAAGACACTATTCACAGCAATCACAGCATTCTGAAACTTATCCTTAGCAGACTAAACTTCTCCCAACACTACGTCTGGGTTGCCAGCTATCTTTAAGTCATTTGCTCCCACATGCATTACCACAACTTCAGGCTTTTCAATAAAGTTTCGCATTTGCAATGATTTTCAATCTTTTTAGCTAACTGATTGGCCTTTATGCCCCTATACACTTTTGTGTCCGCACTGTTCACTTTTACATGCGCTAACATCGAATCACTCAACACTATAACGTTTCTTGAGATTGGAAGCTCTTCCTTTTTTGTATTGATTGGGTTCGTTGTGGCTTCTCGTGATTTTCTGTGATGATTTTCTTCATTTGGTAATGAGGAGAGCACGTTATACCTGTTAGAGATCTGGATCTCTGAAGTCCGCGATTCCGCTTCTTTGTTCTTCCATTCATGTCCTTTTTTTGGGACTGCTGTCCACTTCATATTCCGGTTTGTATGTTGCCACGTGTGTTGTTGCGAATGATTTCTTTCTTGGTTCTGAAGTATTGGTACTGTACGTTCCTCCCGCAGTTTCTTTAGGTTATCTTTGTTTTCCATACACATCTTTTCCATTTCTATTTTCTCGTTTTGGGTTAACGTTAGTTTCTGCTGCAGGATTCTATTTTCAGATCTCAATTCTTGATTTTCATGCCTTGATTTTTGGAGGTCCTTATTTAATATTTCAATTATTTTGTGAAGAGACGCTATAGCTTCTGTTTCAGAACGTGGTCCCTGTTCCTCCGCCGGTTTCTGATTTTTGTTTAGTTTCACGGTTTCGGCGTATTTGTTTCTTCTGTCTTTATTTACACTATTGCAGAAGTTCGTTAGTATTCCGAAAGTACTATGTTCATTGATTTTCCCATTACTATTATCAATATTTTGTTGAATTTTGCGGAGAGTGCTTCTCGTCACTACATTACATACTGCCATCTTGTAAGTCAAAGGGTAAATCATAAATACTTTTATCGAATTACTTTTAAATAATCTTTTCGATTTATTGATAATTTGACTTTTTAACACTTGATAATTAAAGATTTTCACTATAAATTGATAATTGTTACTCGTAGCACAATTACAATTATACTATAACAACTTTTGACGATAGCATCCATTTGACGAGTACATCTTACTCACACAACAGCTTAATAGAGAAGAAAAAGGAAACAGCTTCATCTCGTTCTTATATATTAACTGGGTCGTTGCTATGATGACGAATCAACATTATTCAATTTTTACAACTCTGATTGATGATTTTCTCATACTTTTTCCAGATAATTCCATTTTATAATTTTTAACATTTAAACATATTTGAATAACCATTTTAAATCATCTCATATTTCAGTTCATTCGTTTTTATTCCTGGGAAGCAGTTTACCTTGTATCCCTTTTTCTTGCAAGCTTAACCAGAAAATTTAAGCAGAGAATCTCCAATCACCACTACTTAAGCACTTGAATTGTTTTGTTTCCTCAATTGTAATTTACAGTCTTTGCAGCTTTGCTTTTCACTAACTTCCTGATTTTCACTTAACGCTTCAAATCTGTTGGTATGTATAAAAGCACCAATTTCCCCACTTTGTTTCCATAACAGCTTATTCTGACCAACTCCTGTTACAATCTCCGAATATCGCATCCTTTGTTTGTGGCTTACATATCGTTTTCAAGCTTGACTTCAAGTTGCCGTTTTTCTAATTCCAGCTCGTTTCGTTTCTAGTTTGCAGAAATTCAAACTGCTCTTTATTTCAAGTAAAAAGACATTTTGTACAACCCTTACAGGCTCTAAAATGATGTAACATACACCAGCGCAACCTTCAAGGTCGTCTGCCACACGTCTACAAACAAAAGAATTCACTTTCAAATCACTACACATGCACAATTATCAGTTCTCAACTCTGCCCCATCAGGCTACTACTACTAGGCGGATTTTGGATTTATTTCACCCATAGCTTGTATCAGGGCTTATTGCCCCCTCTTCAGCCAACATACTTGTTTATTTTGGGGGAGGGAGAGATGGCTCTTTTTTTTTTTCCATTTGAATCTAATTTGCATAATATGTATTATTTTGCTGTTTAGTATTACTGTATCTGTAAGGTCGTCATGGCAGCATTCTATGCCTTCTTTCTTTTGGGTGCGTCCGTTTCATTGCAGGAGTCGTAAGTGCTGTTGTATCTGTCGTTCTTCTTTAGCTTCTTCGTATGCTTGATGATCATGAGTAAGGTTGGGTCGCTTGGCATCTTGTTTTGGTGCATTTGTGCTTTTTTATATACTTTTGCATTGTTGAGGAGCTGTTGCCTGAGTGGGCGGTCTTTGGCATTTTCCATGTTTTGAATAGTGGCCTTCTTTATTGATTCAGCTATTGTTATGGTTTTGGATGTGTCATGAATTTCGCTGCTTTTGGTCCATGGTGGCAGTTTCATGACTATCCATACGCATTTTCTTTTGAATCCGGCGATTCTGTCCATTGTTGCTTGGGGCATGATGGGCCATAGTGCAATTGCGGCATATGTGAAGGTTGGTCTGATAATTGTCTTGTATAACTGTGTTAGGATGCCTGGGGATAGCCCTTCCTTCCCTGTTTTAGACAGAACCTTAGGCACGTTGTTGCTATTTTTGCCTCTTGTATTTTCTTTGTGTAGTGCGTTTTGGTGGATAGCTTCTCTGTTAATGTGACTCCTAGATATTTTATCTTCCTTTGGGTCGGAATGGTGTGTTTGTTGTATTTGATGGTGGTCATTCTGTATTTTGTTTTTTTAGCTTGCCTTTGGAAAAGGATGTATTGTGTCTTTGCAGGGTTTATCGTCACTCCATTTCTTTGCTGAAGGTTTTCAGTTGTTTTTCCAATTTCGATTTGCTGTGCTAGTTTAATTGCTGGGTGAATTGGTTTCAGGGTGTCGGCAGTGTATATTATATCCAGTAGGCCAGATATGGCACTACCTTGCGGGGTTCCGGCCTCTAGCTGGATTGGTGCTGATAATTGTCCGTAAATCTTGATTTGAGCAGTCCTGTTTGATAGAAAGCTTGAGGTCCATCTTGTTAATTTTTCTGAGATTTCCATATTCGTCATTTTATGCAGGAGCCCATGTATCCAATATCTGTCGAATGCTCCTTATATGTCCAGGAACGTGACAGCAGTTGTGAATCCTCGGTATGTTTTTTCTTTAATATCGGAGATGACTCTGAGGAGCTGATCCTGAGTTGTGATGCTTGACCGAAAAACTGATGCTGGGTGGAGTGTTGAGATCTGAAGCCAAATTGCTCCTAAGGATGTTATGACGGTCCAGGGTTTTCCGAAGCCTACTTAGGATGAGCTCTTCCATCAATTTGCTTATATAAGAAAGCAGACTGATGGGATGATAGTGTGCAGGAGAGGTGCCTTCCTGCCCGGGTTTGCAGATGGTGATGATTTTGACATGCTTCCATGCCGCTGGGAAGTAGCCAAGTTGAAGTATTGCATTAGACAGCAAGGCAAGAATTTTCTCCAAGGGGGCTGGTAGGGCCTTGAGTGCTGCATTGGCAATATTATCTGTGTTGTCGCTCGGGTTTATGGCTGGTGCTGGTATCAAGGGCAGGAACAGTTGACTTCCTATTTATGTATTTGGTTGTGGCTTGGAATTATTTTTTGTTGAAGTTTGGGCCTCCGGGTGTGCCAAAAACTGTGTGGTAGTGGTTCTGGAAAATTTTGAGTTTCTCATCTGTGGAGTGGATGCTTTTGCCATTTAGCTGTAGCAGGTAGGTGAATTATCTGGTACTTCGGATGCTTTTAATAAATTGCCAGAATTTCTCTGGTTCAGCTGTTCTTGCCATTGGAATCTGTGTTAGTGTTTTTCCTACCTTTCTTTATTGTGTTTGGGGATTGCTGTCTTGACTTTTTGCCGGAGGTGGTTTAATATTGTTTTGTCATTTTCGTCATGCATTCTCATGTATTCTCTGTGGGCTTCGCATTTTTCTTTGATTTTTTGTAGAGTAAGGGTGGGGATTGTCGGATACCATTTTCATTTTTGAGAATTGTGACTTATATGAGCTGGCACTAAGGACATATTTTATGTCAATGTGGTGTTTATACAGTGCTTTTATTATGATGAAAAGTTGAAGGTGATAACATGAAGGATATACGGACTACATGAAGTTGAAGGGAAAATGAGCAAAACGTTTATATCTTGTTAAAGGTAGGTAATGTCGGACACCATCCGAGATTACCCGCCAAGTTTCCGTCTTTCCGTCTTCCACTTTGCGATACAAATTTGTAGCCTCATACTTTAAACTCCTGATGTACTGATTGGATACAATTAAGAGTTTCTTTTTTACTTTACTTTGAATATTATGTTTCATGATAAAATGAATTAAATGAAATTTCAGAGTTATTACAGGAATATACTTCAGACAGCAGAAATGTAACTACAATAACATTAAATAAAGCAGTACTTGGTTGAGGCATGCCGTCCAGTGTAAGATGTTAGTGATGAGTTAATGTGTCTAGGAATGCTGAGGGAATTTGGTTAGGATGAGTTGTAATCGTAGGGGTTATATTCAGCCCTAATTGGGGATGAGATGGCTAAGATAATCCTGGATGTCTTGTTCGCTGACGTCGTCCGAGCATCCGAGATAAAGGGGTCGTTTGTGTTTGGTAGTTACTGGGTCGTAGTTGCCTATGCTTTCAATAAGTGGGTTTGTGTGATGTCCTGCATTTTTGTATAAGTTGAAGGCAAGTTTGCGGATAAATTCATTAAGGTGTGCATTTTAGTTCTTTGTGTAATGGTGCTGCTGGAGTTGTCCGTGGGAGTTTACCGATAAGCTGAAGGATTTTATTTTGAAATGTTTGAAGCTACTTTGTGTGTGTGCATTTGCCGCAAAGCCCCAGACTGGGGCAGCGTATGTGATGAGTGGTCTGAGGAGAGTTTTATAGATAACTAGGGCAGTTTCAATGGGAATGAGGCTGGAGTAGTTAAGTAGTGGGTAGAGTTCTCTTAGGCGGCTGCATGCTTTGCCTCTGATCTGTTGGATGTGCTCATGCCAGGTGAGACCTGTGTCCATTGTAATACCAAGGTATTTTACTGTGGGTGACCAGGTTATTTTAGTGCCGAAGAGTTGTAGGGGAGGGAGATGTTGCCTTCGATGGGTGGTGTGTTTAGTAAATAGGATGGCTTGGCATTTAGTGGGATTCGGTTTAGTTCTCCAATCGGTGAGCCAGGGTTCAAGTTGCGTGATGAGGTTTTGTAAGCGGCAATGAATGAGTCGTGGCTGCCAGGATTGAGCCATGATGGCAGTGTCATCTTCATAAACTAATGTTTTAACGGAGTTTGGCATGGGAGTATCATTTATGTAGATGTTAAACAAGAGGGGTCCCAGAATGCTACCCTGGAGGACACTGGCGCAGATTGGCCTCAAGCTGGAGTGGGTCCTGTTTACCGTTGATCTGAAGGATCGTGCTGTGAGATAGTTGGCAATCAATTTGATTGTGGAGTCTGGGAAGTTATATGACATTTTCCGTAGTAGTCCTTCGTGCCAAACGTTATCGAAGGCCCATTTGAAATCGAGGAGGAGTGCCCCGGTTGATTTACTTATATTGTAGCCAAGGGTAATGTGTTCGGTGGCCCTGAGAAGTTGAAGTGTCGAGGAGTGGTGTGTTCTAAATCCGAACTGTTCGTTGCGGCGAAGCCCTGTGCGTTTAACGTGTATGTATAGACGTTTCAGGATGATTTTTTTTTTTTTTTTTTTTTGAAAGTTTGCTCAGTGAGCTGAGCAGACTGATTGGTCTATAATTGTTTGGATTGTTAAAGGGTTTATGCTGTTTGGGGAAGTGTAGTACATGGGCAGTTTTCCAAGCATTTGGGAAGAGGCCTTGCTCGAGGGAGTATTTAAAAATGATGGCTGAGTACTTAAGTAGCTTCAGCAGAGCTTCTGCGAGTGCTTCTGCTTTGTCTTGGTCTGTTTCGGCTATGGTGTTTTTAGTACGCAATGGTGGAATTTCTATGGATTTTTTGGTGAGGTATCAGGTTATCTCCCAGACGTCGCCTTTTTCGGTGTCTAAGTCAGCAAGTTTGTTCTATTTGTCGTTGATATTTTGAGTAATCCGCTGTCATAGCTGGGCATTAAGTTCCAGAAGTCGTCTTTGGTGCGTTTGGTGTTGTGTGTGCTGCCACAGTCATCTGATTCTGTTGTGTTCAGAGGTAAGGTCTTTAACGTCAGGTGGTTGGTGCCTATGTCCTGGGTTGAGTGTGACAAAGGGATTGGAGGAGGAGACAGCTTGGGAAATGGTGTTTTGGATGTGTTCAACAGCATTGCTAAGATCTTCTGGAGAGTGAAGAGTCATTTCTGTGAGGTGTTGGTCAATGTAGTGTTTGAAATTGTCCCAATTGGTTTTGTTATAGTTGTATCGAGGTGGGCGCTGCAGTTGGGATGTGGAGGCATCAATGGTGGCTAGTATTGGGAGGTGGTCAGATGAGATTTCGTTGATGGCAGTGAGCTGGATAGGGTGCCCAGGTTTTGTGTTATGGCGATGTCTAATATGTAGGGGAGTACCTGTGTTGCCAAGGGATATGGGTAGGCTGAATGGGTGCATGTATAATGTAGTTGGACTGGAGTTCGTGGGCGGCTAGTCTGTAACCTGGTCTGTTGGAGTGTATACATGTGTTTGGCATTAAGGTTTCCAAAGATGTTTACTTCATGGACTATGTTCAGGAGCATGTCTATGTTGTTGGTGCAGTTGTTATCTGGGGGATTGTAGGCTGATATGATAGTTGTGTCGCATTGGCAATTTTTGTGGTGATTGCTATGGCTTCAAGTCTTTGTAGCAGTGGTATATGGGTTTGGTGGTGTGCTAGATGGTTACCTATCAGTAGTGTGACACCCACCTCTGCTGTTTCTGTCTGCCTGGTAGACTTTATAGCCTGGGATGCATAATCTGTCTTGTGTGTCTAGGTGTGTTTCCGTAAGGGCTACTATCGGTTATGTGTTATTGCAAAGTAAGTGTCTTAGGTCGGTTTTTCGCCGGCGGATTCCTTTAGCATTCCAACTAAGAATCATTGTCCGTTGTTCAGCCATGGTAGTTGTATAGGAATATAGTGAAGAAGATCTCGAAAAAGTTGTAGTTTATTGCGAGGACATTAGGTAGATTGTGTGATTGCTCAGTGAGAATTTGCTCAGCAGTAAGGGCAAGGTTACTGTGTTCGATGTTGACTTCTTTGTTGTGCAGGGTGTGCATTATGGTGTCCCTGCGATGCTTTTCGACCTCAGCACGCTTTACTCTTGGATGGGATGGGTGCTGAGGTTGGATGGGGCTCTACTAGTGTGGCCAGGTATGGGCACATGCTGTTGGGGTTGGTCGTGGGTCCTGCTGGAATGGCTAGGTTGCCTTGGGCAGTCCCGAGGGCCAGCTAGGTGCCACTCAATGTTTGCGGGATTTATATGGGCCTGAGTGGAGTGATTGGTTGATGCTGATGGTGCTGCAGCATGCTGCCCCCATGGGTTCTGCACCACCAAATGCTGATGGCCGTGCTCCAGATTTGAGGGCCTGCACCAGGCACCCACGATAGCGAGAGCCATGATCCGACTGCCAGCACAACGCACAGCGACGGTCAGCACCCGCTACCGCGCATGCCCGAAACGAGTGAGGCTCTGCGCATTTGGAGCACACTTATCCGGTAGTCTGACAGTATCGCTCATGGTATTATCTATAGTTAATATCTATTTGCTCAAGGGTGTGCTATTCAAAATTGGTATTGCACCCCTTTCAGCAGTTTGTGCATTCTCTTATAATAATAATAATTATTTTTTTTTATTGAGAAAAAAACTGAGCAGCATGCCCCATTACAATGTAATACTACATGCTTTATCTTCTGAGACATCAGTTCAGAACGACTTGCGTTGCATTAGCCAGACATTGTTGTATTGTTAAGCCTGCAACTTTTATAACACTGTTTAACCACTTATTTTAGATGTTAAGTATAATAATTTCTCAGCACTTAGCTTCTGAACTGATGTGTCATTCACAATGATTCATTAATTTGAACATAATATTTTGTTAATAATGTCTTTACAAGATGACTTCATTTATATTGATATTTCGCTGTCGGAAAATCACAGAGTTATCACAATGTCAGTCACAATTATTATAATTTTTTGAAGCCTATTGCATTTACAAATCTGCTGAACTGTTTTATGAATCTTCTTGTGAGGTCCTTGTTTGTAGTCGGCCATTTCCCACCATGGTGAATTATGGCTGCTGCAAGATCCTTCCTCTGTTTGCTGAGGATAGGACAATGAAACAAGAGATGATCCACAGTCTGTTCTCCTGTATTACATGGACAAATTGATTCGTCCATGATTTTAAATCTGTGCAGGTAACATCGTATATTGCCGTGTTCAGATGTTATACAAGTGAAATTTGGCATGATTCTTATATTGCTCTTGATACGCTCGATGATGCTTGGGAAGAATTCTTTCGTTGTCGCTCCTTTGGATGTTTTGTCCCATTCTATTTGCCACCTCCTGATTCCATCTTCCTTCACTCTTGTAATTATGTCCTTGGATATTTTCTGGTAGACTGCTTCTCCTTCCTCTGTAGCTGCTTCCTTTGCTAATCAATCAGCTAATTCATTCCCTTCTATACCTGCGTGTCCTCGGACCCAGCCAAAGTGGAGTATCCATTTTTGTTCTGTCAGTTTGATTATTCTGCTTCTGATAGATTATATTAATCTGGGATGTTTCAATTTATTCTTCAATGAATCTCGAGTTATTTGGCTGTCAGTGTATATTGCTACTTTTTTCCTGTTTTCTTCAGTATCCTTTAGTTCTTGGAGTTTTTCTAACATTTTCAATATAGTGATTTGCTCTGCCTGGTTATTTGTGCAATTTTCACCCAATTTAAACTTAAATCTGTGACTAAAATTAGGCAAATGAGTCAACCTTGTATATACTCCTCTCCACTTACGCGTTTTTGATGAAGACTAGTTTCTGGGAACCTCTTCCCTATCGTCAGTTCTGTGGTTGACTGATGATGCATCTGGTGTCTGCATCTGGCTTGGTGTCGTGCTGCCATCTAATGTCCTGGTAAGTTTGATGACGTCATCTACCGCGGGAATTTCAAAATTCATCAAGAGGTCCTGTTTCTTTGTAATAAATATGTTTTCCCAAATTTGTAGTTTAAATCTGTGAGTTACTTCTCCATTTGTGTATATGATTCCTGCCACTCCTACCTTTCCTCCGGTTTTACTGCCGTCTGTATTTCAGTCTTGTAGAAAGTGTGTTTTTCAACTTCGTGGATGATTGCAGTTTCCGCAGGGTGCCGCCAATACTTCACTTCTAATGGAGCGTCGTATTCCTGGTTTTGGGATTTCGTTGCTGTATAGATTTTATTTTTCTCTTCTGTTGTTATCATTGTAGGTTTTACTCCTGCTAACATGCATGAGGCCTTGTATGATACTGTTTTGTTTGCTTTGGCTAACTTAATATTCATGAGTCTTTGTACACGCTTGAATTTTGCAATATTTTTTTGCTTCTGCACTGCTTCCTTCCAAACAGGAGCTCCATAAGTTAAGATTGGGACGAGGGCACCTTCATAAATTGTTTTGGGTGCTTTATGGCCCAAAACACATTGAAGTTTTGCTGTTCTTGCCAGCATATTGATTAGTCCCAGAGATTTATCTACTGTGTGGACTATATGCTTTCACATTTGAAATTAATAGCCATATTTTTTATTAACTTGTTATTGAATGCCTGAAAGTTGTCACTGTTAATTATATACCTCAGTCCCATATAGCCTGTAGTGCCTGAGTACCCCTGTTTACCGGGGTTAATATTAAACATTAAAATTTTGCGATCAGAGCAGCTCTCCTGTGTGCCACACTCCCAATATGTGATGTGCCATAGCATTAGGATGTTTGATATCGTTAGGTCAACATGGCTGCTGCCTCTTGTCGATTCAAAAGTAAGTTCTGTGTGCTCATTTATTATATAAAGATTGGATGTGGTAATATATTCTTCCAGAATCAATCCCCGATGATTGGTTAGGACATCATGCCATGGTTTACTTCTAGCATTGCTGTCAACTGCTAGTATTAATCCTGTGCCTTTCGAATGGTTCACAATTTGCTCTGTTTCCCTTACTTTACCTTCGATTTTCTGTGTTATGTCAAAATAAGTATTTATTCCATAAAGTTTGAAATCCCCATAACTAATCTCTACCATGACACAGTCTTCATGTGAAAGTTGTTTAATTAGAAGTACATCAATTTCTTTGTTATTTACGATGATGATTGCTCCTTTCCTCCCTTGTCCACACGCGTAAGTTCTGGAAGATTTAGGTATGCCAACAAGGTGATTGTGAGCAATGTAGGATACGTTGTTCACTCAATATGTGAATTAAGTTGTTTGTTGCAGCCCTTTTATGTTGTATATTAGCTTGTACACAACGTAGTGGTCTTAACTGTCTATTCCTTTGATTTTCCATATTAGTAATCTATTCTTTCTATATACCTCTTAAGCATAGCATTATAGCAACCACAACTTCTATTGAGTGAGGAATGATTCACGTCGACAAGTGCCGCTTTGTTATACTTATTGTAATTGATACAATTAAGTAGTAGTAGTAGTAGTAGTAGTAGTAGTAGTAGTAGTAGTAGTAGTAGTAGTAGTAGTAGTAGTAGTAGTAGTAGTAGTAGTAGTAGTAGTAGTAGTAGTAGTAGTAGTAGTAGTAGTAGTAGTAGTAGTAGTAGTAGTAGTAGTAGTAGTAGTAGTAGTAGTAGTAGTAGTAGTAGTAGTAGTAGTAGTAGTAGTAGTAGTAGTAGTAGTAGTAGTAGTAGTAGTAGTAGTAGTAGTAGTAGTAGTAGTAGTAGTAGTAGTAGTAGTAGTAGTAGTAGTAGTAGTAGTAGTAGTAGTAGTAGTAGTAGTAGTAGTAGTAGTAGTAGTAGTAGTAGTAGTAGTAGTAGTAGTAGTAGTAGTAGTAGTAGTAGTAGTAGTAGTAGTAGTAGTAGTAGTAGTAGTAGTAGTAGTAGTAGTAGTAGTAGTAGTAGTAGTAGTAGTAGTAGTAGTAGTAGTAGTAGTAGTAGTAGTAGTAGTAGTAGTAGTAGTAGTAGTAGTAGTAGTAGTAGTAGTAGTAGTAGTAGTAGTAGTAGTAGTAGTAGTAGTAGTAGTAGTAGTAGTAGTAGTAGTAGTAGTAGTAGTAGTAGTAGTAGTAGTAGTAGTAGTAGTAGTAGTAGTAGTAGTAGTAGTAGTAGTAGTAGTAGTAGTAGTAGTAGTAGTAGTAGTAGTAGTAGTAGTAGTAGTAGTAGTAGTAGTAGTAGTAGTAGTAGTAGTAGTAGTAGTAGTAGTAGTAGTAGTAGTAGTAGTAGTAGTAGTAGTAGTAGTAGTAGTAGTAGTAGTAGTAGTAGTAGTAGTAGTAGTAGTAGTAGTAGTAGTAGTAGTAGTAGTAGTAGTAGTAGTAGTAGTAGTAGTAGTAGTAGTAGTAGTAGTAGTAGTAGTAGTAGTAGTAGTAGTAGTAGTAGTAGTAGTAGTAGTAGTAGTAGTAGTAGTAGTAGTAGTAGTAGTAGTAGTAGTAGTAGTAGTAGTAGTAGTAGTAGTAGTAGTAGTAGTAGTAGTAGTAGTAGTAGTAGTAGTAGTAGTAGTAGTAGTAGTAGTAGTAGTAGTAGTAGTAGTAGTAGTAGTAGTAGTAGTAGTAGTAGTAGTAGTAGTAGTAGTAGTAGTAGTAGTAGTAGTAGTAGTAGTAGTAGTAGTAGTAGTAGTAGTAGTAGTAGTAGTAGTAGTAGTAGTAGTAGTAGTAGTAGTAGTAGTAGTAGTAGTAGTAGTAGTAGTAGTAGTAGTAGTAGTAGTAGTAGTAGTAGTAGTAGTAGTAGTAGTAGTAGTAGTAGTAGTAGTAGTAGTAGTAGTAGTAGTAGTAGTAGTAGTAGTAGTAGTAGTAGTAGTAGTAGTAGTAGTAGTAGTAGTAGTAGTAGTAGTAGTAGTAGTAGTAGTAGTAGTAGTAGTAGTAGTAGTAGTAGTAGTAGTAGTAGTAGTAGTAGTAGTAGTAGTAGTAGTAGTAGTAGTAGTAGTAGTAGTAGTAGTAGTAGTAGTAGTAGTAGTAGTAGTAGTAGTAGTAGTAGTAGTAGTAGTAGTAGTAGTAGTAGTAGTAGTAGTAGTAGTAGTAGTAGTAGTAGTAGTAGTAGTAGTAGTAGTAGTAGTAGTAGTAGTAGTAGTAGTAGTAGTAGTAGTAGTAGTAGTAGTAGTAGTAGTAGTAGTAGTAGTAGTAGTAGTAGTAGTAGTAGTAGTAGTAGTAGTAGTAGTAGTAGTAGTAGTAGTAGTAGTAGTAGTAGTAGTAGTAGTAGTAGTAGTAGTAGTAGTAGTAGTAGTAGTAGTAGTAGTAGTAGTAGTAGTAGTAGTAGTAGTAGTAGTAGTAGTAGTAGTAGTAGTAGTAGTAGTAGTAGTAGTAGTAGTAGTAGTAGTAGTAGTAGTAGTAGTAGTAGTAGTAGTAGTAGTAGTAGTAGTAGTAGTAGTAGTAGTAGTAGTAGTAGTAGTAGTAGTAGTAGTAGTAGTAGTAGTAGTAGTAGTAGTAGTAGTAGTAGTAGTAGTAGTAGTAGTAGTAGTAGTAGTAGTAGTAGTAGTAGTAGTAGTAGTAGTAGTAGTAGTAGTAGTAGTAGTAGTAGTAGTAGTAGTAGTAGTAGTAGTAGTAGTAGTAGTAGTAGTAGTAGTAGTAGTAGTAGTAGTAGTAGTAGTAGTAGTAGTAGTAGTAGTAGTAGTAGTAGTAGTAGTAGTAGTAGTAGTAGTAGTAGTAGTAGTAGTAGTAGTAGTAGTAGTAGTAGTAGTAGTAGTAGTAGTAGTAGTAGTAGTAGTAGTAGTAGTAGTAGTAGTAGTAGTAGTAGTAGTAGTAGTAGTAGTAGTAGTAGTAGTAGTAGTAGTAGTAGTAGTAGTAGTAGTAGTAGTAGTAGTAGTAGTAGTAGTAGTAGTAGTAGTAGTAGTAGTAGTAGTAGTAGTAGTAGTAGTAGTAGTAGTAGTAGTAGTAGTAGTAGTAGTAGTAGTAGTAGTAGTAGTAGTAGTAGTAGTAGTAGTAGTAGTAGTAGTAGTAGTAGTAGTAGTAGTAGTAGTAGTAGTAGTAGTAGTAGTAGTAGTAGTAGTAGTAGTAGTAGTAGTAGTAGTAGTAGTAGTAGTAGTAGTAGTAGTAGTAGTAGTAGTAGTAGTAGTAGTAGTAGTAGTAGTAGTAGTAGTAGTAGTAGTAGTAGTAGTAGTAGTAGTAGTAGTAGTAGTAGTAGTAGTAGTAGTAGTAGTAGTAGTAGTAGTAGTAGTAGTAGTAGTAGTAGTAGTAGTAGTAGTAGTAGTAGTAGTAGTAGTAGTAGTAGTAGTAGTAGTAGTAGTAGTAGTAGTAGTAGTAGTAGTAGTAGTAGTAGTAGTAGTAGTAGTAGTAGTAGTAGTAGTAGTAGTAGTAGTAGTAGTAGTAGTAGTAGTAGTAGTAGTAGTAGTAGTAGTAGTAGTAGTAGTAGTAGTAGTAGTAGTAGTAGTAGTAGTAGTAGTAGTAGTAGTAGTAGTAGTAGTAGTAGTAGTAGTAGTAGTAGTAGTAGTAGTAGTAGTAGTAGTAGTAGTAGTAGTAGTAGTAGTAGTAGTAGTAGTAGTAGTAGTAGTAGTAGTAGTAGTAGTAGTAGTAGTAGTAGTAGTAGTAGTAGTAGTAGTAGTAGTAGTAGTAGTAGTAGTAGTAGTAGTAGTAGTAGTAGTAGTAGTAGTAGTAGTAGTAGTAGTAGTAGTAGTAGTAGTAGTAGTAGTAGTAGTAGTAGTAGTAGTAGTAGTAGTAGTAGTAGTAGTAGTAGTAGTAGTAGTAGTAGTAGTAGTAGTAGTAGTAGTAGTAGTAGTAGTAGTAGTAGTAGTAGTAGTAGTAGTAGTAGTAGTAGTAGTAGTAGTAGTAGTAGTAGTAGTAGTAGTAGTAGTAGTAGTAGTAGTAGTAGTAGTAGTAGTAGTAGTAGTAGTAGTAGTAGTAGTAGTAGTAGTAGTCTAATGCCCGTTAGCTTGGATATATTCCATTTGCTTTCTTGCTTCCCAGTATAGTTCAGTTATTGTTCTTGTGGGTGATGTTTTGAGAGCCGGACAGACAGAAAGGTGGTCTTTATTCATTATGGAATCGATATCTTGACACAGGATACAATTTGGAGATTTAAAGATTTTAATTTTATGAAGATGTGCAGCCAGACAGTCATGACCTGTTATCAATCTGAATTTTGCTACTGCTTCATGTCTTGGGTGTTCAGGTATCAAGTTTTTCTTGTGTAGGATAGCTGCCCATGGTTTCTCATTGCTTTCTGTTGTGAGGTGTTCCATCAGTTCTTTCTGAAACTTTCTTTGGATTATAATTTTTGCCGAATGATAGGACAGAGTTTTGTTAGGTTTCTGTAAGATTTTGGTGCCCTTTTTTGCCAGAAGGTCTGCCATTTCATTTCCTTGAATTCCACAATGAGAGGGGATCCATTGGAGCTGGATAGTTTTATTTTGGTTATTTAAAATTCTTATGATCTTTTTAATTTCCAATATTTTACTGGATATTGGTAAGTTATTTGTTGTTATAGCTTGTATAGCTGAACTTGAGTCACTTAGTATAACTGCTCTCTGAAATGCATTTGTTCTGTATACTAGGTGTGTTAGTGCTAGTTCTATTGCCTGAATTTCTCCATCAAAATGGGTGGAATTTCTCCCTACTGCAACGTAAAAACTAAAAAGTTTTGAATAAACCCCAGCTCCAGCTCCATCTTCTATTTTCATTCTAGATCCATCTGTATATATTTTTTATTTTATTTATTTAGCATTTAATTTCTGTACAGAAATATTTGCTTTTTCAAGATACAGTACAAACAATACAAACTAGAAATTCAGAAAATACAGAATTAATTCTACATGCAATAATCAGATTAAATTGTATCAATGTCAACAAATACAGAAAACTTACATGAATTGTCAACCATTAGTATCATAAAATTATTCTTATGTAATCATTTACTCTACTTAATCTGGTACCTAAAATATTCAAAGAACTCTTGAGTACTATAGAAGCACTGATTTATTAAAAATGATTTCACATCTCTTCTGAATCTTTTCTTATCATTGTTTTCGATTTTCTTTATGATTAAGTTATACATGTGAACCCCTTTATGAAGTACTGAGTTAAGTTTTTTATTTGATCTTGATCCCAGTATATGTAATTTAGCACCATTCCTAGTATAATGTTCATGAATAGTGTTATTTCTTTGAAAATATTGTATGTTGTTGTTTATAAAGCATACGGTTTCTAAGATATACAGACATGGCAGAGTTAGTATATTATTTTCCTTAAAATATTTCATACAATGAGTCCTTTTGCTTAGATTAAACATTCTTCTTATTATTTTCTTTTGTGTTACAAATAAATCTTTTATTTCGGTAGCTGATCCCCAGATAAAGATACCATATGCAAGATAAGACTGCACATATGAATAGTAAATCAGCATTAATGTTTGTGTATTACAAATTTTCCTTAGCACTGATATTATGTAGTGGGCTTTATTAATTTTTGCAGTAATATACTGAATATGCGGCTTCCAGGTTAAAAATTTGTCAATAATTACCCCCAAAAATTTTGTTTCATTGGTATATTGTATTACCTCATTGCCAAAAGCGATTACAGGAGCTATATTAGCTTCATTTCTATTTGACAGTGAAATATGCATACTTTGTGTCTTTTTAATATTAAGTAGTAATTTATTATTAGTTAGCCAATGCATCATATTTGTCATCACAGTATTAGCATAATGTTGCAATTCAGAATTATTGCAGCCTTTGATAATTATATTAGTGTCGTCAGCATATAGAATAGTTTCTGCATGGGGAATATTAAGTGGAAGGTCATTAATATATACTAGAAAAAGCAGTGGTCCCAGGATAGAACCCTGTGGAACCCCACATCTCACAATTTCAATATTGGAATTAATATTATGACCATTTAATTCATTATTAACTACAGTATACTGTCTTCTACCCTCAAGGTAGGATTCAAACCAATCATGAGATACCCCTCTTATACCATAGGCTTCAAGTTTGGATAATAGAATATTATGGTCAACCAAATCAAATGCCTTAGACAAATCCATAAAAATCCCAATAGTATAATTATTTGCATCAAACCCTTCTAATGTTTGTTTCATAAAGGAGTATAGTGCATTAGAAATTGATTTATTTTTCCTAAATCCATTTTGTTTATCACTGAATACATATTTTTCAAGAAAAGGAGATATCCTGTTGAACATAACAGTTTCCAAGATTTTTGAAAACCCCGATTGAACTGAGATAGGTCTATAATTATCAACATTTTTTGTATCTCCCTTCTTAAATACTGGTACAACTTTTATTAATTTTAAGACATTAGGAAATTTGCCTGTTGATATAGAACAATTACATATATCCATTAATGGTGCTACTATATATTCTTTGCAAGATTTGATTATACACTCTAGTACATCATCAAATCCAGCAGAGAATGTGTTCTTTTTTGAATGTATTATTTTAAGAATCTCCTCAGAAGTTACTGGTTTGAGAAATACACTTTTATCGTTTCTGATTAATTTGATAGGAGTATTTGTTATATTGGGATGAGTCAAAGGTACTCTATCAGCAACACTAATAAAGTGTTTATTAAGGATATTTGATACCTCAGCAGGATTATCTAATTTTGTATTATCAACTATTAAAGTAATTTTGTCTCTAGTTCTGACCATGTTGTTAGTGCTTTCATTTTTTACTATATTCCAGATAGTCTTATTTTTATTCGACGAATTTGAAATGCAAGTATCTATATATTGCTTTTTTGCAGCTTTTATTACCTTATTATATATTTGCTTATACTTCTTATGATATTCTATAAATGCTTCAGTTTTGTTTACTTTACTCAACTGATTTAGATAGCGTTTTCTTTTGCTAGAGATAATAATTCCCTTTGTTATCCATTTCTTCCTTTTACTAGTTTGCTTCTGTTTAACAACTGTATAAGGAAAAGCTGTATTAAAATTATGCAAAAATGTCAGTAAAAACTTTTGCAATTTTTCATCTATTCTTTTTTCATTGTAGACATCAGTCCAGTCTTCAAGGTTTAAGAGCGTATTGAAATATTGAATATTTGCAGTAGAAAATACCCTTTTATAACATGTTTGGGGAGTTATTTTAGCATTATTAGTCCTAAAGTTTGTTAAATTGGATACAATAGCATTATGATCTGAGTAACCAGTGTTAATATTCTCCAGCTTGACAGTAATGATAGATTTGTCTAGAATTATAACATCAATTGCCGTATTTGACTGTAAAGTTAATCTTGTGGGGTTACTAATTACATTTGAGAGATTGAACAATGCTAGTAAGTTTTTTAATTTATGTACTGATGGGTTGTCTTTTAAGAAGTCAACATTAAAGTCTCCACATATAAAGATTTGTCGAGAGTGTTTTTGGAGTGTATTAATCAAACTCTCAAGTTTATCTAGGAAAGTAGCATAACACCCATTTGGAGAGCGATAGATACATACAATAAATAATTTTAGTTCCTGTATATCAATTATAGAGTGTTCAAATATCAGTTCTTCATTTAGCATATTGGTTTTTAAATACCTCTTATATTTGATTCCTTTTTTTACTGCAATCATGGTACCCCCATGTGTGTAGTTTTCTCTACAGAACAAGTCTGCAACTATAAAGTTTGAAAAGATATGCGAATCTAGGCTAATGCAGGTTTTTTTAATCCAATGTTCTGTAAAACAACATACCTGAATATTTTCCATTGAGTTTAAGAAAATTTCAATTTCAAGAAGCTTATTGCCAAGGGACTGTACATTATGATACACTATACTCAAGTCATTTATGTCTGTTATTTTGCTAATACTTGACTCATATTTTGCATGACAATACATTCTGCAGTCATTTAATTTGTTATAATTTCTTATTTGTTTGGAATCCTTAATTGCTTTATATTTTACTCTGCCAAAATTATTATTAATATTAGATATTGCTCTTAACTTTATAAGATCACAACTACCATTTAATATGAGTTTTTTGGTTTGCAGCATGCAATGTATCTATTAAACAATTTACCAATAATTAGTGAACCCCTTCTATTTAAGTGAAGTCCATCTCTCCCAAGATCCCTATCTGTGATCCATGAGTTTCCGTCAATAAATATACAGTTCTTTTGTTCACACACCCATTCTAACACAGAATTTATTGCATCAATGTATCGGGGGTCTTCGTCCCGACGTCTCAACACTCCACTGATACACACTTTTACTCGAGGGAATAGTTCATTAATCACTTCCACAAGCTGTTCCATTTCCTCCATAACCTCATTTGGATCCTTTGCTGTAATGATATTATTTGTTCCTGCATGAATTATTATAACATCAGGGTCGTCTTTATTCTCTAAAAGTTCCCGCTTCAGGTGTTGAATTTTTGCACCAGGATAGCAATACACTGTAGCTTCTTCGTCTATAAATTTGTCAGTATACCTCACTAGCGAATCACCGATCACAATTGCCGTTTTTTTATCGTACATTGTTTCATCTGGTCTAAATATCAACGCACTTCCATCTTCGAATTCCCTCGCTGCATTGAAATTCTTTGTCCCAGATACCGGTGTGCTTCGATCATCATACTCCCTCGCTGCGTAGTATCTCTTTGTTTCTAAAACGCCGGTCTCATCTTCTATTCCAGCTTCTTTCAGGACATCACAGCTGTTGTTTGAGTCGATTCCTTCGTTGGTATTCTGCATGCTTCTGTTCTCAGTGTACAGTTCATTCCTTTTCACCACTTTGTTAATATTTCGACTAACCTTTACATCCCTTGCACTTAGGTTATTATTCACGGGCGTGTTTTCTTCATTCTCTCTTCTATTCTTACTGCTACCTACGTAATTTTGCTTCAGTTGTTTATTTTCTTCCATTAGGCGTTCTATTTCACATCGTGCTTCCTTCAAATCTCTGTTAATTATTTCGATTATATGGTGAAGTGACGCCACATTTTCACGTGATTTTCTACAGCAATCATTCTTATTCTTCACGCCTATATTGTTCACAAAATTAGAACCTTCA
Source organism: Mantis religiosa (assembly GCA_030765055.1). Lineage (NCBI taxonomy): Eukaryota > Metazoa > Arthropoda > Insecta > Mantodea > Mantidae > Mantis > Mantis religiosa. Next base: position 22,839,675 of record CM060958.1, read on the forward strand.
TTTCCATTGCTGTGGCCGGTGTTGAGTGTTGGATTTGTACGTGATTTGTCATTGAAAAGATCAGTTATTTGATTAAAATCAGTAAAAACCGAGATATCACTTTCAGTATCGGCTTGTACCACCGCCATCTTGCCATTGGTTCATATATATATGTATCCATTGTGGTTCAGGGTATAGATTGTGGATAGTTTCTAGTGTGATTTGTTTTAATTCATCTGGGGTCATTTCTTTTTTTAGGACAGGTTTTATTAATTATTAAATTTTAGATGAGTCGTATTTCTTACACATCTGCTTCACTTTCGTTAAATCTCGATCGGTTTTATTAAGTTTATGTTATGGGCAATATCTGTGTCTTCCATGGGTGATGTTGGTAAAAGAAGTTTTTCTGGCATTTGGTTTGGGTTATATATTTTCTGAAGTTTAGTTGCTTTTTGTATGAAGCCATTTTGTGTTTTCAGGTTTCTCTCTCTGTCTTTATAATTCAGCCAGTAATTATCATGGGGGAGTCTTATCAATTTTTCGTATTGCAATACGGTCTGTTTGTTGATCTGATGGGCTATGGGGTTATTTTCAGTAAGGACCTGCATTGCTGTTATGGGAGTGGATTTGGCTGCACCTGTTATTAGTCGTAAAGCATTATTCTGTGTTACTTCCAGTTTGTTTAGATTAGTATCGTTACAGGTGACCATAGTTTCACTTCCGTACATTAGCACAGGCTTTATGTACGTCTTGTAAGTATTATTTAGTACAGATCTTGAGCATCCCCATTTTGTTTTTGCTAATCTCTTTAAGATATTGCATCTTCTGTTTACTTTCTCAGTAGTAATTTTAACATGATGGTCCCAGGTTAATTTCCTATCAAAGTGTATACCTAGGTACTTGACGTTGTTTTGTTGTTGAATGTTTTGACCATTAATTTTGAGGTGGAGCTCTGGTGACGTATGTGCCAATGAAAATATCTCGAAACAGGTTTTGTTGGTGTTAATCTTCATGCAGTTATCTTTACACCACTGTTCCAATGTGGTAATAGCATTGTTCATTTGTGAGGTTAGTTTATGTTGAAGATTTCTAGGTGTAGTTGTCCAAATTGTTACGTCATCAGCATAGAGTGAACATTTAATGTTTTTGGTTTTGTTTAATTCTGATGGTAGGTTATTTATCATTATGTTGAATAGAATTGGGCTGAGTACTGAGCCTTGAGGGATACCCATTTTCATTTGTTTGTATTTCGATGTTGAATTGCCATATTTTGTTGCACAGAATCTTTGATTAATGAAGTTGTAGATCCATCTTAACATGTTCCCATCAATGTTTAAGTTCATTATTTTCTCCATGAGTTTCAGTTTCCAGACTGATCCAAAGGCATCTTCAAAATCCACAAAGAGTGCTGCGACTGTTTCATGTGCATCTAATGAGTCCTTGATTTCTTGACTCAGTTTCAGAACTTGCTCTGTTGTGGAATGATGTGGTCGAAATCCAGCTTGGGCATGTGATATTAGATTTTTTTTTTCTAAATACCAAACAAGTCTTGCTTGCACCATTCGCTCCATTGTCTTACACAATATGCTTGTCAGTGAGATTGGGCGGTAGCTAGATACATTGTCAGCAGGTTTTTTACGTTTCAGTATAGGAATTATGATGGCTTTTTTCCATGCTGAGGGCACATTAGTGTTCCAGATTTGATTAATGAGATGAAGGCAGGTAGTCATTGCCTTGGGGCCTAAGTGTTTAAGAAATTCTGCAAAGATGTGATCTGGACCTGGTTGTTTTTTGTTTTTCAGTTTATTTATGGAGCATTTCAGTTCTTGTATGTTGAAGTTGGAGGTGAATATGCTGTCTTTGTTTATATTTTTGGTATATCGTTTCAGATTTTGTTTAATGTTCTTTTCTTCTTATTTATGTTTCTTAGTTTTATCATTCTTTTTAGTATAATGTTTGTTAAAGGCTTCACTTATTTTATGATCGTCTGTTAAGGTTTTATTTGCCAATATTAATGGCTCTCTTTTTTGCACTTTTTCATTATTGTTTAAGGTTGATATATAGTTATGTACTTTTGTGCTATTATTTCTATAATCTAGATTTTCTACAAATTTTTGGAAACATTGTTTTTTTGCAGATAATATTTCTTTCTTCATTTGTGCTGCTTTTTTTCTCCAATCTTGTACATCCGCTGCTTGTTTTGTTTGTTCAGCTCGTTTCCTTGCATTGTTCCTTTCTCTCTTTAGTTCTGTAAGTCTTTTCGACCAGAATGGCTTATATTTATATACCTTTCCTCTAGGAATGTGTTTATTTGCAGCTTTTATAATTGTGTGACAGAATTTATTACAATTTTTATCAGGGGCTGCTTCTGTGAAGTCAAATGTTATATTTGTAAGGTCATTTTCTATTTGATTTTGGAATTCATTCCAGTTTGCTTTTTTGAAGTTGAAGGAGCACCGTGGCTTGTTTAATACGGTCTTGAGTTTATTACTAATCATAATGGTGGATATTATCATCTTGTGACTTGTTCCTACATCATTAAAAACTTTTCTAGTTATTAAGTGGGATATATCTGAAGAGGCAAGAGTTAAATCAGGGTTTGTTGTGTTCCCATTGTAGTGTAGATACGTTGCTGGGTCATCCTTTTTATATATCAAATCTATGCTGTTTGCTGCTATAAAATCTTTTATGGTCTTCCCTGCTGCATTGGTATCTGTGTAGCCAATTTCTTCGAAGTGTGCATTAAAATCTCCAACAAACAGTGTTTTATCTGTGATATTTATTACTCCAAGATTTGGGTCATTGCCTGGTGGATTATATATACATAAGATCTTGTGATGAGTATTATGTTTCCATAGATCAATTTTGACTAGTTCATGTTTATCTCCATCATTCATCTCTTTAAGGATTTTAAATTGGTGTTTTATATCTTTATGAACTCCTATTAGGATGCCACTTGCAATCTGGCGATGTTTAGGGAGGATACTTATTATGTAGTTTTTTATTTTGTAGTATTTTAAGTTTTCTTGGGATATATTGGCTTCTACGATACAGAATATATCTACTTCTAATTTACTTATTACATTAGTTGATTCAGTTTTCTTGGCTTGGGAAATGCCTCCTGCATTCCATTGTAGGACTTTTATTTCTTTATTTGTGCTTCTTCTGGTCCCTGACCGGAGATCCGAGGAGGGGACGTTTTTACCTCCGGAATCATTTACAGAGAGAAGCTGTGTCATGTTTCGTTTAGTTTAGTTTATTGGGCTTATGCGTTGTTCATTTTGCACCACCCAAAGGCACGTGTAGATTAAGGAACTCTACGGACGCGAACAACTTTGCCTTAAATTTATTAGAGTGAGGTAAAGATAGGATAGAGAATGAAAGGATCCCTAAGGCCTCGAGTGCTCTAATACCGTCAGGGTCCGAAGAAAACAAGAGTTTAGCCAAGAGGGGCTAGATAGGAAAGGTGAATGAGGGAACTGGTATAAGAAGGAGAAGATATACCAGCTCGGTCTAATGTCCCACCATGCTGACCAGTGCATTTGGTGAGTAGCCCTCCCCTTTAGTTCATCATGAGAGTACATGATTACTAACAGCTGCACCACGTGAAGGATAGGGGTAGGACTCTAGGCATTTGTCCAGGTTGGTTCCCATAATCATTCTACTTGGTGAATGCATTATGGGGTCTCCCCCCTGTTAGTAACAGCAGCCCTTTAGCAGCCATTGATACAATTAATACAACGGCAATTTGCCTCTGCCGTTTCACAGTTTCAGTTCATGACTTTGTGCGCAAAGGGGGCACACCACATTTCCAGTACATTCCTTTGTAGTATGGTTATATTTACTGCACTTGTAGCAGCGGGTAACTGACAAATAATCCTCACTGCTACAAATGCTCCACCCTAATTTGAGTTTCTTTCCTGCTAGGCGTCTCCTTGTTTCTGCATTGACTTCCATGACTTAAGTTATTAAGTTTCTTCTTGTCTAGAAAAGCAAACATGGCTATGAGTTCATGCTTAGATCTTATTAATTACACTTGATGCAACTTATTTTTTATTTTTATACTTATATTATTTGTATTGTTCTAAATATTTGTATTGACGTATCCAATGTCATTGTATTGACTTAACGGATGAATAAAACTACTACTACTACTACTACTACTACTACTACTACTACTACTACTACTACTACTATGATGTCATTCCCATTTGACGCCAAATCATTGTTCTGCGATATTATGGTTGCTACCGCATTATCAGTGTTTATTTCGCTTGGTACATTGAAAATGATCAATTTCGGGTTTCTCAATGTTGGTGTATAACTTTCTAATTCCTCCCCACATACCTCTTTTATTTTATTGGAAATGGTATCTAAGTCTGCCTTGTTTTCAGATTCTATCATAAGCTGATTATCGCTTTGAGTTTTAAGTGCATTGATTCCTACCTTCAATTCAGATGGGTTTAACTTTGTCTTGAGTAAGGTGTTTGTATATTCTGCCGTTTGATTATTTTTCGATTTAATGAATAGCTTGTATTGCTTGTTCTGATTAGACGTATCCCTAAGAACATCTGCATAAAGCTTCTTTGGCCCGCCTGCAGAGGGAGGTAATGAACAACTGGGAAGGTGGTGCGACATTGAACCAACATATGTTGCAACCCTCTGCAACGTAGCAAAGCCCGGTCTGACTTCATGCATCATGGAGTTCGTTGCCCCAGCCTTACTTTCTAATTCAGTAATCACTTTGTTTTTTTTATTTATAACACATCTCAAGTTTTCAGCTTCTACTCTAATGGTACTTACAGCATCTAGAATTCTCTGCTTCAAATCACTTCTCATTCTGATGCACTCTTCCTGCACACTAATCAAACTGTTCAGAGTGTTCTCAATCACATTCTCACCATCTGACGCCATCTTAGCTTTTATTATTATTATTATTATTATTATTATTATTATTATTATTATTATTATTATTATTATTATTATTATTATTATTATTATTATTATTATTATTATTATTATTATTATTATTATTATTATTATTGTATTCCGCTAATCTGTCTGTTGGTTTGATGTATAATACAGTTTGCAATGAAACCATTCTCTTGCACTCTAGTATTTGATAGGAACTTGGCAGTTGATTGAAAGCAGTTCATTGGAGTAGGTGATTTCTATCCATATATTCAACTTCATAGAATGGATATATATATTTAAAACTGAAGGTAATTGAGCAGAAGCAATTATAAAACATCAGTGAAGCTGTAATGCCCCTGGTTATATAATATTGTTTTTTAGAACATATTTAATTACCTCAGTATTCAAGAAACCACTTTCACGTTGACATTTTGGGCATTTGTATAACTAAGAAAGGTCAATAACATATATAATGTTAATTAATATGAACTATTAAAAATACCATTCAGAGCTCCTCAGATTAGATTTAATATTCAATTATTTGTACTAATATATATCATTTATTATTAAAGCTAAATAAGTAAATATTTCACCATCTTCTTAGTGCAATAAGCAACGGTTTGGGTGGCTGCTGATACGATGATTTGATGCTCACCTCTCTGATGATTTTAAAGCTGGCTTCTAGATGTTTCTTGGCTGCTCTTGTCCCGGTGATTGCATGAGATCTTACCTCTAAGTGCAGTCTCGGTGGAGAAGAGATTGTTTGATTTCTTTAGGATGATAAAATAATCAATCCTAAATCAATACTATTCCGTAGAAAACTGATGTTTAATTACAACAAATCATTCTGTAATCATCATGAACACTTTATAAAATAATAATAAAATAATTTCTTCTGTTTGTCGATACAACTCAGTTTTACATTTAAAATTGTTGAAGTAATTTTCTCCAATAACTTGGAGAAAATGTTTTTCTCCCATGTTATTGTCTTACCATCTAAGTTTGAAAGACGGCTTGTCGTAATTTTCATATTATGAAAGATGAGAATCAACATAATGTGGCAATAGTGTTTAATATTAAATTATTACTTTTTACCATGACAGATAGACACAACATATGTCTACTCGTTGATGGTCACATGCAGAAGGAAGCTTTGTTATCTAGTTCCCTTCTTGCTTCTTGCTTATTCACATTGCTATGGTGATATATAAAATTTGTTGAATCATTTTATCTTAATTTCTTTTACAATATTTTCTTTTAAAGAAAATTAAATATCATTTGATTTTAAATAATTTTCATTAGAATTAACATTGGTTTTGTTAATGTTTCAATAATTATCTTTTCCACTATCATTACGTAACATTCATTTTTTCAATTTTCACTTTTAATCTCGTATCTTTTCTATGACAATGTTAAATTAATGTTTAAAATTTAAACATAAAATAACTGTTTCATATTCTTCCAACTCTCTTGTTTATGTAAAGAAAAGAACTTTAACCCGTTCTTACACCTTTATTTTTATTTATTATTTTGTGTGTATCTAATGCTCTGGAGTTAACAATGAACTCATTGTCCTCCTTCCCAATATTTAGAGGTCAGATCTTGATTATTAGTTTTTTATAATATAACATAGCTCTTTTTCATTGGTCTACTGTTAGTAGATTTGAGGTTATGGATGCTGTAGGTTGAAAAAATGTCTAATTCACATATGACATGCATTTCAAACATACGGTCAGTCATATGTGCCATTTTCTCTACACCTTCATCCAAAACACTCAAAATATTTTGAATATTACTTAATTTCTCCAGCCAGAGTGTGTTTAAAATTTTTTCAGACTTTTGTGCCACCATAGTTACACAAAATGGAAGTTTGACTGGGCTTTAAATCTCTTAAGTTCTAGTTTGCTAACTAGATTTTTTAATCTGGCATTCACTTTGTTTAAATAATGTTAAGTGTTTCTTTGGCAGTGAATAGTTATAACTTTTTGTACTCATCACAAGGTCCCAGATATTCTCAAAGTGGAGGTAACTCAACACTTACCTTATCACCTTCAAGTGGAGCAGTGCTTGTGGTCTGATTACTAATATTTTCAGCTTCGATATTACTGAATGGAATGTTGGAGGTTACCACTTGTTGTTTAGTTTTAATTTACTGTAACTTAAAATCACCAATCTAAAAACTAATTTTTGTGAAGCTTTTATTCAACAACTTTTCATCTCCAAGTCCAGTGAGTACTTTATATTAGCTTTCATTTATATTTAGACATTCTTTTAATAGAAGAAACAATACAGTTTAAACAAAGTATAATTTTCAAAGAACATCATTCTTAAAAGAAGTTATCATACCTGTAGATAATGTTTCCACACCACCAGGTAGTAACAAGTGGTGGGGGTAAGGGAATATTGAGGATTTTGTTCCCGAAGAGATCAATTCTTGTAGGGGCCTTAACAGTTAACTTTCTAGTGGGCACCAGTTTGTTCACATTGTGATACAGGGATCGAACAATTTTGCACAAACTTTGTAGCACATGCATAGCATGAGTCAGGTGTATCATTTTCAGATAGCTGATACTAAGTGCTTCATATAAGATGCCTCTTCGATTAGAAAAATAGGCATTGTATCATACTGAACACTAGTTAAAAGTATACAGTATTATGCCCAAATGAAGAGCTCTTTCTCTGACTCTTGTTCTCTGTGAACAAGCCTTAACAGTATGACCTCAGGTCAAACAGCAGAAACCCTATTTCAAAGCATCAACAGCTTGGTCACAAAACACAGTTTGTCACTGAGTGGCAAGTTTCACTTTTGTGTAGAAATATGAACACGAAAGTTAAAATCATTTATAAAACACACGAGACTCGGAGTGAAAAGAAGCTTACATGCCATTGGTATGCTGTTACTGAAAGGTAATTAAAATACTTGTACAAATGTTATTCTCTGACACTGGAGTTATTCTTTATTATTTCAGTTTCATGTATGTAAAATCTGTTCAAGATGGCAGTAGCTCGATCCTAAGTTCCTTTGTGTTCAGGCAAGATTTTTATTATTCAGATATTCTGTATATTTTTTATGCAGAATTGTTAGATTAATTGCAAGGACCATGCCAGTAGTTTCAGTATCATTTTATTAAAAAGCACTCGCTTTAGTACATATGTATTACATTCACTGGATAATGCAGTCCATATTATGCATGTTATATACATTATTTTATCTACTTTGCGGTAAAGTAGGCCATTACAATTCTTGTTTTGATTTTGTAATGTTTCACTTTACACAGTCGGGTGAGTTATTGATTTGCTTCTTGTGAGAAATCCAATTATAGAAATTGTGTTGCATCCTTTTTCGATTTTGTGACTGTTGTGTACCTATTGTGGTCCATTGTTGCATGTCTATACTATTGTGAACTGAGGTAAGGATAGGTACCTAATGGCTTGATATGGCACTATGTGCTTTTTCCTGAGCGTTACCTTCTAGTGAGGTGACTTCAAAGGATCAAGCCAGGTTTGTCACACCAGTCCTAAAGGATGTCAGAGAATTAGCTAAGACTAGCTAGACTCCTGCTTGATAGTGTGAGACACACTGGCAGAAAGATCTGCAGATCAGCACCTGCGAAGCTAGACCTTGACTGTAGGACATACTAACTTGGATTGTTAGTTTATTGCAACAATAAATAACAAATGGTTCATAAGTACTTGCATTATGGTAGCATGTACTCATAACCATGTGTGGCAAGAAACCAGTTAGGACTGATTGCTAGCTGTTTGCCTGCTTCATTTAAACAAACTTTTGTTGACTTCTGTTGTGGTTTCCAGCACCATGTACTGGTAGTGCCATTTTGTTTATTTCCTTTGGAGAAGGATTTTCTAATGGGAAGATGGTGTAAGTGGTGGCACTGAAGTTCTCTTAGATTTACTCAAAATTCCTCAGCTGCTCAGGGATTAATATTATTCTCTTCAGGGCGTGGGTCACAGATGAGAGAGAAAACAAGATTGTGTGTAAATAAAATAACAATAATTCTCCTTTTTTTCTTAAAATTGTAATTTAATTTGATTTTGTTTAAAACATTTAAACATACTCTTTAAAACACTGAACAAAATGAACTCTTGTTATCGTTGAACTTAGTTTTAAAACTTTGTAAGTTGCCTCTGCAAAACTTACATACACCACAAGTTTCTGCAAAATCTCTGATACTATCACATGCATCCGTACTATTCTGAATCTAAGTGCAGAAGAAAGTCACTTCTAGTCTTGGTTTTTATATATTTTGTAACATTGCTACATCATAAATAAGAGACTACTAGTTTATTTATGTTTTATCTTAGGATTACCCAAGCCCTTTCCTGCTACGCTTCTTTCTTGTTGTCAACTGCTTCATCAGCAATAGGTAAATTTCCTTACTATGGAAATCAACATTCCGTTCTTAATCCATAGAACAACTAACCACAATCATATTCATGCTTATATTAAATAACATTTTGTATAATTATTCTTTTAAATAACCTTTCAAAACTATTCAACATGAAAATTAATTTTAAGTAAAGATAAATATAAAAATAACTGCTTCACCTTGAACTACTTACATTAGCACTGCTATGGTGCATGTTTGAACTTACATAAGATTACTATTTAATAATAATAATCTGCTCTGATCTGGTGAACCTTATGTGTATTGTGATTAACTTTTACGGTGACTATCCTCACATGTAAGAGTTTACAAACTTTTAAAGTTACCTCTATGATTTGTGTGGCCATGGATTGTTATTCCTTGTATTTGCCTAAAAGCTGTTACTGCCATCCATTGTCTGCGTTGTGCAGTATTTTCTTGAAGCCATCTGTCTGCCGGTATCCAGGACTTTCGTGACGAAAAGCCACATGTTGCGCCAATTTATGAGGCTGCCCATTGTTGTTGCTTCACTTTTCTGTGGAAATTTAAATGCTCCATAAAGTGGTGGACTGAGTTTTTTCAGTGAAATTTTTGTTTTGAAGTACAATTTAAATTGTTTTATTTCAAAATGTATGAACACAAAAGTTAAAAATCAGTTTTAAAACACACAAGACAGAATTTTTCACTGCCCCATACAGGATTGTGATTGTTAAAGTTGCCAAGTATCACAAATGGTTTGGGGAGTTCTATCATGCAGAAAGTGTTTAACACGCCATTATAAAGGATGAGTTGAATATTTTATATACTTTGAGTGGATTACTTATGTGACTGAACGTTAAGAAATATATTCTCTGATTGTTTGCAATTCTCTTTCTGTTCATTTATGATTCTCAAAGCTGTTTTTATCTTATTTGAGGATTTAATAATACTTTCTCCATATTTTTGTCATTTTGTTGTGTTAGCAATTTTTGTATGTATTGTTTTTTTGAAGGCTTTATATCTGTCCTAATAAAACGTAAATGCTGTCAATTTAATATGCTCTTTACGTTGTCACTTAATAATTTTACCTCCAATGGAATTTTTACTTTATGAAAACATTTGTTTTAAACAATTTCATTGGAAGGAACCAGAGACCGGCATTTAGCGCGTCAGGACCGCTCGACTCACTCGCAGCGACGAGCATGAGACGTTCCGTAACCGGATGACGTCATAATTCACGGCCCGCCCGCTCGGTCTTGAGAAGACCGGGTCACTATAGCAGTGAGTGAGTGACTCGGGTTTACCCGCACCCAGGGATGCTCCGGCTTCTCTTTTCTTGCTCTTTTTTATTCTTCGTTTTTTAATCTTTTTGCCATTAACCCTTTCACTGATATGGACGTCATGTGATGACCAACTTCAAATGCCCCAAACCAATATGGATGTGTATAGACGTCCTGCGCATACATACATTTAATGCTCATTTAACGCAAATTATTTTAATCTTCCTATTTTACAATAAATTTAAATTAGTTCTATAAGCGATGTAAACGTACCCTTAAAGGTTTCTCTTTGAATTGTACACCTCCATACCTGGATAAACACCCAAGAGCACATCTGCAGATTCACACGAAATAATATTGGTTTCCTTGCAAACTTCTTTTTCGCAACACACTAGACATTTTCGAAATGGTTGCAACTATTTTCGTTGTGGGTGGTATCCTTTTAGGGAAGTGTTTTCTCTCAAGTATGAGGGGTGATGTCGTGGTGAATTTCTTACCCTCAGTATAAAGAGGCCTCTGAGTATTGTTATACGCGCAGGTACAGGTAGGCGAATGTCTTGCATGAATTTACAGCTCTGAAAATTACTAAACAATTGTGCATGGTTACATCCAGTGGTATAAAACTACTTTTTTCAGCATGTAACTGTTTTTCGTAAAGAGGGATAGCTAGTAATAGTGATCCACGTCACCCATATTTGACCCGCCACTTCCCCCAAACAATGGAATAGCTAACATGCCATCTGTAGACCAGTACACGTCACTGCTATCTACATATATCCTAAACATCTCCTTCATAATCGCACAACAAATATTCCAGATTTTCTACAGTAATATCAGAAGCCTGTACATATCATACCCAAGCTAATTTATGCTACATTACGGGGATAAGCCATGGTTAACATTGAAATTTAACAATTTCAAATGTGCCATTCATTTAGCTCTTGATAGCTATAAGAAATCACTCTGAACACACAGAGAACTAAAATACTGAGCGAAAACAGCTGCATAAAACCAGGAACCTTGGTTGAGAAACACTGTAATATCAGATGCTGACAGGGAGTTTTCATTCCAGTGTAACGCAACATAATACTCGTATGATTATCGCTTGGTATAGCATAAATAAACTAGAATCGAAAACCTTGAACCGGAGAAGTAGCCTGCGTAGCTATACATACATTCGTTTGTATATACTATATACACAAAACAAAACGACTCAAATATTAGGCGCGCTCGGCGCAAAGAATGACTTTTGCTACAGTGAAACAAAGTAGTAAATTTCAACGATTTATTAATGTAGTCTCTGCTTTTTTGTTACTGTAGATGTATACTTCCTTTAACGGGTTTAAACCAGTTTTTGTTTCGTTTAAATAACTTAATAAATACGGAAGATATGGAATTGTATTTATGATGCATTTTTATAGCATTTAACAATTTAAATTTCCTGTTCTGTTTATTGGGTATTCGTTTCCGGCCCCTGAAGGGTTTAAATGGTCATCGTCGAAGCTGTTAAAGAATCAGTAGGTTCATAGAGGAGTTTGAGTATCATACAGTAGTTACGTAAAATAAGAAGCTATTAACAGTGAAGCAAACAAATATATACAAATATAATAAGTTGTAACTTAAAAAATTTCACTTATCTTTTAAGAAATGGTGACCGTATTTCATACAAAATGAATAGGATAATTATTACAGGATTATTGGTATAATTACAGGATTATTTACGAAATCGCGATCCTATTCAATTTGTAAGAAATATCATTTCTTAAAAGATAGGTGAAGATTTTTAAGTTACAAATTTTTATATTTGTATATATATATATATACAGTAGGTACGAATATTGTGTTAGATCTTTACTTTAGTCATCAATAATAATAATAATAATAATAATAATAAAGTCTCTTAGTAAACAAAACTCTTAAACCTATCACACGTAAGCCTAGAAAGAGTATATGAAAAGAGTGGAAATAATCACATTATCACTTTGTAAACATTACGTACCATACAAAAAAAAAAAAATGTAAACCTTGGGAATCTTTGAATCATTACATTGTACATAGCAGAACTGTATGTACAAGAACAAAACTGGCACAGGTTTTTAGTTATTCTTTATATAAGAACTAACATTGAAAAGACATACGTTTAGTTACAAGATTTCATGTTTCATGTGATTATTAATGACCAGTAGATCATTGACATTTTCAGACGAAATGTTTGTTCGTCTGTTCGTTATGACAAGTCCTGCTAAACTGAAATTTCTCTCGCAAGCACTACTTGCTGCAGGTACACACAACACTTCCTTGGCGATTGAGGAGAGCAGTGGGAATGTTTCTGAGTGATCTTTCCACCATTTGAGAATGTCTTCACAGTTTGAATCACCTGTCGCAAGATACAGTGTTACCTCGTCCACGGAAGAACCTCCTTTCCTCCATTTAGAAAATCTTCCACACTTATGTGGGGAAGCTGCCGGAATTCCTTGTGCAGAAGATTCTCGATACACAGCACATATCATTCGAGCGTCTGCATAAACTATCTGCCTCTCTGTTTCATTCACCATTGCTAGGTGTTTGAATGCAGGCCATAAAAATGTTGCCATGTAATGTAGAGGTTGTAGCACAAATTTTTCTTCAATGAATTGTGCAGCACGTAATTTCAGTTGTTTTATTTCCTGAAATAAAAAAACAATGATGTTAAAATTTGATTGAAACAGATGGAAATGAAAATGATTATTTCAGTTTTGTGAGAAAATATTTACCTCAGAATCCTCCTTTTGTGGTGAGCAATGATTAATGAGCTCAGATTTCCACAGAAGAACTAATTGCAGGGTTGGCTCATCGGCTTCCAATTTTTCGGAACCCTCTTTGAAGGGATCTAAAAATTCAATCAGTTCCCCTACAAGACTTCTGTCGTAGTTCTCCATTTTACTCTCAGCATTGTGTTGGAGTAATTGATTTATAATATCCTCTTCTTGAGTATACACTGACTTCAAATTTAAGAGGCGGGAATTCCAGCGAACATCGCACTCTTGTTGCAGGGATTTGGGAAGTTTGTTTACAAGCCCGGTGCGTTTCATGTAGGCTGTAGTTTCCTTACACGCCGATATGGAGGACCAGACTCTTGGTAAATGTTCTTTCAGGAAATCTTCTTTGAAGGTATTGCGAAGAACAGTGTTTAATATATGGGCTGCACAAGGAAGCCATTGGTAATTTTTCAGAGCTTTCTTGATATTACTACCTTGATCTGATACAAACTTAATTTTCATCAAGTCTTCTAAAGGTAAACCGATCGACATCATTCTGTTCTCGATTTCCTTTCTCAAATTATCACCTGATTTGTTCTGATCAGGGAATTTTGCAGTCATAAGAACTACAGATTGGAATTTCCAATTTTCCGAAATGTAATGGCCCGTGATAGTGGTATAGCTGATTTTCTTGTAATCATCGGACCACATATCTGTAGTGCATGCTAGCAAACATTTTCCTGCTGCCTCGAGAACACAAGGAAGTGTGTCTTGTATTCGATCAGCAATTTCATGTACATTACGGGACACAGTGCGTGGATCTGGTAGTACTTTATCAATGTCTATATTTCCATATTTAGCCCCGATTTGTACAAGATTCTGTGCCATAGTACGAAACCCTTTACCAGCAACAGTTTCGAATGGACGAATGTCACTCGCGCACATGAGTACACAGCTTCTTGTGATAATCTCCTGGTCTTGTTTACTAACACTGACTGTAGCAGAAATGGAACGGGGAACCAAACACTTATGTCTAATCAGGCTTGACGTTCCTGAGTTGTGAGAAAGCACTTTATTGCATGTTTTGCACTGTGCAAATCTCAGTTTAATTTTTCCATCCGCTGTGTAAATTTCTTTAAAAGTCTCCCATGCTGACCTCGTACCCGACCTTTCTCTGGTAATATATACACCACTGCTCACTTTTTGTTTAACACTTTCAGCAGACTCCGTTTCCATTTTCAACTTCCGCAGTGTATGTAACAGACAACTGAAGTCGATCGAGTCATGGTCGCGCTTGGCTCGGCTCGGGTCACTCTAGGACCGCTGTATAGTAAACAGCTAGATAAGCAATGAACCTGCTGCCTTCTTCCCCTTCCAATTACCCCTCCTTGTATAGTCACTTGTGCTGCTGTTTCATCCGAGCACGGGCGTGAGTGATGCAAGAATTGCCGGTCTCTGGAAGGAACATGCTTAAGCAGTACGAAAATATTTCATTTATTTGTACCCTGAATAAGGTATACCAGATTCCAGTTTACATTTAAGAGTGCAGATACAAATTTCATAATTTTTTATTCATTTATATGTCTTATTAGACTGCAGATTGCTTCTTGGTTTTCGGTGTCACAGTCATAAATATCAATCATTTCAGTTCTGTAATCTGAAATGTGAAACTCTGTACAAAGGAAGTACATTCTTTGTTTTTCAGATTGGTTATTACAAGGCCAATAACTGACAATGTATTCTCTGTGATTCTAGTTGAGCTATTTACATTATTATGCAGATTAAAAACTGTTATGCAGATTAGAACTGTTAGAATCAGCTGCTAGATTTACAAGGGTGAATCAAATATGAACAAGCCTTTTGTTGTGGCTCTGTAATTTATTACAGTTAGGCCCATTCTACATTTTTCTAACTTCTCCACATAACTCCCAATTCTCCTACACTATTTTGCTGCCAAATAGGTAATGTCTTCATACCAGCCTCAAAGAAAGTAGTGAGGCATGTCCAAAGCCACTGGCACATATACTGTAGCCTCTCTAAGCTGGTTGTGAAGTACTGTCCACCAAGAGCACCCTTCAGCGGCCTAAAATGTGAAAGTAACACAGCGGCAGGCCTGGACTGTTGAAATTGCAAGCCATGTAGCCTTACTCCTCTTCATTCAGCAGCTTTGGGACCCAACAAGCTGATACCTTTCGGAATCCCAGGTTCTTCCGGAGGATTTTCAGAACACTCCCGTAGCTGATCTCAAGTTCCTGGCTGATTTCAAACAGCGTAATTTGCCTATCAGCTCCACTAAGCTCTCGAACAGCCACAATATTGTGACATCCCTGGAAATATTTCAATATGTTATTATCAACCAAATGGTTGAACTATTCCAAGGATATTACTGGGGAACATAACTCGGAGAGTGAGAGGTCAAATTACTTACATTAAGACTTGGAAGATACGGGACACTTCATAATTAAATACACAATTTGCCTTGAAACTTACATACCTGTTTTATTAAAAATTCTAAAACACCTAAACATAATACAATACATTCTACAGGTGCGAAGAGATGTAACACAAGCGTTCCACTCGAGAGTCGCTCACGAAGGTCAAGCTAATCTCTCTTGGCCAGTCAGCTCCAGAACCTTCCATGGCTGGCTAGCTCACAGCAACCAGTTGTTTGCGTAGAAACACTACTGTGAAGATTTCCAACCAGCCATAAGGAGCCGGACGCCTGGCGGCGACTTGACCTTACTAAATGTACAACTCATCACCAATACAAAACTGTTTTGGTTTCTCAATAATAATGTTTAAAAGTATAGAATAATATGAAACAAAGTGAGTATGTCACATTTGCATTATGATGTTAGTGCAGGGACGGTGTGGATGTGGCATGTGTTACACTGTTTCACATCTGTCCTTGAACTCCTTACACCAACATTTCACCCGGGTCCACGAGAGAGTTCTGTCCTCGAACTGTGCCTGTAACCGGCATCAAATGTCACCAGCTTTAACATTTTCTCGGCAAGAAATTTGATTGCAATGCATTGCGCAATGCGCAGATATACGTTGCACTCCCTCATGCCGCCAACTGACTACAGCATGGACGAGCCTTCCTGCGCTTCTTCCACATTTCCCTAGATCCGGTTTTGCGTACGCAATCATCTCGAAATGCACGCGCCCCACACAGGCGTTACAGTTAAAAAGACTTACTCATACTTGATCCCCCATGCATATTGAGATCACTTAGTATAACTAATTTTGATATTTACAAGGTTTTTTAGCAGCGTAACAAATTCTTTTAGGAACTTATCTACTTTTGTTTGAGGAGATGTATATTCACTAATAATGCTTATATCACTGCTCTTATTTATTAATTTAATTCCTAATGTTTCACATATTATCTCAACAGGACTGCATTTAACCTTATTTAATACAAACTTGGTATTGTTTTTGGTATAAATAGCTACACCACCTCCCAGATGTTTCTTTTAATAAAATGTACTAGTTAAACAGAATTGATTCAGCTTATTTAACAGCAATTTACTGTTGTTAAGCCAGTGTTCAGTTATAATTACTACATGTAGATCAGTTTTTGCTAACATTTCATCAATGATTTCAATCTTATTTTCAATACTACGTATATTATTATGAATTATTCTAATCCTTTTTGCTGGGATTATGTTACCTAAAATTTCTTTTGATGATAGCAGTTTCCCTGATTAGTGTTACCTAATTTTGTCTCAATACATGCCTTAAAACTCTAATTAAGAAATGGTATGCTATACAGTTCGGTTCCTTTGTTCCTTGCCCTAACACATACATCACTAAACTAGAAATGTTATACACATTTCTAAGTCTTTATGTTTTTTCATATGTAACTTTTCTTGAAGCTTTGTATGTCTGTCAAGTTCAGCTTCTTTGTGTTGCATTCATTTGAATTTTTTTTTTAATTTATTGATGAAAACTTTTTTGTACATAGCTTAAACAATATAGTTTTGCTAAATTACTTATATTAATGACATGAAACATGTATATGAGGTGTTACCTACCGGTAATTCCAATAGTCTTTAAGGTTATGATAGTAGGTCGATGTGTCATTTTCCTTTTAATCTTCTATTGTCTCGATTTGGTGTAGGATTTGTTGGTGTCTGTTGTATCAAAGGATTAATATGTTGTATAAATGAGTTGTGGAGTCTTTTATAGCTCTCTCGGAGGACTACAGATACCTCCGGAACATCTAAGTCACTATGGAGAATGGTGTTATGAATGTACCACGGTGCATCAGTTATGTTTCGTAAATATCTGTGTTGTAGGGTTTGAATTCTTTTTATGTGTGCTGATGAAGCAGATCCCCATCCTGCAGAAGCATACTGCCATAAAGTTGGAATAAGAGAAATGTATAGCAACAGTTTGTACTACAGAGAGATGACTTTCTTGCGATGATTGGCTTCAGAAGGCGAATACGGTTTCTTATTTTCTGTTCTAAATTAGGGATGTGGTCGTTGCAGGTGCATCTGTTGTCTAAAATTAGGCCAAGGTATCTGATAGTTTGAAAGATGACCATTATTGCGTTGGTTAATATAACAGTATGGTCCATTGCATTTCTTTTGTACCTGAATCTGATTAATTTAGATTTTGAAGGACTCCTAACAACTCTCCATCATTTGCACCAGACTTCTGTGTCTTCATAGAAAGGGTTAAGTTTTCTTGGTGCTGATTCACAGGCGCCTTTGCTCAGGATTGCAATATGCTAAGCATAGTGTGCATTTTATCAAATTCATCAAACTTTTGCTTGTATAACATCACATTTATGTCTTTGACAGATTTTTTTGCTTGCTTAAACTTTTTTAAAGTTGTGTATGAAAAGATGTACTTTTTGACAACTTCCAATAATAGGGACAGGGGTACTTATTTTAGAAGTTCCTTCACTTCTTTGACACATCTGAAAGCAGTGCTGTTACAACGGAAATAAAAGTTTTCTTTTGTTGTAAAGCTACTGAACTATTTCTTTCAAATGCTATAGTTTATTGTTTTTTTTTTTTTTTGTGACCACCAAGTAACCAAAAAGCATTAGCAGAAAGTGCAGTTTAAACACCAGTTGTAGTTCTGTGCCTCTCTTCTGCAACTTCCCTATAATACCATTATTGGGGCTTGGGGCTCCATTTCTTGAATTGTACTCTATCCTGTACCATTCTTTATATCTGGTTCCATGTCTTTCCTCTACTTGTTGCAAACCAGTTGTAGTCACTGTGGTAAATGATTAATATATGTCAGAAACTATTTGTAGTTGGTTTATTAATACTTGTCACTTGTTTATATTTATGAGAGACTAGTTTCAAAGGCATTCGCCTCCATTTTCAATCTCTTTCCAACTGAAAATGGAGGCGAATGCCTTTGAAACTAGTCTCTCATAAATATAAACAAGTGACGAGTATTAATAAACCAACTACAAATAGTTTCGGCCGCGCCGTGGCTCAGTGGTTAGACCGCTTGGCTCTCACCAAGGTGGCCCGGGTTCGATCCCAGGCAACCGCAAAGTGAGATTTGTGGTGGACAACACGGCGCTGGGGCGGGTTTTCTCCGGGACCTCCGGTTTCCCCCGCCATCTCATTCCACCGGTGCTCCATCTTCATCTCATGTATTACCAGTGTCACCGCCTGCGGTGCCGTATGTAGTTAAAGTGGGCGTTAAACACTACACATTTCAATTACAAATAGTTTCTGAGATTAATTTTAACGTCACTGTTACTAAATTCCTCCAAACCATTATTTATATATATATATATATATATATATGCTTTAAACTGGGTTATTTTGCTCAATATCTTCGGGGTGCTTTCAATTAGGGCTATACCTGAAGTCTAAAAAGCCCTCCATCATCAATAAGATGGGTGAAAGTGAATATGCCACTTAGGTGCATCAACCCCACAGGGAAGACTAGTGAATAACCTCAGTGGGGCCGCCTGGTGATCTAGCACACCTTCTACTGACTCTGTAGGTCAGTGCCTGAGACTTTTTAGGCAACCCTCTGCCCCCTCCGGGCGGCTGAAGCCTGGCCGGAGGTAGCCAATCTCCCATGGGTATCGGGAACACACTGCCCCCTCGAGTCCAACCCAATCCAAACAACTCCCTACAGGGAGGAGCTCAAATGTTCGGACTGAGGTTCCTCTGGCAATGTCAGAGTTACCACGAGTGCTAGGGATCTGCAGTGCCCGCACTACGGCGGCTGAAGGGGACAGATCCCCTTCCCTATGGGAATTCAAATCAATATGCTGCCTTTAATGCCTATTGTAGTGCCCTAATTGATATCTCCAGGTACTACCATATGCAAATTTAAGATCAACAAATATTGCTGATGTATCTTCGTGTTTATCAAGGGTGAAATGCTCATGTATGGTGCTATTTGAATGGAAGTAGTGAATGTCATTATAAAGCTAAATTCTCTAAATGTAAACAAATACAGCATGGCGAGTATTTTATTTTCTTTAAAAAATGATTTACATTGTTTACTTCTTTTAAGAATAATGTTCAAATTAAATTACATCTGTAGAATTTCCCCGTATGCCACAGACAAATACTGACTGCATGTAGGAAAACTATATAATTTGTATGGTTTCATCTTGTACCAGTATAGGAAAGTAAAGCAATACATAACCTAATTTAATATGTAAGTACAACAACTTGACAAACCAATTGTTTTTCAATGGATTTCAGGATGTTGTGATGTAACAGGGAATAAAAAGGCTGACAGGGTAGTAAAATAGGGGTCCAAAGTTCAGTAAAAAATACATTTCTTAAGAATTGATGAAAAGGAATATAAAACACAAATTTGACCGAAATATAAATGATTAGAACCTAATGGAAATTGTCAGTTGGAGAAACTTAATGGAAGAGTGTGTCTTGGTTCCTGGTTTATCCCTTAAAACAGGTGTTAATGTATTTTGACTGTAGGACCATGGCTGCTTGACAATCACCCTTGTAAGATTGGAATATTTATTATTTATTGTGTGGAGATCGAATTGAAGTGGACATGGAACATATGGTAAAATGTACAACTCTTCAAAATCAACAAGATATCACTTTTTAATATTTGGAAGCTAGAAGGGGAATGACTTTGTTGTTCACTGCTGGGTGTTTAAAAAAAAAACACACACACACACAAACATACACACATAGATTTCCACATTGAGTAGTTTTTGAATTATCTGCTGGATCTGCACAATCCTGAGTTTTGCTAGGAGAACATCGCTACACCAGGATGGTATTTGGTGTGTGTGCATTGAACATTTCTGTGCTCTTGGCCTGGCAAACTTTGAACAGATTTGTTTCTCTGTACATCTTTCTAAGTTCTCAAGAGAAGGTACGCAAAGTATGTGATTTCCACTAAGTTTTTCCAAAAAGGATTTCTGTTCATTTCTGTTATTTCCATAGTCCCCGTGTAAATAAATGCTTTATAATAAGAGAATGTGTTAATAGCACACAACAGGAGTACAGAGAGGTAAGTGTAAGTTGATGGTTGTAGTAAGCAATGAATTACATCGCCAACTTAAAAATTTCTTTTGAGCTTAGTGTACATAAGAAGAACATCTATCATGACCAAAGCCATTGCAAAACTAAATCAGTATTATTGATGTCACTGTTCATTGTCATAAAGTTGTGTACTTTTCGTAAGGAATGCTGTGAAATAGATGTGCAATATAAAGGCATGTAATAAAATCATGAAACTGGTAAATGCCTACAGTTCATAATAGACAATATTGTACTCAATTGAAAGCATGCATATGTATTTTTGTGGTCAGAGTGTGATTTATGATATGTGCTCTGCTATATTTCTGTAACTCTTGCAGTTGACCTCAGTCAATTTTCCTCACTTCTAAATTAAGGTCAGTGGAAATCTACTTAAAAATGTTCATTCTACAAAATGACAGATAAAAAATGTGGACAAATTAATCAGTGCTATCAAACATTATATTGTAATAGGCCTTAAGATGTTTTGAAATAAATTCTTTTCTGTTATGTTGCAATGTGGTTGAAAATTATTTTCTTATGCCCGATTTCACCAACAGATATTAAGACTTAACACAAGTTTAGCAATAGTTATAACAAAAATTGCATTTCACCAACAAGTGTTAGCTTAATACTCATGTTAAATCTCTTGTTAAACTAACAAGCCAAATTTCTGTTAAGTTCTTAACAATTGCAAATATCAAGATGGTGGGTGTGAACGCAGCTGCTGATGTCCATTTGCTATATTTAGGATTGTCTAAATGGCATTCGTAATAGAGTACAGCCTATAAGGAGAAATTATTTTGAGGAGCTATCAGACGGAGGTATAGACCGTTGAAACAAGTTGCTATGAAGGTTACTGCGAAAGTACAAAGAGAGGTTAGACCATGCATCGAAAGGAATATGCCAATCTCGCCTTTGCTTCAATTATTAACAACTTGGCAATTTTATAATTCATTGAATTATGTGGATAATACACTGTCCACTTCCGTCTTGAAATGTTCAAGTCACTTGTCACTTGTCCTTCTTCACACCTCGTTTTAAATTTATGTAATACAGATGAAGTTGTTTCGTTCATGCATTTGAATTAAATTCATTTCCAATTTTTTCCCCCGTGACATCTTTCTCTTTCACATTCACTGTATCCGTCCTCTTATTTTCCACAATATCCTTATCCTTCGTCAGGAGTTCAATTAACAATTCTTTCTCCATGGATTAGAAATTTGTCTCATGGTTTTTGTTTACAATTTTGTGTACGTGCCATTTTTCAGCTCTTTGCAGACAAAAATGAAAACAAAAGGGCATCACAGTACGTTCAGAAAATAATACGACTCATCCATAGTGTTCTATGAATGTAATATTTACAAGTCTCTTGGCGTTAACACGTGTTTGTTAAAATTTTCAGGAAACAGGTTGGTGAAATGTAAGAAATTTAACGGCTTTTTTAGCGCTGTGACAATTGTTACGTTACATTTGTTAAAGTCGATTTTAACATCTGTTGGTGAAATTGAAAGTGGTACATATTCCACTATGTTCTGTTATATGTATTGAAGTTTGGTGAAAAGGTAAGTATACACTTATGAGTGTGAAAATGTGTCCACGAAAATCCAAAAATCTGGTTTTCATGTTCGCTCTGACATGTTAACCGTGTACTCCGAACATAAAACATGTGGTGCACAAAACTTTTAATGAACTATGAGAAACAGTTGTTACGATTTTGCTTTTCTTTTTCTTAATCACCTTTTGATGCAATAATATGAAATACTCCTTGCACATTACAGTTTGTCGTAACAGTCTGATGTTATGAGCTGGAAAATATACAAGTCTTGTGTTCTAATATAATGTTATTGCCAGTAAAGGGAAGATTATGGAAAGGGCATTGAAACTCTGGTATAGAATATTGAATCTGGAAGAAAGGAATTTGTTGAAACAGTGTTTAATTTATCAAGAAAAAAGTTTAAAGATCAAGGGTTGGGTAGAATGTTTCAGAAAAAATCTAGAGAACAGTGGATTAGGGCAAATGAGGAGAAAAAGAGAAAGTAATGTAAAAAATTTCTGGAAATCTGCAAGAAAAAGATTCAAAGACATAGAAGTGCAGAAAATATGTAGTGAAATAGCTGAGAAGAGGTCTTTAGTTTTTTATATACCAATGAAGGGGACTTGGAAGGGAAAAGTACATAGACGTGATGAATAAAGAGGAGAGAGAAGGTATTGCGGGGGTGAGAGCAGGTGTATGGCGACTAAAAGGTGTAAGGAAGGGTATTCCACAAAATTACTGTCCCATATTTGGGGAAAATGAGAACTTAGAACATATATTTTTGAGTGCGAAGGTACAGAAATTTGGAGGAAAGAGTTTATTAATAAGAAATGGTTTTAAGTTAGGAATATAGCTATAGCTGAAATGTTTGTTAAAGATAGTAAGAAGATCGGGCAATTCTTGGACAAAGTTAAAAAAAGTGGTTATGGACAGTGAACAGAACTAATAAGGAACCTGCATTGTTATAATTAACTGTCTAGAAATAAGGATCTACTATAAAGTGAGTATGGTTGGTATAGAGCCAGGGCTGAACACTGGTCACACTCAATTATAGTGGCTTAGCTAAAATAAACAACTTTAAAAAAAAATAAATAATGTTGGAAATGGGTGGGCCAAATGGTTCTGCCATGGTGAATTTTCTCCTTAAAACACTTTCCAAGGTATTCTGTTATTTTAATCAATTTTTACACCACTGCTACAGTGGGCCTAAGTAGTAAAGAATCCTTCTTGCTGAACTTTAGTTTTCAGGTTCTTTTGAGAATTTTTCTCAGGCTTATTTTGACATGAGGAAAACGGCAAAACATTTAAATGTATCTTTTCTTACGCTCATTGATCTCAACTTACATCTTTTGTGGTGACACAATCCGATAGAATTACTGAGTCTAGCGGTCTGTCTTTCACCTCTCGAAGCCTCTTTATTCTCACCAAAACTGCTTTTGTGACTATTTTGTCCATTGTGATTATTAGTCTCGGCCATGCCATTATTAAGGGTCCGAATAATACCTTTTCAAACGAAGTCAAGTGTTATCCACTGAGAATTCCTGCTAAGAATCCGCTTTCTTCCGTCTCTTTTGTCGAAACTATTCAACCCAACTGCACGTGCACGTGTTTCAACAAATATACAATATTCCTTCGAAATCCATTACGATTCTTTATTCATTGCATCCCTAATTTCGGTATCAACATCAAGAATAAATTGTGTGGACAACAATTTTCATCAGCAAAAGAAGCCGTTGATGCCTTCAAAAACCATGTTTTGGAGGTGTCTCAAGAAGACTGGAATAAATGCTTTGACAAATGGTTCAAATGGATGCAAACGTGTACTGATCATAAAGGAGAATATTTTAAAAACCAATAAAACAGCTTTCAATGAAAAATTACTGTGTTTTAATTATTATGGTCTGTAAATAGTTCCCCTCAATATATTTCATTTAATATAGTGCGATCCATATAAAACTGAACCATTTCAATAGGTCATAACTTTTGAACCAATAATAGGACACACGTGCAACTTTGGGAGAATATAATACACAATTGGGAGATTACATTACACTATTTACATCTCAGAGAAAATGTTGGAAGTGTCCTCCACCAGCATCTGTACATGTTTGCATTCGTCTCGTCATATTCTCTGCAGTTTTACGGAGATTATATCGAATTGAGAGGTCATTTCCAGCAAGACGTGCCATACATCTAATGACACCATGGAACTTGTAACCAGTTTCTTTGATAATCGAGTAATCTCAAAAGGTCTGTGGCCCCCCACATCCCTTGACCTAACCTCACCGGATATTTTCTTGTGGGGGTATCTAAAAAATTGGTGTCAAGAACAGGCCACGGACAATTCATGTTCTCAAGGAATCCATTCGAACCGAAATAAGTAACATTGGCGAGGATACTCTCCGTAAAACTTCAGAGAATATGGTGAGACGAGTACAAACATGTATAAATGCTGGTGGAGGATACTTCCAACATTTTCTCTGAGATGTAATTAGTGTAATGTAATCTCCCAATTGTGTATTATATTCTCCCAAAGTTGCACGTGTGTCCTATTATTGGTTCAAAAGTTATGACCTATTGAAATGGTTCAGGTTTATATGGATCGCACTGCATTTCATTGTTAAGGATATGCATAAATATACAGCCTATTTTTTGAGCAAATGAAGTGAGTGTATTCCAAAGTATCAAACTGCTTACATTAAAAAATACGTTTCGTAATATACTTTTTTTTTCCTTAATTGGAAATTTCCATAATTTGGCATTAGAGTTTATTCTTGTAGACAGGCAAAATATGAAAAGAAATTTGCCACATTGACTTACTTGACTGTGAAAGCAATAAGTGACGATTATCCTGGGCCCATGATCTGTTGTATGGAATAATAGAAAAGTTAGTTTCAAAGGCTGTCTTATTTATCCCACACTATCGTGAGAAGATCATAAAAACACAGAGAGAAGGAAGTAGATTGGCTATCAAGAGCAGTCAGACCACGGACGTGCAAAATACAATTTGATCGCAGTTAAATATGCTATATCCTTGATGGTGCAACATTTATGGTCCCTGGTCCTCTATTCCATTGCTGTTCTCAGTATGTGACACTTCACAATGTTCGAAGTTATCTGTGCATAACTGGTTTATAATAGAAAACTTTGATCTGAGGATTCTGCACGTATTGTTTTAACGTTTTCAGTTTTTCCCCTTATTGAGGAAGTGAATGCGACTGCTAAGTCTGTGTACGTTTACCGCGGTGTTCCTCAGCCACTACCCTATCAGGATGTTAATGCTGCTTTCTTCGCCATTTGTTCACGACTTGGTAGCAGTCCAGGAAAGCGTTGGTGGGCACCCAGCTCCGGGAAGTCACGAAGCCCAGTATAACATCCTGCAAGGAATCCCGGCAGTCCGATATTTTAATTTGATTACATGTACCTCACACACACACAGCACTCATGAACATCTTTTGCGTGGTGGTCCGGACCCAGGATGTTCGACGTGCGCCCTACGACTCGTGGTGTCACATGTTCTAAATGATTGTTCCAAATAACACTCGCGAGTGCTAGTCTATTGCCCTGGGAATTACACTGCTCTCAATTTTAGGCGACTAGTTAGCTGTTGGCAAGGTACTGCGGTTTGTCACCACTATTGATTTTGATAGGTATGAGTGTCTTTAGCCTTTTAACCTTTTATTTTTTAAAACTGACTTCGGGCTCTAATGAGCTAGCTGTCCATGGGTCCTTAAAACGCACATACTCAGTCGCTCACAATTTCAGTTTTTGTGAGCGGGCGTTGCAAGATCAGTGCTTCAGATAATTTCTTTTTAATTGTAATTTACGTCCTCCAACGTTGTCATATCGGACGATGAATGGAATTGATGAAATGATGCTCAGATGAGCCCAGACAGTTATTTATCTGTAGTGTTTGTCACGTTTTTTTTAAACACAAAGTAAAGAATAGAATTGCTCCATTACTTCCTTTCCAGTTGTTTGCCATATGTGCCATTTGCTGGTGTCTTTGTAGTGCAATTTATAAGAAGATTTGTAGTTATTTGTGTAGTAACCTATAAATGATAATTACGTATATGGTTTAGTGCATGGACATTGCGATCCAAATTGGCCTGGCCGATAAATGTCCTTCAGATAATAGTTGCTTCTTTGTAATATGTATCTTAGTTCAAAAGAAGAACCAACAAGAAGTCTACGATATGCTTACAATTATCCTAATGTCCCTAAAGTTTTCAAAAACAACCCTGGTTTAGGAATTTAGTTAAATTAAGCTGGTGGAGATTTTTATTTAAGGTTTGAAGGACAATAACGATGTCATTTCAGGCTGTTATGCCAACGCCGCCAGTGTGCCGGTATGTTCCACAGGAGTTTTTCACATATTAGTAAATGTTGCACTCTGCCTGGTTTGTAAAGTGGTACAGCCCCATGTTACAAGATTTATAAGATGATACCAAATATATAAGGTGATACAAAACAAAATCATATTAAACATAAACAAATAGAAAATTTAAAGTAATTAGAAAAGGTACAAGCCTTGAGTACGATACATGTTTCATGCGCACAACTTCACAGGGAAATCATTACTACCATGTCCAGCACCAAGCGCAGACAACTTTTCCGTATTGCCATCATTTTTCCATGCAGCTGTATTTTCTTCTGACGTGCTGCTGGCTATGTTGCAGACCCTACTCACCACGGCGTTGTCTCTCCGGGAGATGATGCAGTAGTACCTCATGCAATGAATCTGTCGCTCATTCATCTTCTGCATTTCCTCTGGTTTCGCAGATTATGCAGATATCCATTTACGTGCCGTAGGTTTAGTCGCGCCTGAAAGATGAACCTCTGCAAATCTCGCATCGCATCGCAGGTACTGTCAGGCTGTGTTAGCACGAAGATTGTTGCTGTGTGCCCACCCAGGATAGGGTTTAACCACAGATAAGATTTTCTTTTCGGGATGGTTTAGGATGGCTGTTTTTGTTTGAGGATGGTGGATTGATTTCGAGGTAGTTTAGTACTCCTCTAAGAAGGAAAGAATGCTTTCCTTTAGCACCCTGGCGTTGAAGGATTTATTTTGATTTTGAATTGATTTTTGGTAATTTTGAGACCAACTCTGCAAATCTACTGTAGAACCAGTTCTTATATAGTGGGACTGCAGCATCAGCAAACACGCAGTCGATGCGTTTTACTTGGCTGGGCAGCTCAAGAAGGTGAGTCAGATGTTGATCTCTTCTTATGTCCGTTAGTGTTTTTCGCATCTGATGCCTTTGGTTTTCGCGCAAGACGTACAGCAGGCTTATAGCCCTCAAAGGACCATTTCTTATCACACCTGGCAGACGATTTGCGAGCCTGAGTCTAGGTAGAAAAAATAGCGTTAGTGTTTCACCTGAACTTGCCTTTATTCTCTCCACTCAGGTAGGCAGCGACACCATTAGCATCGACCAAACTTCCAAGTCTCTATTTTACAATGGCCTGCAGGTTGTCAAGAGCTACGTCATCCCTCTTGGCTCATTCACCCTTGGCAAGTTGGGCAGTTTACAAGAAAGTTGAGAAATACATAGAAAAAGCTCTCGAGGGCATCCAGTTTCTGCCAGCTTAGACTAGATAAATTGTTCATGCGGTGAACATATCAGCTAGCTCTTTCAAATTTGTTGTGTTGTGAACCTAACTGGCTTTCCAAGGAACTTGTCGAACCCACCGTCCTCAATCAGTTTAGTTTCTTGTTTTCCAACATTTAAATGTTGTCCTTTATGCCAATTGGTATCTTTCCAAACAGATGGAAACTGAAGGATTTTCTTGGTTTCATCTTTATTAATATTTATAGCCAAGGTATGGATTTTTTCTTTCCATATTTTGTAAGTCTTCAGGCTCGTTATCTAGCTGCAAAAATTATTAATTTTTTTAATTTTATCATCTCTACTCACATATTACTATATACGAATTTATATAATATATATAATATATATAATAATTACAAATTCCGAAATTATATGAACAATTTCCATTTATCCTAAACAAAATTGCTAAAAAATAATTATGTTTGTCATTAAGTCATCACCATAAATCAGGACCTTGTGTTTGGTTTGTTGTCCAGGAATATTTCTAATAATGGATAGAAAGGATAGTCAAAATTCTATCTTCAGCCTGATTTAAGTAGACTAGACGTGCTTTCCTGTCCATGTTTATCTGCCTGATAGCAGCACGAGAGAGAGGGTAGGTGGGATGTTGGTTAAATGGATTTCATTGACTGCATGATGGTTATGTTTTGTGATGGAAGAAACCTGCTCCATCAGTAGTCCAGTTAAAAGTGCTGATGCAAACACCAATGAAATAGCACCAAGAACCAATAAAAAAGCAGCTAGCAGCTGCGTATAAAATTCGCTTGTTATATTTCCTGCTGTGAGGCGTTTGTATTACTAATTACGCAACACAACACTTCACTATACTTCACTAATATTGTATTCACTACCATAATCTAGTTGATCTTGGTAACACAAATATCTTTGCTTGCTACATTTTCACTAAAAAATTCAACTATTACGAATGCAGCAGTCATATGAACTCGTTATGCAGTTAACAGAGTGAAATCATTAACACTTAAACTTGTAACATTGAAGAAAATACTAAACTACCATGATTAACGTTTGTCGTTGTCTAGCCTTATTCTTGAAACCAAGCAATTCAACCTAAAAAGGCACACGTTTTCGTTTTGATTACTCTACCTGGCGAGTTACGTGCGCACACTTAAGGGTTATTTAACTTAATAGAGCACATTATACACTACACTTATCTAGTGTTGTACTGTTAATAGTAAAATTTACATTAACTGAAGTATAAGTTGGGCATTAACTCAAATAAGCAATAAACTACCGCATAGATTTACTGAGTACACTATCAGTCGAAGTCAAAGCCTCCTAACGGTCGCTATGGTTAAATTCCATGTTATTAATTGTAGTTCATTTGATATATTATTATGAACTGGTAAGGTAATTTAATTCAGTTACGTATTTTCAATATTTAACTGGAGTTCTTTAAAGGAAAGAGAAAATACTTTTCTGCAAGAACACCAAAGAAAGAATGAAAAAAAAAAAAAAAAAAAAAATATTAAGTGAAATATATTTTGAATTTCGTGACAATGTATAAATAATCACATAAATACCAATTATGTCTTAGAAGTTGGGTGTTTCTGGTTTCAATTTATTCTGTGGATACAAATAAACTTCCAAAGTCTACTTAGCATAACCAAAACCACTTGCTACCTCAGCTGTATTAACAAATCAAATTCATATCACACCACTGCAAGCCCAAGTTAAAGAAGCGTACATCTGCCACCTTGGGGCCCAAATGACCTTGTTGTCGACGGGCCCTTAAACACCACACTCACTCACTCACTCACTCACTCACTCACTCACTCACTCACTCACTCACTCACTCACTCTGCCACCTATCGTCAAAATTCCAGGTCTGCCAGAGTTTTGGTTTGTTTCTTCTACCACGGATTAACTTTATATTACGAGATATTGAGTTTACTTTATTTCATATTATGGGACTTGAAAAATATTTTCATATTTCCATAACCTTTATTTACTTGTTTGAAATCTTAACTGTCTGGACAGTATGTATACGAAGTTTTGCACTTAAATTCAATACTTTAAAGGATGCGAAGTGAAGATTTTGAATAAAATGCTCCCCAAACTAACATTTAGAAGGTACATTTTTTAAAAATGCTGCCAAAAAGGACTATTTTTTATTAATATTAATATTATTATTAATATTAAATTACAACACATTAAACTGTGTAGCTTAAATAAAGGCTGCGAAGTTCCCTTTATTCTGAAAGACTTTCTTGTTACTAATTTGAGAGGGAGAGAAAAAATCTTACTACACAAAAAATGTACATATCATTAAAACTCAATTTATATCCAATAACAATTTTCATCGCATTATTTTTGGTTTGAATTTTAAAATAATTATACTTTTTGGAGGAAAATGGTTATTCGTATTTTCTTTGTTTTCTCGTAATCATTTAAAGAGGGCGTTATTTTACATTCATCACGGAACGACCCGCTCGTAAAACATTTGACAATCGTCTAAACGTAGTGTTTTCTAATTCCTTTATATTTGCAAGAAAAATGTAATAAAGCCGTTTCTGCAAGTGTTTATGTCGATTAACATGGAGTACTTAGAAGAATATACTTTTTAAATAAGTTTTTTTTTTTTTTTTTTTTTTTTTTTTAAGAACGGGTAGGGAAATTATGTGAATTCTACACATGAGACCTTTGTTTATCCTCATGCTAGGTTTTCGCTTCCTTTTCCCACCTTTTTACAGTTATAGGTATAGTTGGTGACACTGTATGCTTATCTCATTCTTTGGCGAAACAAAACAAACACTGAGAACAAAGTGGTTTTCAGTGGCGCATTCTTGTGAAACGCCACTGATGAAATACCTGTTTGTGGTACACATGGGTGCGCACGTAAGATGGAACAGCCACTCCAGCCAGAAGGAGTAGGCATCAAGAAGCAACAGGTGTAAAAGTTTGGTTGGTGCGGTGGTTAATGTCGCGAGATATCTACAGTGTGTTCATGTGTCTGCAATTTGTTGTGGGTGTGTTTACTGGGAATGTGTTCCCATCACGGTGATGTTCCCTTACGTGTGTTCCAAGCATACTCAACGCTACTCAGTGTATGTTTGTGACGAAGTTCAGTGATGTGAAGGATTTGATTCTGTGTAAAGATGTTAGAGGTAGCATGCCGAAATGTGTTCACAAGTTGAGTGCTGGTGCGAGTAATGAAGTCACTTAGAAAATTTTCTGTTCTTCAGACTGGATGCTGAGGTTTGCGGGTTTGCATCACAATAAGACCGGGTGAGTATTACGGCTTTCATACTTCTTTTGTCACGGTTTTTTGTTACGTCAAATATCATGTTAGGAGGCGATCAGAAACAACTCTTCGAAACTATTTAGTTTACGATGTTCTCAAGTTGTAAAACTTCTAACCAGCTTACTCACTTTAATATTAATATAATATCATGTAATACAATATTAATTGCACATTCCTGATATCCAACATATCCAAATTATACTTTAATTTTGCATTTATGGTGACGATTGACAGGCTTTTGTTTTCATTCTTTAATTGGAACACACTGAAGTAGATTTGTTAACCTTGATACTCACAAAAAAAAATTATTCAATTCAAGTAACAATATGTTATTTTCTTGAAGATTTAATGGACAAATCTTCGAAACAATTTTTCTTAGTATTTGCTTACTTAGCGCTGCCAAATTTTAGAAATAAAAATTAGAAATAGGTGAGTAATCGTTCTGTTGAATTCTGTGAATACTTGTAAACATTTTTTAACAAAACATTTATTATTATTTAAATAAATTACTTTATAACCTGCTGTTCTAACTACTAGAATTATACTTGTCTACAGAACACACTTTGTTTTGTATTGCTTCGTCAGTTTTTACGAAAGAAGAAGATCTGATGTTTTGGACTCACGCACGTTTCTCTACTCATTCATATAAATTGTCTTGTAGGTACAATAAGAATATAGGAATACAGGAGACTTTAAGAGCTGGTCGCTATGTAATGGCTTATATGCTCAGAAATAAAAACGAACTACGGCTGCTGATTTGAGAAAGTCGGCTGATATGTCCTAGGCCTCACAGTAATAATATAAAAGCATTTTATATATTCTTTTTCTTTATTTCTCAACGTAATCTCTAGAAAGACCAATACATTTGTCATATCGCTGTTCTAATTTAATTAAACCATCTCTGTAGTGCGATTTATCATGGTCCTCAAAATAGCTGTTAATCTCACCAATGACCTCCTCGTTGCTGTGAAATCTTCGTCCTCGGGAGCAGGTGCTAATCATTGGGTGCTAGATCTGGCGAATAGAGTGGATGTTCAGGTAACTCGAACTTTAATTCGTACATTTTACGCATTACAATGACTGAACGATGAGCCGAAGCATTGTCGTGAAGAAACAATATATGTTTCTTTGCCAAATGAGGTATTTCTCTTTTCACCTCATCACTCAAACGTTGCAGTAAGCTTCCGTAGTAGTCACCAGTGATATTTTTACCCTTTTCCAAGTAATCAATAAAAATATTTCCCTGTGCATCCCAGAAAACACTCGCCATAACCTTGTTAGCTGACAAACTTGACTTTGCCTTTTTTGGAGTTGGTACATCTGACACAATCCACTATTTTGACTGTGATTTACTGTGATTTAAGTTCTTAACAGGAACAGCTTTTCTTTGTAACTTTTGATCAGGTGTCAACAAACGCGGCACCCATCTTGCACAGACGTTGTGAAAGCCCATAACGTTACTTAAAATATTACCTGCACGTTCTTTTGATATGTTTATAGCCTCTTCTATCTCAAACAACTTTAATCTGCGTTCTTCCAGTACTAAACGATGAATTTGTTCAAAAATCTCTGGAGTTGTGACTTCCACAGGGCGCCCAGAGCGAGGCTCATCACTAGTACCCGTACGTCCTATTTTAAACTCTACAACCAACCCGTCCGATATGAATTAATGTTGGAGGACGTAAATTACAAAAAAAAAAAAAAAAAAAAAAAAAAGCCAGTTCGTGATATTTTTGTTTGTTTGTAATTTTTCGTGAATGAAATGGGTGAAATGATGCTCAAATGAGTCCAGGGTCCATGGAGCTTAGAGCTACCTCTACATTCGTCTTTAAGGGTAAGGGAAAACCACGAAAAAGTCTTATTCAGGTAAGTCACCCTGATCGAGATTTGAACTCGGGAGCTCTTGAACGTGAGGCAGACGCGCTACCATCTACGCTACCGAGGCGGGCTCCAGTTAGTGATAGTCGAATATTTCAAGGATTCCTCTATTTCCATTACACCTACAAGAAAACCCTTTCTGCAAATGTTTATCTTACTAACAAAATAGCGTTTGTAAGAATAGTTTCTACAAGAGTGAGTAGAGAAGCTCGTGTGAGTTCTTTAAATTTGTGTTTACTTTTTATACGGGCCACAAAGGGCGTATTTTACTGCCAAATCCTGATACTAAGGAAGTGCAGGTAACGCGTTTCTCTCGCTGTATAATTCCTCTGCATTAGAGAGAGGTGAGGCCGAAGGAAAGGAGGAAGGCTCGACCTCGTAAATTTCTTTTCGGGAATTCTGTTTGTTGTGCGGAGCATTAAATTTTAAAAAGGAAGAGGCTTTCGACGTCGCCCTTGCGTAAGAAGGGCAGAATTGAAGTTAAGCAAGCATTCCACACCTGCCTGAGCAAGACCAAAGAATTTGGCAAATACCTCATGCATATCGTCAGATGAGAGATTTTTTTTCTCTCCCTTTTTAACTGGTTGAAACTTTCCGCCGAGGGTTAAAGCCTTTGATACCAAGAACGCGATGAATTTTACGGCACCAGAGTCGTAAACTTTAGGCCGTTCTCCGGCTTATTACATAACGTCTAATGTGGAACACATACGGCTTCCTGTACGCGTTAGGAATTCCCACATATCCTTTTTATACGGCGTATGCTAGCACTCTCCGTGAGGCTCGTATTGGGCAGATCCTGGTTTCGATTTCAGTGGACCACTCATACAGCTCTTGGGTTTTCCATGATTTCCCCTAGTCGTTAGGCGAGGGATGGGATGATTTATCTATAATAATTTCATATCCCTGTTGTTACGTTGCCGTATTATCTTTTAGATGGTTTCTAGGTCTTGTATGAGGCAGATGGTAGGGATGCTGGTTCCAAATAAAGACCATTCTCTGTAGACACTAGAAGGATGTCTGTTGAACGGGTCATTCATCGCCCTCTCTAGCAATCTCCAGTAGTGGATGGGATATTTTTTTTCCAGACTGATGTGCCCAGGTTTGTGGTTAGGATTAGGATTCACTACGGAGAGGATTCGGCGCTTAGACCAGTTTACTGGGTCCATTGTGCCTATGCCCCCCAAGAAGGATGAGGCGAGAGGAGACAGAGGGGGGGGGGGCTGACCCAAGAACGGTGCTAAGGCAGGGTCCCTATAGTTTACTTAGAGACTTACCCCGAGGCCAGGACAACGGACACGTTCCCCTACTGCGGGACGGCAACAAGCCCAGCAGTCGAGCCCCAAAGGTCCTTGGTTGGCAGTCCCGAAATGGTCCCAGCAGAGGCGCGGAAACCGGCAACTGACGTACCTGAGGTAGGCTTGTGGTTACTTCACTTCATCCCTTCCTCCTCGGAGGTGATAGCTCCATAGTTCTTAGTGGCGAGGTGATCCTCTCTGTTGTGTATCCTATCTAGATGGCTTATTCGATTTTTTTTAATTTACGTCCTCCAACATTAAGTCGTATCGGACGATGAATGATGAATGGAATGGGTGAAATAATGCTCAAATAAGCTCAGGGTCCATGGAGCTTAGAGTTACCCGACATTCGTCTTTTAGGATAAGGGAAAACCCTTGAAAAACCTTATTCAGGTAACGCACCCTGACCGAGATTCGAACTCGGGACCTCTTGAACGTAAGGCAGACATGCCTACGCTACCGAGGCGGGCTTATTCGACTTTGTACCGGTTGACGAGGGTTCCTGGTCACGTTGGCTAACTGGAGAATGAAGTGGTAAATTTGGCAGCTAAAGCAGCAACCACAGAGCCCAGTGTTAACCTCGCAGGACTTCCGACGTGCGGAGAGCGTTGCTCTCGTGCTGGTGCGAGGAGTGGTAAAATCTCCATGGAAATAAGCTCCGAGCAGTGAAGGAGCTTCGTTGAATTATAGATTACACTAAATTTTAATTATTTGGATTGTTATTGAAATAAAATTGGATAAACTGGGTAACCTCCTGTCGCTCAACTCGGTAAGAAATGAGTTAGGCTCAGTTGCGTATTGCCATGCAGTGGTACCTACACAATGTCACATTTTCAAGGCTCAACCTGCCCTAGTTTGTCCTCTTGGTGATAAAGACCTCTTGGTCCGTCATGTGCTGGCAGACCTTCGGGAGTCTCTGCAGCTGCCCGTGAGTTTGGCAGAGCTGTTGGCTTTTGAATGCCTGGCTCTGTAGCGTAGGAGGTAGCTTGTCTGCTTCACATTCCCGAGGTCCCGAGATCGAAACTCGGTCAGGACGAGTTCTCTGGATAAGGTTTTCCCGGGGGTTTCCCTTATCCTGAAAGATGAATGTCTAGTAACTCTAGGCTCTGTTAATCTTGGTCTCATTTGAGCATCATTTCATTCATAGTCTTTCAAATGACTTAAGTTGGAGGACGTAAATTTAAAAAAGAGAGAAAGAAAGAAAGAAAAATAGCGCTTGAAAAGATGTTTAAATTTTTGTGAAGATTAAACGTTCAACTTAGGATATATGGTGAAATATACGTTTTTATGATTTTTAGCCTTTTTATGCCTTTGTAATTTCGAATTTACCCTAAGTTTTTGCGATGATTTTGTATATTTGCCTTATTTCCGACTTTTCCTAGCAGTTTTATTTTGTAGTAAACCTTATCTCCGGTCTTTGTCATGGTTATGATTTTATCCATTTAATTTATCTCTTTCCCATTCCTTATCTACTCACTTTATGTGATCTAAGTTTTGTTATAGTAAATAATTCCATTTACCCCATAATTTCGCCAGCGCCAGTTATTCAAAATAGCGGATGAAACATCCACCAATTTCACGTCAAAGAATGTGAAAAATTGTTGAGAGAAGGTTAGAGAAGCCACAGATTCGACCAGTCTTCCAAGTTCTGGAAATGCTGCATAGTCCACAATATAACAACCATGAGTCGAAATTTCTTTGTGCTACAAACCTATAGTAAGCAGTGGAAGTAATTCATTCCATGCCAAGTACGACAGCGAGATATCACTAGAAACATATTTGGAGAATATCAGAATAAAAAAGAAGCATCTTAAAAATAAAAAAATAAAAAAAGGCCTGTCTGGCCAGCGTAAGTCAAAAACAAAATACCAAAGAGCTCATGTCCTCCAAGGCTGGAACAAGAAGATTTTCAAGGAAATCTCGTATCCTAAGCTCCCTTCACACATCCTTTAATTATTTTTTTTTTTTTTAAATGGCTCTGACGAATTTGTTTAAAATAAAGTTTTTTTTTTAAGTTATTTCATACCAAAATATAAACCTAGTAAGAATTTTCTAGGAGTTCTTTTCATTCTGATTGAGTTCTGCATAATTGCTAAGTCATAAGCGATACACTAAAAGTACACACAAATATCGATGTGTTTAAAGCCATTAGTATATTCTAACTTCATTATCATTGATGCCCTATGTTTTCAAGGTTAGTGTGGAGTTAGATTTGTAGGGAATTCTCACTTATAAATAGAGAATGCGAAGAGAAGGGAAATTAATAAAAATTAATCAGATATAGGGGATATTCTTTGTCATTGGTTGAATTTTTAAGCATATTTCATTTACATTTTTCCTAAGTGAAAATCAATATTCCGATTTGTGTGCTTTTGCAAAGAGAATGGAATTACAGTCTCCATATAGCGACGGCTGAAAAAATTTGACTGTCGCTTGAACGTACTGTAATTATTCTAAGTATTACGCCAACAACTTAGT
Organism: Mantis religiosa; assembly: GCA_030765055.1. Lineage (NCBI taxonomy): Eukaryota > Metazoa > Arthropoda > Insecta > Mantodea > Mantidae > Mantis > Mantis religiosa. The sequence continues at coordinate 22,876,508 of CM060958.1, forward strand.
TTTATATGTAATAATAAGAAGTGTGGTGAAATCTCAGGACCGATGGAACACTAGAATGACATTTGTGGATTGGAATTACTAAATAAGGCTTGTGTGCATGACGATTAAGCAGATATGTGCAGCATTCCACCTGCTGGACGTGTGAATGTATCTGCTATACAGCTCCAGACCAAAGAACTATGAGAACAGAGCCACTCCTTGTCCCGTTTCCGCCCCCTCGGACTATTGTACACGCGGGTCCACTGAACTCATCTACATGGCGTGCCCAGCTGGTTCCTTGAAGCCATCAAGCTCAACTAACGAGAAGAATTAGGGACAAGAATGGGACATACAGCAGCACATAAAATTGTTATGTTTTTATTTTATAATTACTAAATTATTGCATTAAACAATCTAATATGAAATTATTTTCTTTCTTTAGTCAGAAGAGTAATAACAACGGAAACAGTAACGATAATGATAGCAATAATAAAGAGCGTAAATGTTGTGGTAAAATGTAGTTAATAAACAGAACAAATTATTTCTATCCAAAATAATTTCTAATAACTTTATTTTTAGAATATAATTTGTATAAACTGGGTTCTTCAATTCACGTTATGTTATAGGTAATACTATATTTTTGACCAGAAATGGTTTCGAAGTAAGGTGGACTGCATGCACAACACAAAACAAAACAGTTTGTATATCCTAATCCAGGTGGATAGTATTTAACCCTGCTTTTGGTACGTATGGCCCCACAGACATTGGAACCCTCCTATGTGATGTTGGGGGTGGCGTACCCGACTGACATTCAAGAGGTCTCGAGTTCGAATCACCGCTCGACTCTCACCAAGGCGGCCGCAAAATTAGATTTGTGATGGACAACACGGCGCTGGGGCGGATTTTCTCCGGGATCTCCGGTTTCCCCCGCCATGACTTCACAAATTCCTCCATCACCTTTCCTATCATTCATCTCGCCCTCATACTACCATCCACTTCTCTCACCTTCATCCCAGGCATCAGGCTGATCATCCATCCTGGTTCTCTATCAGATCCAATTTTGTTTGTAATTTACGTCCTCCAACGTTAAGTCATATCGGACGATGAATGAAATGGGTGAAATGATGCTCAAATGAATCCGGGGTCCATGGAGCTTAGAGTTACCCGACATTAGTCTATCAGGATAAGGGAAACCCCCGAAAAAACCTTGTCCAGATAACTCGCCCTGACCAAGTTTCGGGACCTCTTGAACGTTAGGCAGACATGGTCCTTAAGGGATAGAGGAACAAGGATCCCCTAACACCACGATAAGTGGTATACTAGGGACAAGGTAAAGAAGAAGAAGAAGAAGAAGAGAAGGAGGAGGAGTTTGAATCTCGGTCAGGGTTACACTTATTCAGGGATATTCCCTTATCCTGAGAGATGGTTGTTGGCTAACTCTAAGCTCTATGGACCCTAGGTTCATCTGAGCATCATTTCAACCATTGCACTCAACGTCCGATATGACACTTTGGATATTAAAAAAAAAAAAAAAAAAAAAAAAAAAAAAAAGCTTGTGGTAGACATTGATACAGGAGGTACATTAAATTTTGGAAGCAAAACGTTCCAGGGGGAAATACTTTATATTTTCAGAGGGGACGCCCCTGGCGAGATTTAAAGCAAGCCTTAACGACGTCGATAACCTTTAAGACGTTTTATTGATACCTTGCCGAAATTTATTTACGAAATTAGGTGCTGACCTTTTATTTGTCTCAGTGGTGTGCCCGACCATTTTTGATTAGATAATTAAATGTTTCTGTTTTTATTTGTTGGCATCATTTGTCTTTGTAAATTTTGGCTCATTTTTAGCTTTATCTTCTGCAGTTGCTGGCACTGTTTTAGTAATGTTTTATTTATAGCATTTTAGTAGCATGGCTTTCTTCAGAAGGGAAGTGAAGCCGATGGTCCCTTCTGTAGTTTTACAGCACGTAAAAGAATCTCAAGCCTGATAAAGAGGTCTCTGAGCAAAATTGGGCGTGGAACACCGCTTAATGTTGAAAGAGACGTTGAGAACCACAGCAAATAAGGAGCGTCCATAAATAATGATGATGATAATAATAATAATAAGAAGAAGAAGAAGAAGAAGAAGAAGAAGAAGAAGAAGAAGAAGAAGAAGAAGAAGAAGAAGAAGAAGAAGAAGAAGAAGAAGAAGAAGAAGAAGAAGAAGAAGAAGAAGAAGGGTGCCGGGGTAGAGCAGTGGTTTCGTTCGCGATTACCGTACTAAGGGTCCCGAGTTAGATTCCCGGCTCTGGGGTGGCGATTTTAGGTCGGCCCTATCCACACCTTCACCTCTGTCTAGCACATGTGAAGTATCCGCTATGCCCAAACGTGGTTCGGAGTCCACGGTATAAGCTGTAGGTCCTCTCGCCTCACTGTCATCTTCGCATATCATTCGAGGTAATGGACACCGCCCTCTGAGTGCCTCCGCCTAAGAAATGGATGCGATCATCACGTGGTGGGGCGAGGTTACTCCGAAGGCCAAAGTTGCCATGTGGGGAGTGTTGGTAACCAACAACAACAACAACAACAACAACAATAATAATAATAATAATAATAATAATAATAATAATAATAATAATAATAATAATAATAATAATAATAATAATAATAATAATAATAATAATAATAATAATAATAATAATAATAATAATAATAATAATAATAATAATAATAATAATAATAATAATAATAATAATAATAATAATACTTTGATTATATTTCATACGCATAAGATATTTTTATGACAAATCTTAAGTGGTAAATGTAAGAAATAAACAAAATATTACCATGAAGAAATTTTCTTTCTATCTTCCTTCTTGCCTCCCTCCTTCTCTTCTTCCCTTCCTCCTACATTTGTTTCTTTCCCAGGATCCTGTAAAGAGAACTAATATCAAAGTCATCATACATCACAAAGCGACCATTTAAAAAAAAAATGAGTATCGCTTAAGTCTACTGTTTCCTCTATTCACATTGTAACTTTTTCTCTCCCTTTCTCGTCAATGCCGACTTTAGGAGGCACTTGGGTTCCTTCATAGCGAGGGAGCTGAAGCATCTGACCTGAGATGAAATCAGGGTTGAGGGGTCGGCCCAACGCCTGAGATGAATGATTGATGGGGAAATTGGTGGAATGATTGCGGGGGAAACCGGAGAACCCACCCCAGCGCCGTGTTCTCCACCACAAATCCCACTTTGCGGTCGTCTGGGATCAAACCCGGGCCGCCTAGGTGAGAGCCAAGCGGTCTAACCACTCAGCCATGGCGCGGCCCACATTGTAACTAAAAGATATAATAAAAGCATTTCCTTTCGGTTAACATAAAGTAAATAGAGACATATATGTACTAGAATAGTTAGAGTTTACACATAACATAGGCATGCCTGTGCAAGGAATTGCGCGAGATATTTCTTATAAGAACTTGCATTTTTAGTTAAGTTTCAGTATTGACATTTTGTGTTAAATGCAATAATGTCTCTATCTACGGTACAAGGTAGACAAAGTAAAAGTGGTTGAAGTTAAGAGAAGTTCCATGTGAATTATCTATGGACGAAAGAAAGCGCCCTAAGATATTGTAATGTTTATTAATGCTCCTACAATAGGACCCTTGCGCATACTATCCTGTACTTTGCTGTGTTTAGAAATCTCTGTACAATTTCCAGGTGTGCCTACCAAGTGTTCCAGTGTTGTGTAACGTTTCATTTCACAAGAACTGAAGTGCTAGAGAATTCTGCTCCAGAAGTTACATTCAGAAAGTCCAACTTCTCGTTGCCTAAGGTAACCAACCGCTTGCTTGGCGCACGAAAGGGAATCCTTTAAGAGTGGTTGTTTAAAAATGCATTAACGTGTTTATAAATTTTAAATTGGCTTTCCGGTCTCTGAATTTGGTGGAGGTTGTATAAAGTTACTCAAAAAGCAGCCAACTTAAGGAAAATAACAGACGCTCGCTCTTCAATCCGTAAACGTTATCAGCAAAGAAAGATATTCCCTACAGTAGGTTGTTCAAATATCTTCTCTAAAATCATAAACAGAACACTTTTAATTGAAGGGAAGTTTAACCTAGATCTCATTACTTGAAATACATTTTGTAACTTCCTTTTTGTTTTCTATGGTTTTCTTTTGAGTTATTTTAGATGTTTTGAGAATATAAAATAGAGAGGGGATGCTCGTCCATGTTAGCAGGGGTGTCATTTCACTTGCAGAACAATTTGGAGGACACCACGTAAACAGGTTTCTCTTTCATTGTCTCATTGGCATAGTCTTATGAATGTAAACAAAGTTTTCGTGTCTCTTACCTCGAAATAAGTGCGTCTGAATCTTCTAATGGCGCATTTTTAAGCTAAACTCACAATATATATTTGTATCAGCTCATTCAACATTGCACATGTAGATTTTGCAGTTGATACTGCAGTCATTTATTCAACAAAACTATCTTTATATGTAAGGAAAAAATTGCTACATTACAAGGCCCCTTTTGAATGCTGAATACACTTCTTCAATTTCATACTGTTCTAATATAGCCCAATAGCATGCCAATCATAGTGTTATTACGCCAACACTTACCTCACTTTTTTGTTGTAATTTACGTCCTCCAATGTTAAGTCATATCCGACGGTGAATAAGTTGGTGAAATGATGCTCAAATGAGTCCATGGTCCATGGATCTTAGAGTTATCCGACATTCGCCTTTTAGGATAAGGGAAAACCCCGGAAAAATCTTATCCAGGTAACTCATCCTGACCAGATTCAAACTCGGTATCTCACCCTTTCGGTGACTTTGTTTCGATTAAGAGACGTGGAGGAAAGAAAATTCACTACTCACCCCTGGCGCAGGAATTGTGGCGCTGATGAAGGTCCGCGTTGCGGCTGAGGTCGTGGGTTTTATTCAGCCCCTCCTGGATGGTGATGATGAAGCCACGAGTTGCTAATTCTTCTCGATCTAAATCTTTGGTTGGCCACGTCGTGGCTCAGTGGTTAGACCGCTTGGCTCTCACCAAGGTGGCCCGGGTTCGATCCCAGGCGACCGCAAAGTGAGATTTGTGGTAGACAACACGGTGTTGGGGCGGGTTTTCTCCAGGACATCCGGTTTCCCCCGCCATCTCATTCCACCGGTACTCCATCTTCATCTCATGTATCATCAGTGTCACCGCCTGCGGTGCCGTATGTAGTAAAAGCGGGCGTTAAACACTACACATTTCATTTAAATCTTTGGTTCAGATCTGGCACTCAGCTGTATCGATATATATATATATATATATATATATATATATATATATACTGCCACGGCAACAGGCATAAGAGTTTCGGCACAAATAAGAAAACAGTCGGCGGATAAAGTTTCATGGTAATAATGAGCCTTGATAAGCAGTTAATGATAGCGCGGCTATTGTAAACAAGCGCCGGCAAGCAGAGATAACTGAGGTAAAGGACTCGCCGGCATAGATTAAGTTGCTTTGGTTTCTTTATTCTTCCGGAAATTTCATGGACTGGTAGAGATTGTTCGGGTTCTGGCTGATTGTAGAACACTGTGGGCGTGGGTTCGAATCCCACTCCTGACACCAGTTGTGACTTTGTGGGTTCGTAGAATTAAAAGGCCGAATTGCAGAAATTAAAAATCTCCGTTATTTCCGTAGAGATAAATTGCTCAATTCTCATGTAACAACATTACATCACATAATAACACAATCTTCCAAGGTCGATGACAATAACAAACCGTGACATTAGCTCTCGTTACAACAACACTCTTGTTACACAACACACTGGTCTACAACTCTACTCCTCACTGTTTACAGCT